>JAIPRN010000012.1:46968-217695 GCA_025469175.1 Geopemphigus sp. TES_GeoC_2020
ATATATATATATATATACAGAGTGTATCGTACACTTATCGCATTGTAATGTGTAATATTATCTGAAAATTGTTACCATTTTTCGCGACTATACGGAGTGACCTAAACGTTTTCGAAATTATCGCCCCATAAACAAACGTTTATTATCGTTCCGAGTTTCGACCGATTGAGTGTTTAACGCGCCGTCCAAAAGAAATAAAACGAATCGATCGTTTCCGTCGACGAATAATAACATAAAACGTTGGTCGCTCGTTTTCGCGTAATCCCGTGGACGTTATCCGTATGTTTATCGCGACAATAAATCGTGTTACTCGTCAGCTATAAGACAGCGGTAACTAACTACGAGACAATTAAAAGTGTCGTTTAACTACCGCCGGACTCGAAAAGTCCACTAAATTTTCAAAGTCTACGCCGGTACGTTTTCATTTCGCCGCCCCTTGTACAACCAATCGTTATTGACTCGGGAAGCATTTCAATAATTTGACGCATGACGAAAAATTTCCGTTACTACCTCATTTATAACTTAATTTATAAATGAAAATGTCTACGTCGACGTACACCGTATCAACGGCGGGGCCGAGAACTGAAAATATTACGAAAATTTATGCAGAATGTAATAACGCGCGAACGCAAAAAAAATTCGGAAAATAAACGAAAATTACTTTTTGAGCTACGTACAAAAAAAATCGCCCGGTGTATACGCTTTGCGTTCGTTAACAATACGGTGTGTATGTGGGGGGGGGATTTGGAGCCATACGTATTCCAATCATCGTCACGTGATGATGGGTTAATTACATATCATTTTCTCGCCGCGTAAAACTGACAGGCCACGAAAACCAAAAACGTGCGGTTTTCTCGCGTGCCACCGAACAATAAAGGAATCATACTTTTTAATATATATATATATGTATACACTTCCGTAGCGTACTGTCCACGGCCATAATTGTCGACCCATGTAACACCGAAATCGATTACGGGTAATATCGAAATAATAGTTAAAACTATACGCCGGCCACATGCACGCGCGCGGTTCCCGTTTGTGTAATTTGGACCGTTAAAAAAAACCCGCGTGAACGAATTTAGACGTTTAACCGGCCGCCGATAATACGGTACGTCCGTTGAAAGGGCGAAACGTTTCTATCGTTCACACCGGTAAAACGAGTCGCCAACGTTGCTGTACGCAAGCCAAAAATCGTACGCGCGGCCCGGGACGTACCGTCGAACCCAACGGGACCCGTTTTTCGCGAAATGATTATTCGCACGTCCCACGGCGCAATTTTCGTTCGGAAACGACGGGCTGACGACAACGCGTACGCGCTATTTCGGTAATTGGTTTCCCCCTGTCGCCGAACAGCCCGAATGAAAATCGTATTCCGCCGACGAACGTCGTCCTAAACGGTAAACGTAATCGCCAATAAACGCGCGCGCTTTCAATAACGAAACGCGTCGACGATATTTATGCCGCGTTCCTGTATTCGCGACACGCGCGGCCCATAATAATTCGGACCACCCGCAGCGCGTACCTCGCCGTAAACTAGCCCGGGTTAATTTTAGTGTCGATAAAACAAACGTAACGTACAATAACGGGAGTATTTCTTGTCGCCTACCGATCTCGATTACGAATCGTTTCTACGAGGTAACCTAACTATACGAACCTAACTTGTTTCAAAACGGCTGAAACGCTCCCAACTCAAACACCTACTCGAGCGTATCGCGTATTCTAAATTATTCGTAACCGACAAACGATATTTGGCCGGTTCGTTTATATAGAACAGTACACAGGTTATTATCAATCGTAATTGTTTGACGATCCTATACGCGACCCGAGTGTTTTTTTTTCTAACGAGTATTCCCCCGTTAGTTCGAGTTATGTTCCCGTTTCACGCGTAATCGTTCGTTACCGGGATCAATTACGAACACGAGGATCAAACAATTCTTCGTGACCGAAAGTTACCGGTAGTGTACAGACAAAACGGTCGCGGAGCCGTGACCGGTAGGCAACATATTAGGGGCTCCGCGCACGGTTACTTAATGAACATTTCAGTTGACCGGCTTAACCGCTCAAACGTGTTGCGCGATTTCGGGCCACTCCGGCGTTGTCGGCGTAAAGACCGCGGCTGTTGCGGGCGTGTCTATCAACGTAGGCAAACAATAGCGTAAAATGGTCCGAACGCGCCCGAATTATCCGCCGTACGTGCGATGCGGGTCTCGTTTAATGTCCGTCGTAGTCGTTCTGTCGGCGGCAGAACGAGAAAAATACGAAAACACGTGACGCCGCGGCCGGTGGAGTGTTGACGAATGGAACGTGTGACGAGTAGTGGAAGTGTGCGTGGGAAAGGAAAAACGAGAGACGGTGATTGTGACGGAGCGAGTAGGAACGAGGGAAGACGTATATGCATATTTAATAAACCCTAGCGCGGATTACCTCTCAGGCATACGTGTACGTCTCTAATGGAAGGGTTTCTGGTTCTAACATACGCGCGAAAGTTGATACAAAAATAATGAGATAAGAAGCCCGTTCAAAATGTTCGCCGATAATTTACGCCCGGACATCGTATACTTTTCGTCGGTCCGTATAACCTTCGCAATTAATCCGTCCCGTTATCTCTGTATATATATATATTCATTTATATCGCGATCGCCAGAAATTCCGTTAATTCGACGCGTGTTTTTATTAGCGTCGAATAGTTTAATCGTTAAACGCGATTCGCTTTTTTCTCCGGGCCGTTTGAGAGACCGTCGACGAATCAAAATTCACGTTAAAACGGAAAATGAACACAACGGCTAACGATCGAAAAACGAATAGTGGCGCCGTTTAATTACCGTCATCCCTACGGCACGTAAGGTTTAGTTATTCGTAAAAGCCGAACGTATCCGCCGATGATTGTTTGGCGACGTTCGCTTTAATTGGATTAAAAACGAAAAAATGTCCCGGTTTTCGTTATTGCGCCGCTCGAGCGTTCCGCTTTAATTCAACGCACTCGTATAATAATTGCGACAATTGACGGATAAAATAAACGATAACGCTTCAAGTTGTGGCTCGTTTTAATAACGGCGGAATTACGCGTCGAGAGGAAAGTAATGGAATAATTTATGAAATGGATTTTGTTTATCGTTCTTTATGCTCGTCGTTGCTCGGACGAAAATTAGTTTTAAAGATTTTAGCTCTTCAGCTAGCGTCCACGCTCGGCGTTTGCGTAATAATACGTTACGCGTTTTGATATTTTTTTTTTTTATTCCCCCGTCGACTTCGGCGGTTTCTTTAACAATATTATAATTACTTGGACGCGAGCGAACGAATAAAATAAATACGATATCGCGTTGTTTTGTTATCGAGAGAACGCGACGTTTTTATCGTTTCGTATTTTTGTATTATAAATATAACGGACCGTCGTTACGCGAATACGCGGAAAAAACCATTATCATCCGTTTGACAAAACTTCGACTCGCCGCATTGTTGTCTCCACCAATCCCGCCGTGTCGTCTCTGTACATTATTCGCGTCTAATATTCCATCGTCGTCGTTACACTCGAACAATAGGTTTTGTTCGGAAATCGTATTAAAATATTATTATTATTCCGGCGACACACACATACGGCCACTCCAGCAAACTATACATATATATATATATATATAGACAGGTGCGCGTCGTATACCCGACCGGCATCGGTGAGACGCGCGAGTGTAGCGAAATTGCCTACTTACTCCGCCGTTATATTATACGACACGCGCGCGCATACATTATTATAATACGTTCGCCGTTATTGGTGCCGAGAGATACGACGCGACGTACTCGCGACGGTCTCTAATTAGTGTTCGGTAAATTAAACGCGGTACGAAAACACTTACCGACCGACCCCGAATTTGGCTGGCACAATTCACGGGCGGCTCCTCGACGATTTTTCTACCGCCGGCGGTCACGACGACGACCCGATTACCGATTCGTCGTTCGCATTTTCCGTTCCGCGTCGTCGGCGAAACGGAGCGGCAAGTACGATTCGCGAACACCGCGACCGGCGGACGAGTAGTAATGACGATCAGGGTGGATGTGAGGAGGGGCGGGGCGGTGAACACGGACCACGCAACGAACGAACTTACGGACGACTACGATGCACTACAGCCGGCTCGACTTGTTCGGTACACAGTTCGGCTGTTTGCTCGTCCGGTAAACACAAACGGTATATTGAATTAAAAGTCGGGACGGGAAGGAATAAGAACAAATATTAATTACGAACGTATGTTGTATCAACAGTCTGGTACCGGAACGGCTGTAACGAAAGAGACTCGCGTTGTTTATGTTGGCACAAATGCGAGACCAACTACTAAACGTCGTAATTCTGAACCAGCGGACGTGACTAAACGGGACCCGGGGACACACGAGTACTCTTGACATATGGTCGTGTTCACCACATTTGCCAAATTACGACGACACACACACACACACACACACACACACACACACGCGCGCGTGCGTACGCACGTCGAGCGGACAAATATCGCCACCGAATATTTAAACACTTCCTGTTCGAAATTCCGTATGTAAATGCCGTACATTTGTTGGTGAAACGCGTTCGATTCGCGTCGTATAAATAATACGCTCGTTTTATTTTCAATATTTATCCGCGATTCGTCGTTTCAAGCGAGCTACATACAATTACGATTAAGACCATTTGTTTTCATCGTTGATACATATGTTCCGAGTTTGAATTTTCCGGCGAATTAGCCTTCAGCCTTAAATATTGTAATAAAGTTTTAGCGCAAATCAATTTTTGTTCCAATTACGCATAATCGCGTGGAAATATTACGTAAATTGTAAGGTCTATATTTAACGGAAGATATATATATATATATATATATACACGCGCGTCTCGTAGTTCGTCCACGAAATACACTTCGACTCGTTAGTTATTTCACGTGTAATGATCACGCTGGTCTGAAATGACGAAACCACAAACGAGAAGTAATTCCTTCGAACGAAAAGTACGTACGATTAACATCTGTGCCACCGGGATGGCGCGATAGGTATTCGTTCATTGTCGAATAGGCACGGGTCAATTTGACACCGTTAAAAATATATGACTTTTGACCAAATTAGCGAACTAATTTACCTTATCGAACTCAAAATTTTGAAAAAACTAACTCGAAAAACAAAAATTACCGTCGAAACGAAATAATTTATGTGTGCGAACAAATAATCGAATACCGAAACGTTATAGAGTGATGCGTGAGCTTCTGTACGATTTCCGAACGCATCATAAAAATATTAGCGTCGCCGTCGTCAGAAATGTGTAACTAACGTAAGGGAAATAATTGAGGGCGAAACGAATTTCGCGTGGTTATGTTCGTTTTAGTCTATACACTAAGGTGTTTTAAAGTACATAAATATTTAACGACACGGACGAATAACTCAAAAACGTGTGGTACACGGAACACTTCGTCTCATGTCTCTCCGTTCGACGCAATCGGGCATCGTATTAAAAATTAAATCGACGTGATAAATCGCGGAATTCGAAAAACAATTTTGAACGAAGCTCGAATTATTCAAAAATGGTCAATGTCGGAAAATAAAATAAATTGCGAAAAGCTCGTTTCACGCTTGTTTTTCGCATAGTTTTCGGCAACTACTGGGAAATCCGAAAACTGCAATCTGTTTTAAATTTTCAATCTACAAACTCACATTTTTGAGTATGTTTACTATACGAAAAAGTATTTACCCACAAAATAATGTAAAAAAAACATTGTAAAAACAACGAATTCCTTGTTTCGATCAGAATCTAAAATTAGTTCGACACTTTCTACATTTTGGAAGGATTACCATCGCAAACGAAATTTTGTTATGAAAACGTAAAAGAAAAAAATTATTTTTACTACACTACAATCATTTTGAACTATAAATAGCGTCAATTCTCTCAAACGTAGAAAAAATATAATTAATGAATTAGTCAATATATTCAATTAATGATCGGGTCGTTAAATAGAAATTATTAAGCGTTATATTTCGTTCAACGTTACAAGAATAAAATTTCAATATTTTTTTTTCGAAAAATCGATACCAAGATTTTAGAGTTTAATCGATATCACAAATTTAAAAGCGACGGTGAACCATTATGTTCGAAAAACGACTCTGAGCGACGCCGGTAGTTTATTATAATCGTCGAATACGATAACGGCTATAACTAATATTTATGTCTACATTTGTCAACGTTTTGGGGTTTTTGTCGGAAAATTGTCCAAAAACAAAATGTCGATTTTTGTCACTTTAGTTTGCGATTTTCAGGTCGTTTTTAATTACACCTAAGAAAATAAGTGAAATAAAATCGAAAATCACGTCCATTCGAATATCGAATGGATGTTCAACCAGATACAGTTTGTCACAAAAACGTCTACGTAATCCTGGAGCTTTTCTTCTATACGAAAAGACGTTCATAAACGAAATATAAATAAAACATGTCATTGTAACGCGTTATTCACTTAGCTCGAAATTTAATATTATTTTTTCAAAATTTAATACCGCGACGTACATATATATATATAATTATAATTATAACTTTTTCTTAATAGCGATTGCCGTTGTTCCACAAATTATAATAAAAAGAATTACGTATACGTTTACGCGTAAATTATTCGTACAGACAGACTAAATTACACAAACCTAACAACGTCGACAGACAGTAATCGAGATATTGTTCCCGTTACATTCGTTAATTGGAAAAGCTCAAAACGAAACACTCGCGACTAACTTTCGGAAATAAAAATAGTAAACACGCGTCGCTGTGAAAACAACGTTTAGCCGATTAACGAAAAAAGTCCGTTCGTGTATTTCGTTTTTAATCGTTTAACGCGTAGGAGAATGAAATTGACATAACGGTACATGTTTCGTACAATTAATTAATTAAAAAAGTAATTAAGCGGTTTAAGGCGGCGGTGTTGATTCTGACGCCAAATATGTTTCGACCGAACAATGGAACCTTTATCGCGGGCACTTTATACTGGAACAACGTAGAATTTGTTGAAACTTCAAATGCACGGTCGAGTGGCGACACGGTCTACAGACTCACTACGGTTATTACCGGCACAATGCGGTTAGGTTTTCATGCAAAGTTGCACACTTGAAAATTGCACGGTACAAGAACGACACGTGTCAGACGGACGGTATGACGACAACGGTGCCGGCAGCGGCGACGGTGCTAACGCCTTTCCGTTTGCCGGGAATTTTTTCTCGATTAAGCGCCCGGCAAAGTTTTCACTTTCTACTAGCCGAAAACGGGTAGAAGCTCACACGTATAATCGCCGTCGCATCATCATTACGAGACTTTCCATTTAAAACCCTCCGACACGGCGGCCGCTCTAACGAAATCAGACGCTCTAGCCGCCGTTGCGACATTTATCGCGCAGCTGTTGCGACCTACCTCATTACACCCCTACACTACTTCTCAACCACCGTCTGGCCATCTCCTACACGTGTTTTAACTCACACACACACCATACACGACGAGCCCACAAATTACAAGCGAGATACCGTTCGAGGGTTACTTACGTTTACTTCGTCAACAAGAAAGCGGGTGTGTATTCTGTTATAAAGACGACGACGACGACAACGACGACGCGCGTGCTCGTGACCGTAACTCAGAATTTTCATCGTGCTGAGTAATGTCTAACGATATCGCGTCGTTGCCGTGGCTTTTTATGTTCCGAGCGAAGCGTTATTATGGTTTATGCGGTGGGTCGCGCTGTTTTTCGGTAAAAAAATGTTTGGTCAATAGCCAAACTGTAACGGCACCGAAAACGTTACGAGCGCTACCTTTAAGTAAGGATTTTCGAAATCGTACGAAAAAGTCCGTTCTCGATTTCGGTTTCGCCACCAAATATTAAACGAAAACGATTCGATCGTGCCTGATTCGTATAATTATTGCGTTCGTCACGCGCGTCACCATTGTTCCGTAACCAAATAGGCGTTTCCAACGGAATCGCCGCCCGAAGTCTACGTTATCGATTGCGAAATGATAATGAAATATCGGACGCCGGCCACGAATCATTAACTAACACTCGGGCTAATACGTACACTACGTTGGCGCATTATTAATATTATTTCTATCGTCGTTCTAGGGACGACGCCGTAATTTCGATTTTTTCTTCTTCGACGTGCCGCGCCGCAATCGTAATATCCGTGGCCGAAAGAATTCGCCGACCAGCGAAAAACAACGAACAATAAATCGTTAAGTTTTTTTCGGCCAACCGTGACAATCGCCGGTTCTATTTTTCTCGCGAATTTATTTATTGTACGCTTTTGTACCGGCCGGGCCGTTATATTCGAGCGTGGCGTTCGTACAAAAGGTTTCGGCCCGTTTACGTTACGGAAATAATTATCGTCGATCCAATTTCCCGATTATTTTAATAACCGCTTAATCGTTACTATTTGTTACTTCGGTATTTTCCGTATTACGAGCTCGTTGAAATTCTCTAGCGAATCTTCCGGTCAGTTTCCATTATTAATCGAGTTTTGTACGAAATTCATCGAACGTTCGTTTGAGTATGTCAACGTACGCAGTAAATATTGGATTACGTATTACACATACGCACTGGGGCTAATTTTATATAATAACGAGGTTCACCGTGTCCAGTACTCATCGTTGTTCATCTACCGAAAATTCCGATCGAAATTGGCGGTATTTACCTTAACATGTAACTACGACCAACATTCGCCCATCGTCGTAATACAACAACAGTATTGTGGAAATAAAACAGAGGGCGAACGAAAATTAGGTAATTTTCCTTACCGTATTGCCGAAAATTGCGTAACGCGATTCTTCCTCTTCTCCCATCCCATCAAAACTACTAGTCCGTTCATCGTAACGTCTCGAAACGAGAACAATTCACCGTCTTTCCGGACCGCTCGAGGATAAATTTACGGCGAATAAACGACGGAACGTCGTCGTTACCGTAAAATAGAAATCGGTACACGGACAAACGAACAACGAGCGCGATTATATTTTCAAATATATCGTCGCGTCCGGGAAATTGGAAACAAAAATGCGTTCGGGGGGGGGAGGGTGAAGGATCGTTGTCGGTAAACCGTACGATTGTTTCCGGCCGGGTGCGTCTACGTGCGGTGATGTAACCGAGTACATAAGTACCCTTTACGTTCGGCGACCGTGACTAAAAGCGTTTAACTCGTATTCGATAATATTCCATTCTCTCGCCCCCACACCGCCCCCCGCCGGTTAAAGTGGCCCCTAATTTTTTATTTGCCGCCGCATTAGCCTATACGAACCGGAATCAAATTTTCTAGAAAAATAAACAACGGCCGTTCGTGGTTTTTTATTTCGTTCCGTCGAAGGCACGCCGGATTAGGCGAGTCGGACGAGCTTACGCGCGCGTATCCGAGCGAATTCGTCCAATGTCCGCGTGATCGATGTCTATTCAACTGTGCTTGACGTACGAGTCGTATTTATTTTAGCGGTCGTTTTTTTTTTTTTTTGTTTCCCGAGCGTCCGAGTCCGTATACGGGGAATATAGGATTTCGATTAATAATAAAACGGGAAAAGACCGTGACCGGAAATACAATAAAACCGAAGAAACAATAATACGCGATATTATAGATACACGACCACCCGGATGGTATTTTCGACGGTTTCTATAATAAATATTTGAGAGTCGTTTCGCCGGGCTATTATTTCGGCGCATAATAGAACGCTGGAAACAATTATCACTATTATTATCATTAATCGAAGGCGAACACACGTATAGTGGCTGAATAGAACGCGAAAAGGCGCGGGCGTACGGGTACGTTAATGTCGATAACGTGTTAGGAAAATGAATTCGGAGGAACGCCTTTTCGACGGCGGTAACATTTCCGAAACGCGAATCCGCGCCACAGATACGTGTACGCCGTTAATGGCGCAACAATGACGATGTACGGTATATACGTACAACCGGATACGTTCGCGAATTTCGTGTTCGCGCGACCCAGGGCCGTAACGTTCGGTACACCGCGTTACACTTATTCGTCACGTCCGCGGTATAAACGCGTAGGGCCACCGGCATGACCACCACCGACCCAGGTGGCAATCGTCGTCTCCCGAACGGCGCCGTTAATCGTATTCCATCAATGTTGTTCCCACGCGACCCATTTGGTTTTCGGGTCCCCGGCGGCGGTTTCGCGTAATAAACCATCGGCCGTAGCCGTCGTCGTAACGTATATATTGTAAATCGCGCGGCCGCGGAAATTAGGTAAAAAGTGAAATTATCCTGATCGTCGGAATCGAACCGCCGAGTGTTTTATATGTTCGTCTAATTGACGGGATTGGCGGTGTCCGGGTGTGGGACGCGGGCCGGCTGTGCAGCGCGAACGCGACGCGAGGATCGGGAACGGGGAGACAGGACGATTATATTGCCTCCCACAACCCTCCGCACTCCCACCCATGTAGTTCGGGACGAAATAATTCATAGCCGATCGATCGGAAAAGGTTTCCTGTGTAATCACTCGTTCCCGACCCGGCCAAACGAAAATGGTAGTGGTGATGGTTCGAGAGGGGGAGGACATCAGAATCACGAATCGTCCGTTTTTTTCCGCCGGTGGCGCACGACGTACCGGAAACGTAACGGTTAAACTATATACGCGACTCGCGAATTCGAATGGCGAACGCGACGGTGCCGACCGTACGGTGTGTAATGTGCGCGTACGCGACGCGCCGCGTGTATTATTATTATATGGGCCGAATACTCGCTCGTCGACCATACGGTATGATAATAATTTTGCCGAAACGGGTAAATGGCGAACGTTACCGCGGACTCGAACTTTCGAATTACCACCGACGACTAATGCCCGCGGAATTCCCGGGACGGCGTTTATTCGCTCAACGTTTCGCTCGGCACGATCGTAATATTCGAATTTTTAACGACCGGACGAATATTAAACGGGAATTCGGTGTATTCACCGCCGGCGTAGAACGTTATTGACGTCGGAATGCGACCCGCCCGTGAATAACGACGATCAGTCAAGTTGAACGGCGAAACATATGTAATTCGTTTGGTTAACGCGACCGGTAAATATACCCGTATCGAAACCATTGGAAATTATATCCCGGAAACCGATTGACGTTCGAAATTATTGAAAACGAATACAATTACAATCGTCCGCTAAGCCACCGTCGTCGTATCGTTATATACATATATGGGCGTGTATCGACGACGACGTACACGACCGTTCTCCTCCGATCGTTTACGAAGCGTATACGAAACATACAACAACGCGTGTACGAGTAGTCGCGATTCGAACGAAAATTGGCCCTATTTAGATATCGGTGGCCGTCGAATTGTTCGGTTATGGTAAACGCGAAAACACAAAGGACGGCCGTGGCTAGCGCGCGCCGCCGTTTCACGCGCAACACGTGCCGAAATCGGTGTGGAATTCAAAGGAAACGCTGTCCGGCAACAATTACGGCGCGGACGTCCCCTGGATCGATAAACAATAACGCGTAGGCAGAACCCAACTGCGGGTCGGGTTTTCGGCCGAAGCGTCGTTCGCGTTCGCGATAATTGTTCGATCGTATTTGTGGGAGGGAGAAGGACGCGTAACGCGATTTCGCGCCACAGTTATTACCGTAGCAATTATGGCACGCGTCGCCCGACAACGGTCGCGTTCGATTCCGTTAGAGGGACCCATTAAAACTATAGGCCGCGACGGATCTTCGCGTCCGTCCGTTCGCCCCACTCGTCGCCGATTGCCATAATCGCTACGGTAATAACTGTACCGCTACCGTACACGGCCCGTCTAACTCTTCACCCCGTACACCATCCCCCACAGGTGCGCCGTCGACATCCACGTCGCACGATTTTCGCTTTCCGGAACCCCCGCGACCACGTCGTTAGGTTCGACGGGTGTTGCCCCGTGACTTTTGCGCCGAACGTAACGCGAGTTCCCGCGACGCCGAATCGATTCGCGCGGGTGATACTCGTGACTCGCTCGGACAAACTAGTGACGGGCACGTCCGCCGGGCAGATCGGGTGTCGGCCTCGTCGCGTGTGTGTATCGACGGCAACAAAATTGGCCCCCGTGGGGGGGTGGAGAGGGACACGAGACTGTCATTCGACAGTTAGTTTTACTACTACGGCCCGTAAACGAGACATATGGACATAGTACGCGCGCGATCGACGACACCGAGTTCGAATAATTCGAATGCATTACGCCGGAGCGTTGAAAATGAATTCGCCGTAATTCGCAAACATCAGCCGGACCATACGCCCTATTGTACAGTTTATTCCTCGAAAAAAAGTTTTGTACGTGGTACAATAGTAGTGATTACTCGTGTAATCACAGTGCTTACTTACGCACATTATAAAAACGTAAATGTACAGTAACTACGTAACGTGAACGAATACTGTGCGTATATTACTATAATACCCCCGGAATATCGTTCGGCTCCGCGGAAACGCGTTCAGTCAATTGTGATCGTACTTATTCGTAAACCAAGGCGTCCAATTAACTTTCGTTATCACAATTTATACGTCACAACGCGACGTTTAAAATAAAGGAAACGGCAAATTTTCGTACGGTTAAACGCTCTTCGTTTATAATTTTTTTTTTTTTTGTAGTTTCGCGTAGTTCTCCTTTATTTCAACGGTAAATCCTATTTTGTTTTTATTTATCTGATTTTATGGCGAGTTAGAGCAACTTATAAGAACGTTTAACGTTTCGGGAAGGAAAATCCGCCGTTCGAGTGGTTCGAACGTATTTCGTTACGATTAGAACACGACGTACGGTTGTATTCGTACAATTTCGTTCGTCAAAATGGAATTGCGCGATCGACTGTCGCCGAGTTTTGATTTTCTGCTCGCCGCATATTAGCGCGGACTATGTTTTATCGCGGGTGTTTTTTTTATTCCGTCGAAACCGTAATATCCGTAAGAGAATTTTTATCAGATTCGTACGAAACCGGCGGGTCCATAATCAGAACACACGGACGTGTAAAACCGATTCGGATTACGGACACTTAGCCTATTTTATACTGCCAGCGAACGAAATACGTTTTTCGGCCGTAAAAAAAATCAATACCGCCGGATCGGGCGTTTATAAAATGTATTTGTCGTAGAACTTTTGGGAATACTATGCAATCGGTTGTCACGCCTGGTCGAGCTTTAAGGACGTCTGAGGTGTATAGAACGAAAAAAAAACTATTCGAGCAGAAAATACGACCATTTGTATAACGTTTCGCGAACAAATTTCAAACGTCTACTACTGGCCGAATAACGAGAATAATTCCGACGCCATTCAAAAATGTTCAATAAAAATATATCGCCAGTGTTTCGTTCGTATTCGGTGTAAAACGTAACGTCTATGGGAAAATGATTCAATAACGGTTCGTTATTAATTATCGTTCGGTATTGAAAGTATTCGAACGCGTTCGGTGATCAAATATAGAAATATAATGTATTTTTGGCCCGTTAGTGAAATGTAGAGTTGTAACGGTACCACAACGAAGACACCCTAAATGTCGAAAATATTTTCGAGAAATAAAAATGAACGCGAAAAACGCGTACACCCGCGACCGGCGTTTCGAAAAATTGAAATCGCGACGTTTATCCGCGTACATTAGCGGTGTTGATACCGAAACGTAACACTTTGTTTTGGCAGATGTCGTGAAAACGAATTTTCGTTCGTCCACTCGGTCGCTAAACGATTTTTCGTGCCCCGACAATTGCTTACGCGGCTGCGAGAAAAACAAAACTAAAGAAATACCGACTCTTTTGTTTCGGTCTCCGGCGACCTTTGCGCGTATGTTATCGTGTCCATTGTTCGGGGCTTTGTTTCCGTATCGCACGTTCAATTGGTATAGTTGAAATTCGGCGTCTTTTGGGCGTCCAACGAATTTACAATAATTTTCAAAAATATCTCTCCATACCGACGAACAAATATTCTTAGATTTAATTGATTCGTTTCGTATCGTCGTGAACGTTCCCTGCGTTATCCATTATCCACGTAATCGGATACAGTTGACAAGTCCGTACAACGGTAATTTATGTCGTAAGCGCTTTTGTACACATTACGCGTATACGAAGCGGGACTGCGGACCGTCGACAAATCGATCAAATCTCTGTATCCATTTTATACGCTTTCGTAATTGTGAATAATGTTTCGGCGTTGTTAATAACGTTGCAGTGGACGTTATTATCGCGTCCGAGCGTTTTTCCCGTTTTCATAAACGCATTCGTAACGGAACGAAAAACAAAACGCGAATACATTTCCGCGTCGCGGCCTTTCCGAGGGGGAAATTCGCGCACGTCAGGATCGCCGCGTTCGTGACGTCGGCGCGAACCGTAAAACTTGACGGTGAATACTATGGCGAGCGTAACGATACCGCCGGCCCGTTGTCGAGTACTCGAGAATTTCGCGTGTCCTTTCCACGGCACCAGTCACGTTTTATCCTTATCGCGACCTTACCCTTTCCTAGAACACACATACACGCGCGCGAGCGCGTATACGTTTCGTGATCCCTTTTTTTCACCTCTTCCCTCCTCCCCATACTCACCCCACAAAGCGTCACGATTACGCGCCACCACAACTAGTACTTTAGTATAGTATACCACTGCGGAAGCTATTTGCATTCGTTGCGAACCCTTTGGCTCTGTCCCCGGTGTATATATATATATATATATATATATATATATATAATATCGCGACGCATCCAATTTCCAAACGTCTATCCGCGCGTACCTCTCGCGTAATTACGCAATCCGGGCCCGTAACCGTTTCGTGACCCGAGCGCGCGCGAGAAACTTAGACAAATACGAATCGTCGTCGGGTGTGCCGGCTATATAAGGCCCGCGTGATAAAAAAAAAAACGTCGTTCGAGTCGTTCCTCGTATACGTGTACGATCATATCGGATATGATTACGCAGATTACGCGGGTCGGAACGTATCCCATTAATGTGCCGGAGTAGCCCGAAAACGTATACCGATTATGAACGTTTATAATTTCGTTAAGAACAAAAACGAAAAATAGCGGAATCGATATATTCGCGCGGCGAACAAACGAACGTCGTGTGACGCGAGTGTAAATGCACGAACGCGCGCGTCCGAATAAGGCGTTACGGTCGCCGAAAACGATAATTCGTTGGCCGTGTGTCGTCGTCGATGGTCAAGGATTACGCACGGATTACTGGCGTTTCGCGGGGCCAGCCCTGCGTCACCGAGCCGAACGAATTTCACTTCGAAACGCGTCCCGTCCGTCCCGGTCCCCGCCGTCGACGAGCCCGGCCGGTTAATACGAATATACGTGTACACGAATACTTTCCTCGCCGTCGGATTAAGCGAACGGGCTGATTTATTGTAAATACGCGTATTGCGGAGAGAACAGTCTCTCCTCCACTTTCGTTTCGCCTCCGTAGCGACGCCAGTCGTGTACACCCTTTCCCCACCCAACCTGGGTATATACGCGTGAGAGATACGCCGAGCGACGACTACTACTACTACTACTACCGCCACCGTGTGCCAACTAATTCAATTTTTATCGGTTTAATTGTTTTATCTCTCGGAAACGACTAAACTCCGGCAACTGTAATATGTGTGTGTGTGTGTGTGTGTGTGTTTATGTGCATGGTACACGTGTGCGCACCATTATAATACGACTGTTCTCGAGACCCTATTGTAGCGTACCCATACGGTAATATATACATAGGTGTGTAGAAAACAACGGCGACGTAAGCGCGTATAGGACTTCGAAACGAAAAGCGCGTTCGATTTTACGTCGACGTTTTTCCGTCGACGGAGTTTGTTCACTGGATCGTGACGCTACTACACGCGCTCGTTAGGATAATAATTCGAAAACCAAGGAACGAAGTTTGCTCTCCATTTGTTTATATACGAAGAACGGTTCATAAATTATTTAGTCGTCCTCTCGGCGGCACTAGGCAATCGGTGTCCCCGGTAACTAGAAGGAACGGATATCGTTATAGTAGAAATCGCTATCGTTCATATTCGAAAGAATTCCGTAAGAGAATTAAAAGAATCTATATATAATGTACGTATAATTTTTAACTTACGCTTGACGGACGTTTATAAATTACTCGGGCGTTCGACTAACCCGCGTTAAGTCACCGCGGTCACGAGAATTGTGACCGAGTTTCCAAGTCGTACAGACAGACAGGGATTTGAGAAACCCAAGAACAGCTTTTGCTATCGACTCTCGCTCGAACAATAAAAATTTGGTCGACTCGACGTTATAAAAACAAACGCGACACGATCGGTATTATTTCGTTTGTTCGCGACGTTTTTCGTGATTGTCGTTATTCGATTCGATCTATCGCCTATTATACGGAATGAAAAAATGACAAGGTGCTCCACGAACAACGATTTCTTCGAAATTATTGTGTACCGTACGGCTTGTACATCGCCTTAAGTTAGACGCGTTCGTTTTAAACGTTTATGCAACGCGGGACTGACGAAAATTTCAATAAATATTAATAACAACCGCGATCCATTAGTTGCAATATTTGCGTTACGACAATTCACGGTCATTTAGACATATATGCCAGATTAACGGAGTTGTCTTCAATAACAATCGTAGAATATCGCGTAAGTACTACGATATTATTCCGTATACGGTGTTGCGAAACGTACTTTTTAATATTACAATTGTTTTCGAAAAGATGTATTCGATAAACAAGTTCAATACAATTAGCCCTTAATGTTAAATAATAAAATTTCATCTAACCAATAGGCGATATTTTCGACGATTGTTGATAATCGACGAAATACGTTATTCCTTATATTTTCGGAATAAAACGTGACTCTCGATACTTAATTAAACAGTGTGTGTGTGTGTGTGAAGTATAGTAATAGACAAAATTTAGAGGGTACTTTGACGATGGATTCGTGTGAGTAAAAATTTTTATCTTTTTAGAAAAGTCGAATAGATCGAAGCGTTTAAATAATCGTGCTCGACTAATTGACGACACTGGTGGCGCTTTATACACAATAATGCGGACGTCGGTCGCGTTTTCGTTTATGACGATAACCCCAACCGAAGTCCACCGGTTGTTCGTAAACATTACGAATACGTCGTTCGGACGTACCCGACGAAAAATTCGAAAAGAAGTCGAGACGCCGAACGTTACGTTAAAAATCGTAACGGCGTTACCGGTGCGCGCGCAACCGACCACGTACGGTAATAAAACTACGTTGAATTTTCACTAAAGAGTAGTAGACGGTATAAATATTTATATTTATTTTGTTTATACGCGTATTATTAGTATTTACTACCACTGTGGCCGCGACGACGACACGGAAAACGCCTTATTGCCGGTTCGCACATTTCGCCAGCCACCAATAACGTGTCCGGAATCCCGGGGGAGTTGAAACCGTGCGCGTTGCCCGTCACGGTATAACGAGTGCATGTAAAAAAAAAAACGTTAACGTAGCAAAAAAGGGGTGATCCTCGCGCTTGTAATTTACTTTTTAGATTTTCGTTGGTGATGGTTTTTTTCGTTTTTTGTTTTTTAAACGAGTAAGATTCATTTCGAATTACGTTGTTCAGATGGAAATAAAATACTCACCGCGTTACCAGTACTTACCGGACCAACGCGGGACTAAATATAAATCCGATCGGACGTAAATGTTGTTGGCAAATCGATCGTGTGTTATTATTATTCGAGAAACGCGAACGTGAACAAGTGCGACGGCATCGGACGAAGACTAACGACCGTACTAACATTTTTTAGATCGTTTGCGAAATTGTATTTGGAGACGCGTCGTATTAATAATGTATGTGTAACGTTGTAACGCAGTTTTGAAATGCCCGGCTGGTGTTTGGTTTGGCGAAAAAATTACGATTACGATTAAATTATGGAGAACGATCCTCTTTAACAACGCTTCAATTAATTAAAAAATATACGATACGCGATACGCTACAACGTACGCGGTAATATTTTCGTTGAGCGAAAATGCGGAGCAAAAATTTACACAAAATTGTCGGAAATTCGCCGAAACGCGATTTAACGACGAACACACTCGTTTCGTTTCAGTATAATCCGTCGCGTTCCTGTTAACTAGATCGTAATTTACTCGAAAGGAAATATTACGCTCGTTTCGCGCATTATTTACTTTCGTCATCGATTCCTTGTCGCGACCTAGATTCGATTGCGACTCTTTTCCGGTTCGCCATACGTGGCCGGTCGTCAATAATAACCGTACGAGAGAATTCTCGTCGGTATGGAAATACGAGGCGAGTACGGTTCGTAAGCGTAGGGCGGGGAGGAGTTTAATTAAACGAACGAGAAAAACGCGTCCGTAAAAACCAACGTTTCTGGGCAACTACGGTATGGATTTTTCACGTTGCGCGGAATGTACGGCGAATATATAATATTAAATTATAATAATATTAATTTGTTAATATTATCGGTCGGTCGACAGCGTTTTTCTTGTTTAAGGTTGAATACGAATTGCGGAACGCGACCAAAACGAACGAGTTGTGTTCAATCGCTTCGAAAGCTTTCGTAAACGACGTCGAACTGTTTTGTTTTTCGATTTCGCGTGTGCACGTGATGGGTACGAAACGTTACAGTTTCATCGAACAATTTTGATCCTCGCGATTGGACGGTGAACGCGTCGTGCGTTCGTTTAAAAAATTACGTTTCGCGACACGTCATCGCGTGTGAAAATGACAAATTACTGGCGCCTGGCGCATATTCCCGTGCGAACGGACACGTACTAAATACCAATAAAGTCGAACATTTTTCGCTCGCGCTATTCTCGTTTCCGTACGCAACTAACGTACGACGTGAAAAAGTTACGTAAATTAAACGGCACGCGTGTTTTAATAGGTTTTTTTATAACGAATGACGTAACAGTTCGACGAGAACACGCACAGCGTAAATAATTTCGACTATTTCGGAGTAAAACAAAGACCGCGCCGTTATTCGCGGGCTTTTATTCTAAATGCCGGTGGGTCGTGTTGATTTTCGTTTCGTCGTTTAATTAGTCCCTAGCCCGACGGCGGTGGCGGCGTCGTAATTACCGTAAGTATTGCGTACGATCGTTGTAAAATTGAATCGTCGGTGTAATATCCCGCGGTCGCCCCGTAAACGAATGGCCAACGGCGCGCGCGTTCTCGGCACGCATACGTAAACGATTCGATGTCGACGGATGGTACAAACGGACCGATGTCCCCGCACCGATTCCGAGATTAAATCCGAGTACCGGGCGAATATCCGAACGAAGTGTAAAAAGGTCGGGTCCCGTTTAACGCGTACGCGCGTAGGCGCCAACATTTTGTCCAGCGGCTGGTGGAACGCGTAAGCGTATTCAAAACGGATTTAAATCGGTACGTCGAACGGAAACGAGTAAAGGTAAAGTGTCCTTTGAAAACATCGCGCTTAAGGGTTATACCGTCGTTACGCGATCAAATACCTCGGGTACGAATATATAATTGGCCGTCGACGCGAGAACGGTAGACCGAACGGCCGCAATTATCCGAGGCGGAAAAATACCCGCGGTTGACGGAACACGCGGGCGTCAACTCGTATTCGTAATCGCGCGGCCATTCGGCGAACGAACGACGGACGCCTATTCTTTTAAGATACCGCTAACGACGTTGTACAATGTAATTCCGGCTGTACCGTTCGCGGCCGTCGGAGCCGAACGCCGGCCGACCGTTATTAATACAAACGCCGGGCGTGTATCGTTTCCCGATAATAGCGAAACGGCCGGTAGTCGGCGTCAATTTTTTTGGCAACGGCCGTCATATAAACGGGATAGACGGTGACCCAGATGCGGGCAGGTGCGTTCGGTGGCGGCGAACGAGGGAGGGGGGGAGGGGTAGCAAAGGATCGAATACCCTAGCGCGACGCAACGACGGCGAAACGTACAGCCACCCGCGCGCCGGCGTAGCGGCGGTACGGTTTCTCGCGGGTTCATTTATTATTTTCGTAGATAAATTCCGCTTCGATGGTAATTACTGTGAAGTGTAAAGTTCGAGAGGGTGGTTCTTTATCTTTAATGAAACTTTTGTACTTTTGCTGGCAGCCGAATCTTGTTTTGTGCCAAGAACGTTCCCGGTCCAGGCCAAACTTATCGGCAATAAATTCGCCCGGCAAATCCGGCTGCCGTGGCGCGGCAGCGGCCCGACCTCGTGTGTTGCATCGCGAATAATATCCTCCGGGTTATCGAGCGAACCGTGTACTACTACTACTAATACTATTGCTATTACTACTACCAGTGTTACAACTACTACTACTGGCATCCACACCGTAACCACCATCCCGAGTATTACTGTGGTCATGTCGAGGGGCCGGAAATGATATGTAAGTGTACGGACGTCAACGAGCCCGTGGAAATTAATCAACCGGCTGGATCGGTGGCGGCGGCGGCGGCGGCGGCGGTGTACGCCCGACGTTCCGACCGCTACGTGTTCGACCGTTCCGATCCGAACGGTTAGCAATACGCTCGATCGCGTCCGCCGAACGAGCAATTTCGCGCGCCTTTTCGTTAAAAATCGACGACTGTATCTCCGTAAATTCTAGACATTGTACAGCTCGACGTACGAACACTGTTGTGTATCTCGAACGCGTTCCACGCGTAATACTACAGACTCCGCGCCATACTGCGCAAAAAACGCCCGCTCGACAACGTGAACCCGCAGATTAGGACATTCGGCCTCGCCTCGTCAATCCCACTGGCACGCGTAGCCCGTGGAATTATCGAGTCGACCGTCCGTAACGTAGATTAACCGACGAACAATTGTATCGGAGTTTTTCGTTTTTTTTTTTTTTTGTCGACGCGTAAAATTTTATTCGGCCACGTAGCCGATTTGCGCGACAAAATCTACAAACGAACGAAATAAAATACAATTATTTACGAATAAATAAATATAGGCGTATTGGACATTCGTTACGAAATCGAATTTTGAAAAACCTACGAACAGCGGATAAATGACGGAACATTCGTGGTTTTTTTTTTTTAATTTTCGACGACGTTCTCGGGCCGTTTGGATCGAAATAATTTATCGGCCGGACTTGTACAGTTCGCGTACCAAATTATTTCGAATACGTTATTTCAAACGTCGAACCAAGGGACGGCCGGAGGTTAACTAAATAAGGCGACTGTCGTTCAGGTGTGCCCCGCCATGCGCATGACGTTTTATCAATTGAAATTTATCAGACGTTTTCGACTGGAAACGGTGCTCGGAATTTTATTCCCATTTTCGGCGTGCAGTTGACAGAACGTCATGCACACACGCCGTTAAAGGGACCCGGAGAAACACACAGTGAGAGAGAGAGAGGGAGAGGGAGAAATAATCAATAAGAAGGTGTATTAACGCGAAATTTAATACAAGCGCAAAGACAAATTTGTAGCGGAACGCGCCCGACCTAATGTCGGAGGAAATTACTGTGGCCACCTTATTGAACTCGCGCGTATAACTTCGTAACGTCACACAATCGGCCGTGTACAATATTCGTTCCGACGTGGCGCCCGCGAACCGCGTTCGGTAAATGCGCGGTAAATATGAACCGATTTAAGACCATTTTGGAAAGCAGTACGTTCGTCGTTTATTTCGATCCGACGGCGATTAATGTCAACGGCGAATTATTGCCGCTGCACTAATCGAGTGGAGCGCGCTTTTTAATCCGTCCGAACCCGAAATCCGTAACGGACGCGACGTCCGTCGCACAATATTTCGTCGTTTAATATGCACGTTTATGTTCGGCCGCGCCGTGGCGACGGTACGTTTATTTGGTTTATTATTATTATTTATTTATTTTTATTTGGTTATTCGGCGAGCGAAAACTTATCGACGCTAACGCGCCAATACGCTTAAGACGGTTATTTGTTGCCGAAATCGTTCGGCAGATTAAATCGCGTAACTTCCGACGAATATTTCCCCAAAACGCGTCCGTTCGGCCGGACCTTCGTGGTTTTTTCTCGCCGTTCCGCCACCAAACTCGGGGCAGTCCCTCAGACCAGCTCGGCAATCGGTTCTACCACAACTCGCTCAGATCGCCTTCAGTCACGTATGTTCGAGTTGTAAATGTTCCCCAACGGTCGCGATTATTGATTCGCGCGTTCAGAACGATGTTACCGACTACTACTATTCGAGATTTACAGACGCGGTTTTCATTACTGTTATTATATGCCACGCGTAAATACGAATATTTATACAATTTATCGCGTTACGAAAATACCAATTAGTCGATGGTATCGGTTGGTTGTTCGTTTTGAAAAACACGAATGTACGTTGAAAATATTAAATAGTAATAATAATAATAATAATAATACACGACGCTGCGGGTAATAATATTAGACGGATAACAGGATAATCACGGAATTTAAGGGGGAAAACTGGCGGTATGGCGCAGAGACAAATTAAATTGTACTCCCGGAAAAAAGAAACGGAGAAAACTTTTACTTTTAAAGAAAATAACTTCTCGTTGCGGTGACTCCGAGCTTTGTTAAAAGTTGTTAATGAGACGTTAAAATAAAAGTGAAGTTTCTCAGGGCGCAGGATACATAATGAATACGAACAGTGATATATTAACTCGTGATAATTCAAATTTAATTGCTACGAGATTTAGGTTGTACTCGGTGGCCCGCAATAACGCGGTTTCGCGAAATCACGTACATTTATACGAATAAAACTATAAGACATTCGATTAGCCCGGACCTCGAACGAGCCAGTCGAGTACGGACGCCTTTAAATAATCGTCGACGACCATAAAAATCGAATAACAACAACAATACTAGCACTGAGAAGAATATTCGTGCGTCACTCGTTATATTATACCATGATGAACGCTATTGATCTTATACGCGTGTAAAAATTACGAGCTTGTTTTTATTAAATCATTTTGAAGAACGTTCGTAGAGTGCACAATACCAGTTCGTAGACCCGAAGACTACGAAAATGCGCGTGCGCCGCATCGCGTATTGCAGTATCGTAACACACAAGAACAACAATAAGTCAACCAAGCGACTTAGGGTTGACTCTTATTAAACGTCATTACGTTAAAAATTATCGTTTTAAGAATTTCATTTTCAGCAATAACCCGATTGTATAACGCCAATTTTAATTAAAACGATAATTTTCAATATTAGAGAGTCGGAAATTATAATTTTATAAACCATTACATTATAGTATAACCGTTAATATATTATTTTATTTTTATTTTTTATTAATCATTTTAATATTTTTATTTTAGTTTATATCTTTATTTATATACTCAATTTGGAAAATTATGTACTAATATAAATTATTTGATTTATATTTATTTAGGCGAATATTTTTGATTATTTATGCGTTGATTACCTTTAAATTTAATATTTTTGTTATTACATTTATTTGTTTATTTATTTATTTAAATAGTTTAATTTAAAATGTTAGTTTATGGAACTTAAGATTATATTATTTATATTTAAATAACTAAATTTAAATTGTATATTTTATTTATTTTAATAAATTTTACGTTGTCGAAAATTTATTTTATTTTTATTTTATCCTTGTTTATTTGTTTATGTGATTTTATCCGTTAAGAATTTGTTCTAGAATCGACAAGAGATAGAGCACAGCACTTAAAAACCAAACAGTACAACACTCCTGAATAACAATATTACGGCGCGCCGATTATTTTAATGGATAATCGTTGCTAATAATTTTTACTTTTAGAACGACGATTATTTTGAAATAAAAAGCGTTTTTATTATATAGGTATTGTTTTTCAATCAAAATATTATCTCGTTAACTAATAACTTTAATAACCAACACTATGGCCTTCGTAAATACGGCTAATTATTTATTTATAGTAGAAATCGGCAGTGACAGTTAAATCTTATTGAATACAGTCGCTTGTAACTCCAGCTTTCGTTCTACTATGTTAATAGACATTCAACTTAGTCCGCAACGACGTTTTCTATATATACCTGTCACGTATATAATTAGAAAACACGCCGATTTCGTTATTATCTCGAAAAACAATTGTTGTACGGGCATACGAAATCTTACCTTCGGATGACTGAAGTGGGCTCACTGCAAATACAGCCACCAGAAACGTCATTGCCGTTGCTTTTGCCGAGTACATCCTCCTTGCAGTACAATAAAACGCGCCCCTCACTTAATAAATTTTTCGAGAAATGTAAAGTTATTGTTTTACGCTTTTGTCCCTGTTTACGTTTTTCTCGTTTTATCGTTATACTTTTTCTAACCACCCTAGAACATTAAGTCCTCTCCCAACCCCAGTGGCGTCAACATAGTGACGTGGATCGATCGAACTACACAACACAGGGGAAACGCATAAAACAAACAATAAAATGGAGACAATTTAGAAAGGCGCGTTTTTTCGTTTCCTTTTTTTCGTTTTCGCTTCTATCTCCGGTTCTGTTCACAGCCCTGAAACAAAACGACAATATACAAATAAGGCTACATCCGGCAAATACTATTTGGCGTGAGAAACGCGCGAGAGCGCGTGCGTGAACATAAGCCATCCGGAAGTTTGTCACCTTACACGACCGATCCATTTCGGTCGTGGCGGGATAGGTTAGGTATAAAGGTGACCATCACTGAATTGCCGAACCGTCGGAAAATTCAAATACACTACGGATTCGTTTTAACAGGCACAAAAGACGGAAGAATATTCGCTATATACGTTTCGGGGATTTTCAAACCCCATTTGGGGTTAAGCAAGCGGCAGTTGAAATGTTCAAAAAGGGTACGAATAAAGTATAATGTATTTTTTTCTCCGTCTCCATTCGTACACTTAAAGTCTAATAAATATCACGTATATTTTAAATTCGTCGGATGTCTTTTAGAGTAACTAAGTTAGGTCGAATTTAAAGCCGGTACGTATTTTATTTGTTGCGGGACAACAGTAGGTAATATATATTGAAAAGAAACACGAAACCGCGTATATTAGCCGTGTCTGTCTATTTGAATTATACATATTGTTCGCGAGGAAAAATTTTCAAATATTTGCGCTAATGAAATAAATACCGTATTATACATATTACCGTTATTAACACGTTTGAAATCGTGATCGCGTATTTTATTTATAACGGTCAATTGTGAATTATTATCGGAAGAAACTATCGTTTTTTATAACCACTCGATAAATAATTCTATTCAATTTTCGAAGACTAGAACGATGTGTGTGTGTGTATGTGTGTGTGTGTGTGTGTGTGTGTACGGTTTTTCAAAATAATTCGCATTTAATTAAACACGATTTTTGAAAAATTATGTCGAGTTCGGTAGAATGATTTTGAAACGATAAAATATAACGAACCTGCTTAAACATACGTTTAATTATTCGGAAATTTTACCCGTTAAAAATAATAATTAAAAAACCTACGTTCCTCTATCATAACGTACGGCCTTTCTTTATCATACTAAATCGCGCGGATTATAGATTTTGTTTTCCGTGCCGAAATTCGACTAACGTTGTATTTGGTTACGATTAAAACGTATTTGTGCGTGGTCAGTAACGAATACAAGCGTTGTAATTATGACCCTATTAAATAATTCGGACGAATATATCGTCGGATGCATAGACGTGCGCGGATTTCGATTTCGGATGGTGACCGTATCAATTATGAGTCCCTTTATATTTTAATTTCGTGCCAACGGTCGTGCCGTATGCTAGCTGTTATCTAGTCAGCGCGAACGGCTCGTAGAAAATCTATTATTTATTAATTTGTCGCCGTTAAACGTGTTCGCAATTTTTATAATATCGTTCAATTCGTAATAACATTTGCCGCCGTACAAATAATATCGCGTAAGTGCTTTAAGAAAGAGGAGTATTCCATCTCTTTCCATTTCAGGCGGACAGACTACTGCGAATCTCCTATCATAAAATATTTAAATAACCGTCAATTCTTACGTAACCTTGCCTGCTCTCGATACGTCAAAATACGTATCGGATAGCGTGATACATTTTTCGAACTGTTCTTTCCCGTATTTTTTGAATTTCGAAAACCTGGCTAGCATATTAATTCCTCTACATCTACCCAAAACACCAACATGCCTTTAGCGCACCGTATGTTCGAATTCCAAAAGCGTATAGACTCTCATACATGCACTTGTTATCGCCCACATTGCTTATACGTATATGGGAATAATTCATGATGTTAACATTGTTATTTAGATTCGTTATGTAATTTGAGAACATTTTGAGTTTACTAATGTTGACCAAGCCTCGGTTGTCCCGTTTATTTGTAGTCAGCATAGGCCGAATTATCTTTCCTACCGCGCGTGCAGAATGTTAAAAGAGTACCTCAAAGAAATATCAACATTTCAAAGAAAATAAATATTCAAAATTCAAAGTCAGCAAATTTACAAAAAAAAAAAAAATTAATTTCGTTCTATCAAACATAGAAATGACGATCTTGTTCCATTTTTCCGTTTTGTAAAAAGCGAAATAAGTGACCCTATATAATCTCGCTTCGTGGCACATTATAGAACAATATTCGACTCCGAATAAACCTATTCACGCGTGCAGATGATCGTAACTGGAATTATTTGGAAAGATTGTTGCTTATAGAGAAAAAGACGTGCGGGAAATGTGGTAATAAGTGCTCACTCATTTGATTATTGTCCTATGTCGAGAAATTTTCGCGTACTTTACACGTTTTAAAATATGTCAGAGTGAAATCGCATTAATTTTTTTAAAGGAAATTGGTTCAAAAAGACCCCAAGACGTGGCCGGTCGTTACACTAAAATTTCAGGTAGCGCCCAAGCGCAGCACGTACACTGGCGCTCGCGCGCCTATTATGTCGGATGTACCGAAAAAAGAGAGGAAAAAAACGTCGGACGAAAATTTCGATTGTCGCGTGTTGGCTCTTAAATAAAAACGTAACCGCTCTTTCGGCGAGAACGAAAAGAAATTAAAGGGAAAAGAAATACAAAATATTTATTCTTTGAGGGTCGACGTTTTTTATTATCTCGGAAAATACGAAGAGTCGACTATTGTTCGTTCAATCGCATTCGTTGTATGAATGGTCGGTGTGATTATCATTATTATTCGTTTCCGTTTTTATATTTTCTTCGTATGAAAAAACGGTGGGGAGGAAATGAGAATATTTAAAATTGAGTATAAAAAGAAAAACGTCGATTTTCTACGACATCGTTAATTAAACCCGAAAACGCGATACAACTTCGCTGGCGGCAACGGCGGCGTCGTCAATAACCGAGACCTCGTCGATGGACATCTTCGAACGAACATTTTGCTTTCGCTCGTGTTACGGTTTTGTATATATATATATATATATATATATATATATTTGTGTGTGTGTGTGTGTGTGTGTGTCCCTTGGTACGTGATACACGCAAATGCAATTACGAACGTCCTCGAAAGAAAAATATAAATATTTCAAAAAGAATACGACGCGGTCGTCTACGAAAATATTATATAGACGGGTCAAGTATTCGGACTGATATCTTCTTAACGTGAACGGATTCGTCATAAATATTAAAATCACTCCGACGCTAATAATAATTTATCGGTAACAGGACTCCGGGTAGTTGACGTTATGAATTATAAAACGGTCGGTTGTACGAATGACAAAAGGTCTCTCGGAATGTTGTATTAGTTTACAGTTAACCGATAACGCGCGTTTTTGTTCGTAAAATAATTTATTCGCCATTCTTTACCGCGAGTTCCGTATCCTATTGACGCGTCGCGTCTAATTCCGTTCGCGAATTGGCCGTGCATTATCTCACGTCGTCACCGCCGACTCGCCAGTCCGAATAACGTTTTACGTTTTCATGTTTACCGTCTCGAAAATTTAAATTATCGTTTTTCCACTATAAACTATATTCGCTTCATTAATAAAACAAAAGATATCTACGCTTTTTTGCCGCGCGTATTTTCGACGAAACGACGATGGTCTTTATTACTTGAAATTCCGTCTAAAATCGTTATTTTCTACGCCATTTTTAATCAATATTTTCTCCGTAGCCGTTCCACCGTATTTATCTACACGCGAAACACGCTTATCCGGTATATCGGGCGAATTTTCAAAAAACATAGTACGTAATATGCTAATAATTGAGTGTATTACGTAACGGAACGAGAATATGGCCGAGAATACGCCGAAGAATTTTATATCGGCCACGGATGAAACGTCGTCAGCGTACGAGTTCATTAGGTCCCGAAATATCGCGGTCTGTATTGAACTAACCGGAACACGCGCTCGAAAGCGTCGGTCAACCACGACAAAATGACCGAATGGCCGCTGTGTACCACCGACGCATATTTTGCCGCCAGTAAATTACCTCCGATGTATTCGACGGACGGCTAAACGTCGAACGATTTAACGAAGACACCACGTTCGGTCGGCGTACACGCTAATGAAACGACGTTAACGTTTCCGAGGGCGATCGATACGATAAAAAATATTCGACTTATCGAACTAAACGAGCGCGCGTACAATTCGGGCCGTTAACGTATTATTCGCGAATAATAAGCCGACGGCGGGAAAAAAGTGACATTCTCCCGACGCTTTTACAGAAATGACGAGGTTAGAATACGAGTCGGCTTAAATTTAATTCGAATTCGCCACTATTGGTTAACTTATATACGTATTTATATATATGTAAATTATGTTTATTTTGACGGTAAATTAAAGTTTTTCGTTCTCGAAGGGTGAAAAAAAATACATATATATTTACGGCGGATATGCATTTTGATCTTAATGTATTAAATTCCCGGAGCAGGAAGGTTGTATTTTACTTTATTGTTGACAAAATAATTCGGGATATCTATCGAGGAAATCCATATTGGCGCGTATCCAAACAACCTTAGAGGTGAGAATGTACCGAAGGATTTTATATCTCATAAGTGATTCACATTTGGGTCGGATTTCGGTTCTACTTTTTAAATTGGATACATAAATATTGTCGGGGGACACGCACCTAACCGCCGTCGGTTGTATAAATAGCGTTTAAAAGCGTTCATCAGAGAACAACTCGGTGAATTCGGAGGGGAAGATGGGAAATATGCCGAAATTATTTCTCGCCGAGTACCTTTTTACGTGCGAACAACATTATGTTGTAGTTTTCGTATTTTCCCTACCAGCCCCTGCTCACCCGTCCGTGCGACCTAACCGAAAAAAATCTCGTTTATTTTTACATCGACGTAATTTTAAATGTATCGCTTTAGTCCCGAACCCTTTCGTCGATCATATCTATCGCGAAATAAACGCGGTTTGCTCTTCGTTCGCAATCGTATTGAAAACCGTATCGAAATGTGTTTCGGATTATAACAAAAACGAAAATGGCCCGTTTTCTTCTATATAACGAACAAATATGCGATACTTTACTCGCAACGTTTTCGGATCACTTACAACGAGCGTTCCATTTATCTACCTTATATAAATAGAATACCTACGGTTGTCAAATCAGTCGGACATTTAGTTATAGGATTCGCTTGCCGCGTGGATGACAGCGCGAACGGTGTTATTACTGTGTCTTTTTCTACGAATTTTTATGTCATAAATACGAGTTAATGGCTAGAGATAATAATTCCCATAATTACAAGGGACGTTTAATTACCGGGCTTGCAAATGCCTGATATGGCGTCTCCAGAAGGGTACATTTTCAATATGTACGGCAGAGCGCTAATCCCCTTCGTCGCGTCTTAAAATATTCGCGGAATTTTCGAAATTCCAATAAAATTGTGTTCCTTAAGATCCCGTAAATAAAATCATTGGTCGTCGTATAAAATTCCAAAGTCCATAGAGCTATAACGGATAAGGGACGGGAACGAAAATATTAAAATTACGATAAAATACGGAATGGAACGTTCGAATAAGTTTCTTAAAAAAAATTAAATGTAACGAAAACTATTTATATAATTCCTAGAATGTGAGACCGGCTCGTAACGAAAAAAATCACTCTATATATGTATATCACGATATGTTCATCGACGATAAATCTTAAAAATACTACACAATATGTACATAACATTTGCATTATTTAATCATAAATTTAAAACTTTTATTATCCTTAATTTAATTTACACGCGCGCGCACACACACACACACACACACACATACGCGTTTGCAGACAGTTGTATATATTGCGTTTGTTTTATTTACAGTGTCCAAATTGAACGAAGCCGAATACTCACCGAAGCGAAATAGGGATTTATTACTTTTTTTAAAAAAAAAAAAATTTGTCGAGTCAGCCCGCTTACTCATTTCGTTTCATTTGTTCTTTCAATCCAATTACGAACTGCGAACGTTTCATATGTTATTTTAACACACCTCCGGTACGTTTAAAATTAAATTCGTATATTAAATATACTTATCTACGGTAAATACAGCAATAGTGCGAACGACAAAAAACGAAAACACACGATGACGTTTCGTACTTAAACATAAAAAAACGTCGGACGCTTCTAAACACTTCAGCGATCTAGATTTCGAGAAACGAACAAAAGAGAATAAATAAAAAATTAGAAAACGTCTCGAAATTTACGAACGCGAATTACTTTAATAAATCGCGCCATACGCGTAACGAACGAATTACTCGGCCGAAAAAAATTAACGATTCGTTTTGACTTCGCGATTTACATATTGTAATTTATCCCGTAATTTATTATGCGTAAATAGAAATGATTAACTAATTTATGCTTAATTAATTTCCATAATATCGTTATTTTCGCGGTAGAATAAATTTAGAAGAAACACCTATTTAAAATAATTAGTATTCCGAACAACTTAATAAGATTTATCCATAATTTTAGATATTTTGTACTTGAAATAAAACGTAGTATAACCGTACAAATTACGGGTACGTTTAAATCGTTCCGAAAATTCCGAGTTATAAACGGGCGTTATTAATTTCGACCGTAACGAACCGAAGAACGTAACTCGAATCGACGAGAGAGGGGGGGACTCGTGGTTAAAATTACGCGTCGATAATAAATTCGCGAATCGATCGAAAACCGACTTCCGTAGTCAAAGCGGTAAGTTTCGACGATTAATTGTATTCGCTACGATCAAACGAGGTAAGATTAAGAAAAAAACAAACGGAAATTTTCAATTCGGTTGTACGGCCATTAAATCGATTCAAACGGAATAAAATAAATGTAAATCACGGCGTAGACGTTCAACGTCGTCTAATAAACGAATTCGTTTACGTTAAAATCCCACGATAATACGTCGAAAAATGATATTGGACGAAACATTTGGGTCGGAAAACCGACGTTTTCATCATCGAATCGGTTCGCTCGAAACCGTTTATAAGACGAGTTTCGTGTCGAAATATGATCGCGAGTTAATTTCGCGTCAATAACGCGAGTCTCGTAACCGAATAAAATGGCTGAACAAAACCATTCGAATAATATATATCGCTACCGAAAACGATATTACGAGTATAATTCTTCGCGACCGTTCTCTGGACGGGTACGATCTCGTTACAATACGCTCGCGGCAATACGAACCACGACGCTATTATATAAATACGAAATATTTAAAAACCGTACATTCCCGAAATCGATTATTGGTATACCGTTCTCGATTGGTCGTCGAAATTACGTTTCCGATTATATACGGTGCGCGAGGTCGAAAATACGAGCGCTTAGTCGTTAATGTTTTCCGTTCGACTCCGCTATTATCGTACAATATTGTAATAATTGTTTTTCAATATCCGGGAATTTAATATTATCGCGGACACGATACAATACTTAATTCTTAAACGATAAGTAACGAGGAAAATCTGAAGTCAAATATCAATTATTATTATTGACGTAACGCGATGCCTTTTTAAAGTTTTCATAAAACTGATTGTTCGGATCGTAATCGCTATAGTCGGGTCGACTTGGTCTCGGACAGCTGGTCCGGAAGGGGCAACGGTCGTGACGAACGGACTATCGTCGGAAACACTTTTATACGTACCGTTCACGTTTCCGACAAATTCTGTGTGTCGGTGAACGGTACGTGGTGTTCCGTCGACAACGTATATAGTAAATCTAAAGTTGTTCGTTATTCGTTGGACTATTTTATTTTTTGTGCGTTTTATCGTGTACATATCATATGTTAGTTTGGTTATATCAATCGGTACAATTAGTACGCAGTCAATCGTGGTAATTATTCAAACTATAAATAACGCATCACCCGATACACTACGCGAGTCGAAACAAGCGACCTCACAGCACATCGAAGGACCTGTTTCGGCGAAACGGTGATTTTAAACGAATTATTCGTCAAAATATGAAATTTTTCGAAATAATACGTAATAAGAGAAAGTATCTAACACTGCGTGCACGTGACTTTATATTAAATATTTACGTATTTTGTTCCTCGTTAAATAGTCGAATCACGCTACTAAAATTCGAACTATGTGGTTTTACGCAACACTAAGACGGCGATTAAATAGAGCGAAAAAGCATTAAACGTCATAAAAATGTATAAAAATACTAGAAAAAAAACGCCGAGTTTAACGAATAAACGGAGTTAATTATTCCACGACAAATTTGGTTTTATTCTCTCGATTTATTATGTATAAAAACATTAAGCCGCTATCGTGTTCGTTACAGGTTACAGTGTTTGTGGTTTTACACGGAATAATGAAATAATACGGACGACGGCTAACAATAATAAACGCGCAACCGGCGGATAAAAATATTAGAAAAAATTATAGCCTAATAAACGAACTGTCGAATTATTTGAAAAATTGAAGGCGTCTCGTGAACGAACGTACAGTGGTAGTGCTAGGGAAAGGTTAACGCGAAACGACCGAAAACGTTTAGGACGTGTGGTATAATTGTATATCTTCGGGTCGTATCGATAAATTAAACGAATAAATCGAGACAAAAAAGTTGAGATAAAACCAATTTGATCGCCATTACACGTTTGAAAAAAATGATTCCAAACGGCAACGGGAAAAGCAAAAAGTCAACTAGACCCCCGAAAAACGTAATAAACGTTGCAAAAAAGGCGATTCGAACCGGAATTTATAGTTCCATATTGGACCAAATAGCGAAAAACTACCTACACCGTCCGAGCTTAAGTCGTTACGAACAATCGCGAATTACGATAACGTACGTACCGGCGAGAATATCGATTAATTGGGCCGGTTTTTCTAATAGTTACGAATAGTGCCGGCCACTTGGGTAACGACGGTTGTAGATATTCGAGACGGCGGAATTACGCGAATCGATCGATTGTTTTTCGCGAACGTTCGAACAGAATTTACGTACGTACGCGCGTGCCGTGAATGATGGCCGTGATACGAATAAACCGACAATTATTCGGAAAACGGAATAGAAATAATAATATACAAATAACAACAATCGAGAAATCCGTCGGAACGAAACGTTTAAGCGCCGACAAATTTATTAAATCGACCGTGCCCTCTCGTGATACCAAACCATTTGGAAGATAATACAGACGTCGTTCGCCCGCCCTAATTTATGGACGCATTAATTTCGCCGTTGTCCCGGTCGCTTTATACGATTTAAATTACAGATAGGGACGTGTCTCACCGCGACGACGCCTTCGCGCGTTACCGATCGCCCGCTAACATCCGACCCGTATACTTTCGATTATAACGTTTCGGAACGTACGGTTCGAACGCGTTTTTTTTTTTAAAATCGGGCGCTTTTTACGTAACGGCGTTTTAACCCGCGCGATCGCAAATCAGGAACGGTTTCGTCGTACACGGACGACGTCCGGACACGATATATATCGGGTCGGTTTTTCGTTACGACGTATTTATAACGACGCGGCGGGTTCCAGAGAGGTTTTTCATATTTCCTCTCTCCCACCCCATTCCCCCTAAAACCACCACCGCTCGATAAAACGCTTTTCGTTTTCGTCGTCGAAACGCGTTATCCCATAGCGGGCGTGACGACCGAGAGCGGTGCCGCGCCGTCACGACGACCCGTGTTATTGTGTAACGCGAAAAATATTACGCGTATTACGAAAACGAGTTTTCCGGTTTGTTTTTTTTTTCATACCGAATAGGAGGAGATAAGCGTGATTTTCTTTTCGTTAAACGCGAAATATTTCGCGTTCTACGGCACGACCACCGCGCTTAGCCCGCGTTGACATTATCGCCGGTACGACAACGCGCGCGTGTCGACGACATTTTATCACGTATCGTAGGTATGATTTCTGAACGCGCGAAACAAATCGACAGCGTTTACCAGAGCGCCGCGAACGTATATTCGCGTTTGTGCGAGGCTCACTGATAATCGGTGTTCGGTAAAATGGGGAACCGTTTTTCATTCGCCACCTTTCGTGCGGACATTTTTAGTATTCGAACCCGACGGATCGTATCGTCATATACGTCTAGGAATTGTACTAAACACGTATGCGGAAAACCAGACGGTCGACTATCGACTAACGCAACTATCCCGGCGCGTATTCTTTAGACGAAATTTCGGTACCAATGGTGTGGCCGTGAACCGTATTCCTCGGACAATATCGAATTTGGAACGCGCTAGTTTCTTTTTTTCGTCGAAATGGCGGCCAAACGTTTAAGGTGTTCGCGATAGGTGGATTGAAACGCCACTGGGTTCTGGACGCGTGTACTGTTCGTCGAGGAACGTAAAGACCAATCGTTCCCTTCTCGCCGGTCTCCAACACAACCCACCCGCCGGCGCACATTGAGCACGCCGCTGATGATCGTTATAATTGACGTACGGTGCGCCCGCCCACGATTATCGTGGTCGCGACGGCGTTGTATCTATCCGCTCGGGCCGGCTGTTTTTCAAGCGTTAATGGTCGTCGACACGTACGACGGGGGTAGTTCGCGCGTAAAACCGGACGACGGTGAACGATATACGCCTCCGGCCGTGCCGTACGCTTCTCGCACACGGCGGGAAGGCGGTCGACGTTATAATAGGGACGATACGTGACGTTAACATTCTTACGTGAATGTCGGCCTCGAAACGTGTGTTGGGAGGAAAGAGAGAGGATGTCGCTCGTACCTTGGAATTCTCGTTCGTTCGTGTCGGCCGTGCGCGTTTTCCCGCATATTTCTGCCGAACGTACGAGTCGCCGCGCGCATTATATTCGACGACGAAAACGACACGCGCGTTTCGTTTGTAGAATATCGCGGCGAATTGACTTCGTTATAATATATATTGTTTGGCCTTCGAATTTTTTCGCCGTGAAATTCGCGGTCACGTCGGCGGTTCGAGTCGCGTTTATTTCGATAAAACGGTTTTAACGTCGTCTGACGTAACACGTTGTACGCGTACTACATCGTACACGTCCTTTGTACGTCAATGCGGTTATCTCGTTCGTATTTTAATAAACGAACAGTGGGGGGAAAGGGTAGGTAGGGTGTTTCGTGTGCGCGATCTTTTGCGCGTAATTACGCCCGGCGTGAAATGTCAACGAATCGTAATCTAAAAAAAAAACCACATAATGCGATCGATTTTTTTTATTTCGTAGAACACGTATTTCGTCGTCAAAACGATGGTATACTAAAGGACGTTTCACCGTAATTCGCGGTTAATAAAACGTCAACGTAATATATAAAATATCCTAGTAAACGATCGTACGTTTTTTATAACGTTTTATCGATAAACAATCGAAATTAACTACCTACTCGGCTTTGTCAAACTCTTCGTTTTCAGCGAAACTAACCGATCATCATTTCAGCTCGAAAGTCCTAAACGATTTACAATTTATAAATATACATAATTCATTCGTAAATGTTAATATGATAATCGTAAAAATAGACCGAAACCAGGGACGATGTCGTTTGAAACCTTTCGAGCGTATTTTTAATTAACGTTCCGGTAATATAAATGTTTTTGTTAGCTCACCTTTAATTATAAATTACCAGTCACAAACGAATGTAAAAACTATTATTCGCCACTTTTATAATTCAGAGACACTTCAACGATGTTTATTTGCTCCTACGGCTATTTTGAGTCTTTAGTATGTTTAAACTTTTATCTTAAACGCATATTATTAACGATAGAAATTCAAAATATCAACATTTTCCGTATATTTTTACGCTTTTTTCGAAATGAATTTCGAATTTTTTCGTTAATAAAGTCTTAGGGAACATTCGACATTTCATGGTTATCGATTAATTAAATTATGGAAGACAATCGCGTTAAACCGTCAATTCCTAATATTCGATTTAAATTTTATATTTACATAGTATTAAAATAAATTATTTTATTCGCGTTTATAATTTAAAGTCGAAATGTATATACGACTTAAATACGCTACCGATGTTAAAATTCTGAATTTACCTTATTCTGCCCTTACAATAATCAAAAGTTTATTGTTAACATATTTGAAAAAAGCGAAATACAAATATTAGTCGAAAGTTTAATGATTAAAAACTTTACAATTATATTTAAAAATGAATATATCTTTAAGGATGGAAGTACTAAAGCTTTCCAGTATATTTATCCCACACAATTTTAAATCAAAAACAATTCAAAGAAGTTACAATAAAAAAGCCCTTTGTTCCATTCGTTGAACTTATTTAAATCAAAATATAACGCCATCGTTGAAAATTCCTTTTTTCGTATTTTAAGAAAAATTAAAATAAAAAACTGTGTATAAAAACGTTTGTAGACATATGTAAGTAAATCGAACACGTTTTTCGCGAAACTCTTTATAATTAAAAACTATTTTATTATTAACGGCTCATATAACGCAAATGTATATTGTATTTATTATTCGTCGGGGTGTATTTTTATCTTCGTATCTTACGTATTTTTGAATCATTATAATCTAAGAGTTGTTCGTTGATAATTATTAACGAATAATTTAAACTAATAACGAAATTGATTGTCAATAAACGAAAATTCAATATATTTAGAACGAATTATAAAATACGATAATTAATAAATTAAAATACCGTTCGTTAACTGATATATATATATATATAATTGAATACCTTAAACCTATAATATTGTTTGTGAAAATCTGATTCGGTCGTCCCACGAGAAACACCACGCAAATATTGCTTCATAAATGTCGAAGTTAATTCTTCGTATATTAGGTTAGCTTTTGACTATTCGAAAATCACGGACCGTGCTTGATTTTTATAGTTTTTTGGTAGATTTGTTCGAAGTTTAAATATTTAACGTTGTATGTCAACATATTCAGAAGTAATTGTGATAACCCGGGCATACGTGTTTTCTATTTAAACGTCTTGTACGTAAGTTACGTCAATCTACATAATAAACGCGAAACATTACGCGAGTTCATTATCTATTACCGTGTCGATTGAATACGACTGAATACGGATATTCGTACGATATATATTATTCGAAGAATCCAAGTCGTTATCGCTATAGATTCGCAATAGGGATTACAAAACATCGCTAGTCGTAGGCCATTTCTACCATTTTACACACGGTCATTTAGGCTAAGCGTTTATATAAAAAATAGTCTACGCTCTGAAACGAGCAATATGATCGCAAGGACGCGTACGAAATATCAATTGTATTATTGACAAGGGGAAGGAAGTTGTTAAACATTTAACGCGCTTCGCGTAAGTCGAATGGAGTTTGATTTTCGGAAACGATTATAATAACCGAATGATGTACCGACGTTGTTGTTGTTGTTGTAAACAATTAAAAACCGACACGCAGTTTTTATACTTTCGCTCGTCGTAATTAAATGGAAAGTACGGTTAAATTCACAATTCATAAGCAAGCGAAGACGCGCCAGATAATGAATAAGCTTTGAATAAAACTTCGCGACCCGACTCATTTAACGACCGAGTTTCCACGCTGAGGATATTTGGTACATTTAAAACACAAACAGATGTTTGAACTTAAAAGCGAATCGTATACGAACGATAATCTCGACGTTTACTTTATGGTCTGGCTGATGTGAAAAATTACAATTATACGCACCTGTTTCGCGGTCGGTCCGTCAAAACATCAGCGTACAGTTTGGGACTTTTCGCGTCTTCGGTCGCGTTAAAATCAATACGGCCGAATCGCTTTATCGTTCGACACGATTTATGAAAATCAATCGCGAGCGGAACTTTCCGTTGCCATCGAAGCGCTCCGTACCTCGGGACGGGGAATTAATTATTTCCTTCTCCCCGTCTTTGTAACGTTCGCGACTAGGACGGAATTCCGGTCGGCCGTTTATATCCGCGGTGCCGGTTCAAGAGGCTACGCACGCCGCCATAATTTCTACGCGTTTGTACGCGCGACCAACGCGACAAATTACTGACGGAAAGTCGTTGGTGACGTTTTCGTCGTGGTTCGCTGCGCTCGAAACAACGCGCGAAATGTTCGAAATCGTCTTGCACAAGAACACGCGTAAAATCAATCAACCGGTCTCGTATTATATTCGTATACGGACGAACGAAAATACGATCGATATTCGATTCGGTGACGAATGATAAAAATAATAATTACGGGACACGGCACGTTGGCGGCAAAACGTTACAGTATCGATTTAAACAACATTTATCCATAAAATGGCCGGAATTCGTTACGGCGTTAAAGATAACAAAAATTTAGAGTCCCCGCGGTTCGGGTTTACGAAATTATTTATTTCGCGTTAGCGGCGCTGGAATTACTCGACGACGTCACGAAGAAGAATATCCGGTGCGGAGAAGGAGGCTTTTTTTTTTTAGTTCTCGGATAGGACGACGAAATACGACACCGGCACGTTTCGAGACGTTCACCAACAGCGATACTACGCCGATCGTTCGAACACAAATAGAAAACGATTGAACACTCACGGACCGGAATGCTAACCGCCAAGTGACAGCTATGTTGTCGAGCATGCGGTACAGCGGACGAACCGTGACATTTTGTCGAGGAATTGGTCGTTTGTTGCAAAAGCGGCGGATAAAAAAACTGTTCGGCGACGTCGCGGTAATACGCAACGTGTTATTAACTTTTTATACCGTATTGTCGGCGGGATAGCTGAATGGGAAATGTTCGATGATACTTCGAACTATTCGAGCCCACGTTCGTGTACACGTACGTATTTCGTATAGAATGTTGCGTGGCGTATGCCTGCCGAAGAATACTTTTTCACTTTTGTCATCCGTTCCCCGTTTCAATTATATTTCCCCGGGAAGCCGCGTACGCTGGTTCGAAATATATATATATTTATTATTGCGCCGTACGAACGGGGAGTCAGCGATTTCCTATTTATTTTTCGTTCGAATTTTTATACGCGTATAAATTCCATGAATATTATTATCCGCCGCCGTAGGACGCGAATCGATCCGAAAACTTATCGTATTTATTCCGATCCGAAAGGCAACCACTTGTCGTATACGTCGGCCGGAGTACTGAAGTTCGACGCTCCTCCAACGGCCTAGGAATAGTTTCGCGTAACGAAAGCACCGCGCGGGATAATTGTAATTTCTGTACGTCGCGGTGAGAGCGTTAGAAACGGCCAAACGTTATCGTTACGAAACGCGTTCGTTCCCAACATCGAACAATTCTCGTACGTAATCGAAGTGTCGAATCGGCTGTCCATCCGCGATGGTAAATTTAAACCGCCAGGTTTATTCCTCATGTTTCGACCGGGATCGTGACTTGTGTGTGATCTTTTTTATTTTGTGAATAATAACGTCGTGGACTACCCGTCGATTATTCCCGCACGTTTCACTCGTGACCCTCCCCTCTCCCCCCGATTAATATCGTTCACGTTTTTGTATCGAACATTTTCGTTCAAATCGAGTCGCAGTATCGAGCCCCTCCTACCTTGGAACGCGCGTTTATTTCCGTTACCGTACACATCCGTCCGACACACGTCTTACGCTTTCGGTTTTTATGTATAAAACATGAAAATAAACCCGCGCACGATAATGCACACCTCTACGCGAACTCGACCGCGTGGGTTGGCTAGTGCTCGCGCGCGTGGTTTAAGCGACGAAAAGAATACGAATTTATTTACGCCCTTTTTGAGAAAATATAACTTCGTCGCTGGTTTTTAAGTTCTCTCGTTCGCGCACACGTACGTAAAATCTCTTTCTCTCCGTCTCTTTTGTACCGCCTCCTGTCAGTCGCTCACGGGAATGTAGTCGCCGTGTATATACGTTATACCACTCGTACACTCTCGGGAATATTTTCCGTCTATTACCCGAATGGTTTTTGAAGGATTTCGCGCAAAATTATTTAATAATTATTATCGTCGTGATAAAATACGTCCTTTTTTCGCTCTACTCCATCCCCTCCCGATCGTTTTTTGCCCCGCATAATTAGGTACACGTCCGTGATGTACAACGATCGTGTGCTCGCGCACATCGACAATTCGATACCCACAGTGCGTCAATGTTATTCCGTTATATGTTTACAGGCGCCTATAAAAATCTTCGTTCGTAAGTATTGGCACGACCCAACTAATACTCGGATTATGCGTTTAAACGGACCCTCGGTTTACTAAGCTAATACTCGAGTAAAAACTATAAGTCGTTACTCGGAACTTTTTCGAAGTTGAATTAAAATTGTTGTAAATACTAAAAAAGGTAATCGCACGACTGAAACGAAAATATCCGAATATAATAATTAAATATTATCGAAAAGTACGGAATAGAAAACATCGCGTGTTCGTTACGTTAAAAATTCAAATGACGTGCGGACGTATCGGTATTAAAAATAATATAAATAAATTATTTAAATAAATAAAATTACGGGAAAAAACGTTTACTCCGCTTAATCGAACGCGGGTTAAAAAAAATCCAATCCACTGTTTATAAATATATATATTGCGTATAATACCGAAAAAAAATATTCACGAAAAAAGTAGCGAGCCGCGTGGACGCCGATTGGATTGGATCGTTAAAATGGGCGCTGTTAGAGGTGTATAATTATTTACTAATTTGTAAACGGTAGATCATTGGAAACGGCGCCAAGCGAAATTCCGTTCAACATTATATAGTTTTTCGAAATTTAAACTTCACACGCTTCGAATGGATCTATAACGGACGAGTTTTTTGTAATATCGGTAAAGTATATCACAAAGGCTTGACTTGCACTCAACGTTTGAACTTTAAACAGTTAATAGGAGTTCTATTATTGAATGTTATCCATTATGAATCTATAAGTGATTACTAACTAGCTACGAAATCGTTGCAAGTACTTTCGAAACTTCGTGCTTATATATTAAATACTCGCTCTCGTAGGTATAATAAATTAAACGCTATTCGGGCCATATTTCGAAATAAGTTTAAGTACGTTGTTGTTGTTTTTTTTTTTGGATTCCCCGTATTTTTTCATCAGTACACGGATGAAAAACGCGTTCGATAGAAAATAGGAGCTGTTATTTAGGGTACTTAGGTTTAGTTATTCGAAGAAACGCGGTGTTCTGAACGATACTGTTAATATTTATACGAGCGTTTATTAAATGTATTATTTTCAGATAACGCTGTGTTAAGCTAGACCCTAAATATTTAAAGAAATATAAACTAAATCCAAATGTATATATTATATATTCGTGAATATATAATATATATATTGAATAATTATAACCTTCGGTAATAGCGTATAAATTATTTATCCAAAAGAACTCGACGCGAGGACACCATGCGAAACATACTAATTAACGTGCAACATTGGAATATGCTCGACACCTAAATCATGCACAAGTTATCGTCGATCACTTATCGACGGTAACGGAAATTTAGGACGAAAGCTACTGTTTTTGCTGAACGTAGAAGGAAAGTTGACAAATCAATATATATAAATATACGTCGGGATAATTTGTACCACTTATTGACGCGAACGAATTTAACGATTGGGTAAATTTCTCGAATTTCGCATTTACTCGCTTGTCGGCGTAATAAACCGTACAAATAATTGCCTTCGATTTCGCCGCGATAAAATCGGTCCGTTTCTTTCGGGGCGACACTTAGCTTCGCTATACTTTCCGTTCGAAGTGGAATCGAGAATAAAAAGAAAAAACAGCGTCTGAATAATATCGTTTCCCGACCACGGGGCGCACCGAAATATTTGATATTTCGAAATGTATCCGATATTTAACAAGCGCGAGGTGACGGGAAGTACGTATTTTTCAGAAATCCTAACTCCGTGCCGAAAAATAAAAACCCGACCGCCCGATCTCGTGACGTTTAACGGTAGTGTCCGTCGCGTAATTTTATATTCTAAACCATCGCCAAATCACGCCGTCATACGTCTTATGGTCTATTAATCCCGGTCATTGGCTTTTGGTATAGATCCAAGAAAGATACGCCGCTAATAATTTTCGTACGTTCGAGTTGTTGTCCTTTCTTTTTTGCGCCGTATTTGACCGGAATCGCGATGGCAGGAACGCAAAATCATAAATCTACGTACGATGTATGTAGAACCGTTATAAGAAACCAACACGTTTACGCGGAACACGAGATAAGAACAATAAATGGGTTTTTATTTCACCTCGAGTAATAATAATGATTTATCACTCAAATATAATGAACGATTTTGCTTATTCGGATATTTTTATGTCCTCGCTATTTACACGGTATCCCATTAATCACTCAAAGGAGGCTCTGTATATATATACTTATGTGTGTGTGTGTGTGTGTGCGTGCGCGTTCACGTAACGTCCAAAATCAAACGTTAAGCGTTTCTCGTGAGTCGTTTTTCTATTTATTAATGGCACCAATCGGAAGTACGCGATCGAATACCCACGCGTTCGTTACGGACGCGTGACCAATTTTTCCCTCGCGTTACGATACGCTTAGAACGTCGTCGACGCCGAATACGTACGAACATTTCGATACGCGATGTACGTCCGAAATCGATTTGATCGAAAATCAGATTTCGAATTGGAAAAATGGTTGACGGATGTGGAGGGGAGGGAAATAATACTTGAGCCGGCACTTAACGACGATGCGCGGCGACGTCGAAATAATTATACAGCGTGCTCGGATTAGACGAATATTTAAAAACCGACGAAACGTTTGTGGGTGCCTATATTTACGTATAGGCGCGTTAACGCGTTCTTTTTGTTACGTACACTTTTTATATCGTTACATTGGTATAATAGCTGAAAGTTAACTGACTATAAAAAACAAAAATTGGCGTAATTATAGTAAATACTACTTCAACTGACCACCGTGGTGCGTTGTTTATAGACCGACTTGACTAATGGCCTAAAGGGTTAACAAAAATTTTATAATTTTTTCCCGTCGTTTGATATAACAGCGGAAAACAATTATAACGACGACGAATTATAGCGAACTAAAAATAACGATTACAATATCGTCGTGATAATAAGACACTTTCGTTAAATTATATTTACATAAAATAAATTAACAAAAGCGTTTATTAAAAAAAAAAAGAAATATCGAATAAAATCTGTAAATAATAGTTTCGTATATTTCGTTTCGTTATAATTTACGCGAACGTCATATGGATTTTTAACACTAGTCGCATAAATTTAACAACGATAACATTAAACAATTCAAAAGATAATAATAATAAATTACGTTTTTATGTTACAACGTCCTAATCTTTTTATCATTCGGAACAGTAAAAAATAACGTTCTCGATATTAATTACGATATTTATTACCGCGAATCGTTTTATTACTCGTTGGCCTTTGCGTATATACGAGTATTTTTTTTTTTTAATTTTAGCCGAGTTCTTCGTAATTGTCGTATTATTGTTGTCAAAAACCGATACCGGCGTTTTTTAAATTTTAACCCGTTCTTAATTTTCGACACTTTTTCGATATATCGTTTTCAAATGTTCGATATGTCACTCGCAGGTTCAAAATCCGCGTAACGTACTTAGTTCTTCGTGTTTCACGTCTTTCAATAATGTACGAACTCCACGCGTCTTCTACCCAATCGAATATTCTTTAATTTCGTTAAAAACGAACGTTTAGTTGGAATTTAATTTGGAATTATCGGCAAAATATTATTAATTCGTTCTAATAAGGAAATAATCGATCCCGTTACTGTTACGTAATTCCTCGATAGTTGTACGAATATTAAACAATTAAACGGAACCGAGAATATTACAAATGTTTGCGATAACGGTTAATTATTAGGGAAACAAACGAAGACGATCACAATCACAACAATATACAACGGGCCCGCGTACTATTATTATGTATATTTACCTCAATACAAAACCGGAATTTTTTATATTAGTATTTAATGACGTTCTACTGCTTATTACGTTTCGCCGAACTATTAAAAATACTTTATGGTCGACACATTTACCTCCTATCGTAAATTACGGTATATAAAACGGACTAAAACCGGAAACTTTAGCGTTTTTCTTTTTTATAATTAATATACACTAACGACGATATTACGAAAAATTCGCTTCGTTTCAAATCTATACAGGAACGCATGTTACTACACTCCTAGTTGAATTTTACCAAAATTCGATCTTCGCTTTAAACGTGTTTTTCTCGGAAATTAAAAGGTTTAAGTATGTATTTCGTTAAAGATTATTTCGTCCAGTTTAAAAATATACGTGTCTACTCGTCATTGTGGAACCCTAGGATTGTTATAACCTAACATCTTCGATAAAATATAATATTTCGTAAATTCGACGTTCGACCGATATTTATAAAAAAGAAAACAACACGGTCGTCGAACATCGCCGCGATTAATTTTATACGGCGAAGCGTATTTTGATTTAGTCAACGTCAAAACGGAACCGTCAATATATTATTCAAAACATTTTCGGCGTTCGAACGAAATCAATAATTTATATATATATATACATTGTGTACTTACAACGAAGTGCACTCGAATAGGGAGCGTCTATAATGAAAATGTTGAGAGATTAGAAAGTGAAAAAGCAAATACACAAGGGTCGCGATTTGATTGTTGTCGCGTACAATTTTTTGGGATTTTATAAATAATTAAAATTCCCTAGGCCGTTGGCGCGTTATTCAAACGGGTCGTAAACGCCACGTTTGCGGCGATCTCGGACCGGCGTGCCTCTTTTTATATTACGTAATAATTTTCGGATAAAAATGAATATTCGTTTACGACGGGGTTTGCGTTATATTCCTATAAATAACATACGGTTTCAAATATTGCAGACCCTTCTTTTCGTTTTTTTTTTTTATTCGCGAAAAAGAACGTAGATTTCTGATGTTCCGTAAGGCATATTACGCTTAAAGTCGTTTCGAGCGAAAGCGAAGAGAATAATGGACGGTGCGTTTTCTATCGACGCGATATCGCAGGTCGATTGAATAACATCATCTCGACCGGGCCGGTTAAACGTAAACAAACGGTCGGGTCCCCCGAGTAGAAATTATCGCGATATAGTATTTATAAATCGTAAACCGATAAACCGTCTCCAGTGAGCCGGAAAACATGATTTAAACGCAAATACAACGCCGAGTGAATAACTACACGCGTGGAACTATACATTTTGGAGGATTTTCGTGAATGGGCGCCATTAATGTTCTCTCGCGCACATGGAGAGTTGATCGAGTGGTTGCGCAATATTCGTCACGACGCCGGCGATTTATTAATTCGACGAAAAACGTTTCGCTACGTAATTTCTTTTTTCAACTTCTAAACGTTTTCAAAGTCGGAACGCGTTATTTCCGTCGACTACAACAAACGATAATAACATAATTTATTCGATAAATACACACCTTGGAGTATTAGCAACGCCGAATACGTATTTATAAGGGGCAAAACCGTAATATTTCAACTGGCCGTAATCGATTTCTTTTCTTTCGTTCGCCTCGTGCACGCGTGTTTCGGTAAATATATTTTCATTAAATAAAGAAATAAGTCGAGCGCCTTGCCGGGCGCACTTTATTCCCATAAATGTAAACGAAACGTGAAATCAATGTCAACAAATTCGTTGTTTACGTGCAAGTTAAAATATTAAAGTAGCGTTTTCCATTAACTAATTAATTTTAATACTCCGTGGATTTTATTTCGCTTTTCCCTTTGTTTTTCCTTTTCTCGCATAGATACGAACTACTCTGTCGAATCAACGTACATACTTCTATTACGAACTACGTTCGTACCGAATATGACGTCTCACAAGTAACTCGGTTCCCAGCGTTTTACTCTTACGAATACATTTTGTCTCGTAGTTATTATTCGACCGAAATGTAAGCAATATATAGCGTTACGTTTATATATCATCATAATTCGCGTTCTATTGTTCCGCCGAATTAACTATGGTAATATAATATCAATACATATAAACGTATCATTTATTAAGCCCGTATTATGCCTACTAACACGCGAACATCTCGTTGTTATTATTATTATTATTATTATTATTATTAACATTACTATTATTATTGCGACATGTGCGCTCTACTTTACGTTTATAGTCGCGCACGTGTGTGTGTGTGTGTGTGTGTGTGTGTGCGTGAGTAGCGCACATGTAGCGCGTAATCTTGGAAGTAGAACAAAGATTAAGATTGAAAGACTTGTCACTCGTCGCTTTGATGTACATAGATAGATATTCTTTAATCGGAACTTTCGACCGACTGTAGGTTAGTTTTTCGACACGCAGAGGTCTTGTCATATTTTCCTTCACACACGCGCGTGCGCGCGCACACCCACACACGCACACACACACGCGCACCGTGTTTTATTTAACGCTATTCGTTTTAGTTCGCATTTGTACCTTTCCTATACATGTCATTCTGACGCACGAAGGGTCGCTGGGGACCGCGCCGGGGATTTTCGTACAGACAAAATAAATCTTCCGTTTCTCCCTGGGAAACGATATTATACGCGTATTTTCGGTATTGGCAAAAAATAATGGTCGTTCCCCGACATCCGGATGCCGTTTCGCGAAATTCTTTTGTCAAATCAATTTTTATCTCATGAAGTCTTCGTAATGTTATTTCTATTCTTGGGGGAAATGAGTTGGACCCATCTCTGTCTCGCGAAAATAAAAAAGCGAAAAATAAAAATAAACGATATTTTATATATATATATATATATATACTTAAAGTGTCCGCGTGTTCCGCAAGTCCAACGCGCCGGTCGTTTCAGATTAAACGCAAACGTACACTAAACAAATATAGAGACCGCATTGTGTTTTCTTCCCCATAATTTTTATTTCGATGAATAGCGAAAGGAAATTCGTGCGCAAATATCGTGTTCTAGATATCTGTAAGTTACTTTTATGTTATAGTTATGGTTTAAGTTTCGGTCTAACCGAATTGTTTTTAAGTTCGGCGAAATGTTCGAAATACATTTATACGTAATATGTAACTGGAACAAAACTTTAATGATAATTTCGCGTTAAAAATATTACGGTGCGGCTTAAATAACTCGCACAGACGCATCCGCCCTTCGGTGAACACGTTTTATTCGTCTTGTCGAATTATTTTTACGGAAAGCTAAAAGCTTTCAGAAATACCGCCACTTATTGCGTTCGTTTAATGTTAGATAAATTCGTATGAAACTCGACAAACTAAACAAATACGTCGTGTTTAAAATGCGATTGGACCCTTTATTCCATCTTAGTTTTCTATAAATTTCGGTTGAACGTTTTACCGATAAATTGTTTTTTTTTAATGAACGACATAATGTGAACGACCGCGAATTTCGCTCTTAATATTCGACGATTTAGAGCGGTAGGTCGTGTGATTTTTGAAAAATTATTAACTTAATAATTTTAGTATCGAACGTTTCTGATTTAATTTTTAGTCTAAATTCCCAGTTTTACATATTTTATTCGAAACCGAATATAACATAGCTTTTATTTATATAATACGTATCGCGAGAAGGTTTTTTAACGCCTTCGTACACTGTTTGACGATATTATTTTATAAATACAGATTTCGTTCGAAAATGTTACAAGAATATCGCTCATATATGTGTTTGAACTCTTTATTAACAGATTTTTGAAATATTAATAAATCGTAAATGAGACGAACTATCGACATTTTATTTGTTACCTACTTAAAATGAAATATGTTTACTACGTTTGTTACAAACGTGGGATCTTATATGGTTATATCGTAAGCATCGATGTGTTTGATTTTACACGCAATTTTCGAACGATATCCAAAAGACGGTTGTCGAATAATATTCGCCCTATTCGAATCGCTTTACTCGGACCTCTTTAATATAAAATATTCGCGTAGTTTTCGAACAATTCCGCGTTACAATCCTTTACGGGTTGTTGAGAGGATGAATGGAAGCGTCAGATTTAAAAAGGACGTTTATAAACGTAAAATTACCAACGAAAAAAAATACGCGAAATTTTTAGTATTACAGACCCTAAGTATTATTAAGTTCGGAATTCGCGCGCTATTTTCGGTACGATAATATTCGAAATATTTATACATTTCATGCGTCGAATTAAACCGTCCCGTTCCCATGGGTAAAGTATCCGTGTAGTATTCGTGTTTTGACGATATTAAAACCGATTATTTGCTTTTCCTACGCGTATGGCGAACATAAACGATAATTATTATTTACGCGGTGGTCGGATTGACGAGTTACGGTAACGTTACATTCCGAATTCGCGTTAACACTAGTCGGTGAAAATCGTAAACGCTATAATAACGCGCGTGGACCGCCGACGGTTATCAGAATGTATACGAACGGTACAATTATAGGGAGAAACAAAATGTTCCGTTTTTTTTGTCCATTTTCGTTTTAATCGATCGAAAAGTACTTCGCTATTCGATCGTTAATTATTTGCCGTACCGCCGTCGATTTTACGGTAAATGAACATAAACTGAACGGTCGGTTATTTGAACTCGCTAATATACGATAAACTAATATAATATATAATACGCCGATATCCGAAATATTCGACCGAAAGTAGCGTACCAGATCGTCTATGAGAGGAGTTTTTGAGGGTTGCCCAGTTACCGACGAATTTTTGTTTTCGATATTCCAACCGTAGTGCGCTTGTCTTAACGTAATACGAATCCGATCGTCGATCGTTGTAATTTACCGGGCGTGGCGTAATCGTACGATTCACGCGATTAACGTTCTTCGGTATTATTCCGTAAATTGTCCCGTATCGTTCGGGCGTCGTCGTAATTATTTCATATCCGTCGCAACCGTAACGCTCGTTCAATATTTTGTATCGCGTTAAGCCACAATCGTTCGCGAATTCTCCGCATGGCTACGAAATGAGCGGGCCCGCCACTATGTTCGGAGCTCGGCGAGCCAAGTACGCCGCACGGGACTTCGGCACATCTGGGTGCGCATAAACGGACTGAACGTCGATCGAGTGGATGTACCCGTCGATCGTTTGGCCGTCGGGGACGGAATAGAGACGGCTACAGTTCGTACTTATAACGTATTCAAATTTCACGCGTATACGGCATACCGTAAACATTATCGTTCAAGGTTAATTTATTCGCGTTATCGTGATAACGAACGATTTGATTAAAACCCAACCGCGGCGGTCTTGTACGCTGCGTATCGTTAATTGGAGAATAAACGTTTCGCCCTTTTGGACGAGTTTCGTTCCGTTGTTTACTCGAAATCCCGGTTTCGTCGCGTAAAACGTCCGAATAGTTTTGTTTTTTCCAAACAAGTCGCTTACGCGTACGAACTGAGAAACGAAGAGTACATAAAAGACCGAAGTTAATTGCCCGTGACCGTCGCGAACTATTTACGTGGCATGATATTGTTAAAAATTCGCCGCTACCGGATTATTGTAACTAAAACCGTAGGAACGAGCAGTCGCGTGACACTGACGATCGCACGCCTATTTATAATATGTACGGTCGATGAATTACGAGCAATATAAATGTGGAATCGCGAACGTACACTCGTTGAAGGCCTACACAATAATAATAGCGATGGAAAACGTTTTACGTGTACGGGCAAGGTGCATGGTCGTGTACAATAAATACGGTCGAAGAGGAATCGTCGGGCGTGGGTCGATAAGGGAAGGCGGAAAGAGCTCGAAAAAGTTGTTACGTCGTCTCGGGGAGTCGTCGAAACGTGACTTGTGCAGGAAACGGCGCGGTCCCCGGTGACGACTATTTTCGTGCGGGGATGCCGGTCGGCAGTGTACATAGTTATACATACAATATTTACGCGTAATACGAATATTTCGTATAGTGGTTTTTTGTCATCGACGTTTTCGGGTTCGCGAGCCGATCAAGAATGGTCGGGGGGGGGGAACACGTAAAATAATAACTCGAATGTAAAAATTGCCCCGACATAAGATAATGCCTACGATTTATATGTCGTGATCTTTGTCGTGAATTGAGTGTGAGATGGTAGTAGGGGAGGTACGGCCGTTAACGAACAACGGCGTAGCGTACACGACGCGCGTAAATGCCGGCGGCTTTGCAAAAACAAACACACTGCGCCGACGAAAGGTTAATGTGGAAGACAAACAAGCGCCGGAGGTGTTTGGTGGGTGTGCGTATGTGTGCGTGCGTGTGTGTGTGTGTGTGTGTGTGTGTGTGTGTGTGTGTGTGTGTGTGTGTGTGTGTGTGTGTGTGTGTGTGTGTGTGTGTGTGTGTTTATAGGGGAGGGGTTGTATGAAGTTAATCCACGACGATCGTGCGCGATTTTAATACGCGGAACACGTCGAAATCCCGTCGAGGTCGTCGCGTCAGAACGGGAGAAACGGCAAAGGGATCAAAGATGGAGACGATTTTACAAAAATTTACAAATATAACGACGCCCCGTCCACCATCCCGGTCCGTCAGCGGCGGCTGGCGTATTAATAAGTCGAAAGTGCCGTTTACTTTGTAAATGCGACAGCGAACCGTCGCGGTTAACGAAATGTTTAAAATCAAAAACGAACGGGGAGGGACAAACGAATTTAAGGTTCGTAAATGTTGAACAATACAAGTAATTGTATTGAATTGTAAAAAATATACGTACGCCAATCGGGTGGGCCAGCGTTCGACCGTCTCGAACACGTTATCGGAAATAGAGTAAGCGTTCTAATATTCTATACATACGTAATTCTCGTTTGATGAAAATTCCTCGTGGCCTAAAATTTTAATATATAAATAAATTAGACGACGCGATAATATATACACATATATATATATATATATTGACGGTCGCGCGAACGACGACGGCCCGCGCCGTTTTACGAGCGTACGTCGTTAAGTTATCCGTAAGTGGAAACTCGACGCCACACTATTCCCGCCGATAGGAAAAACGTATTTATAAACAGGTCGCGACGTTTTCTTTTTGTTACCTCGAGCCGGCGGCGATTATCCGCCGGCGTTTAAAACAAATTGTATTTCGACGTTTTTCGTTCGCTTTTCGAACCGTTCGCGGTTTACTTATACGCGTGCGCGTCGTTTTCGAAATAGCCTCTTCTTCGCTCTTTATAATGGTTAACGTATTACTTCTCCACACTCTTACGTACCTTCGACGGCCGAAACGAATAAAATTGCTTCGCGTTTCCGTCGTTATGTTTCGCTTTTCCCGTAGTTCGGTAAATGCGCTAATACGCGCGCCTTTGTTACGATAATACGATGACGTTTGACGAACACTAGACGGCGACTACAACTAAGACAAGCGCCTACATCAGTAAAAATAATGTTTGACTACCGGGCTTGAAAATTCCTGCGAAAGAGCTCGCGCAAATGAACGCGCTTTTTCATTATCTAGAACAATACCACTACACTTTCGCACACGCCGTGGTTCGACGAAACGGTAATGGAAATTTGCGACATATCGAAATTCCCGGAAAATCCTCGAGAATTCGCGTCGAAATAAAAAAAAAGACGCCGTTTACAAATCGAAAACCGACACGGCTATGACGTACGATGGTCGGGAATAAAAATGTTAAATTTACGCGAAACACACGGCACGGGCAAGATCGCGAACAATTTCCGAATATAAGTTATTCGTATTTGCCCGGTACGCAGACTGGCTGGTGATTCGAAAACCGCGAAGAAAACCCGTACCGTATCGGGAAGCTTTCATTACGGCAATCAGCGTGTGAGTAAACACGGTGTTGTCCGCGCGGATAAATCGACGATTACACGGACCACCGTTAGCCGATTCTGACACAGCCGCGCGTCGTGGGTCCACGGATTTGCGCGGGTTTCTATGCTATAAAAGCGGTATTAGTACGGTTATTATTGCGTTACGTACACCTCCATTATAATAACAATAGCCGTTTGGAGATTTCCATATTTGTCGCGATTATTGTTTTGTTTTTCATTTTTTCGACCGTTTCAGACTAAACGAAGTAAAAAAAAAATCGAATCGTCGCTTTTATCCCCCTAAAAATATCGTCGACGGAGTAACCGACCGGGTGGCCGAAGGTTCGCCGGTTTTTCCCCGCCAATATTACAATAGGAAAAGCGCGAAAACTACGGCCGGTGTTTGGGCTACGCGTGCATTCGTTTTCAGTACGCGAACGTAAAATATATAACGGACTTACGGCATAATATTTCGTAATATGTTGTTCGGACGTACAAAAGTGCCGAACCAATTAAAAATCAAGTATTTACATCGACGCGCGTAAACAACGAGCCCTTCTTTTTTATGAAACGACCTTTTTTATACGCGTTACGTAAACCGACGAAAAAAATATATAAAAAAAACCGTACGCCGAAATCTTTGTTTTTATTTAATATTAACAACGTGACACGCTTAAATAAATACGCGCGCGTGCGTGCGTATATAATTATAATTTACGATAAAACTGGTTGTTTATATAATAATTAATATTTAAGTTTGCCGATATTTCGTTTTTCTTCGTTCAATACACCAAGGAGCGGCGGAACGATTATTTTTCGATTGTTAATTAATTTCGCATCTTCGCGCTTCGCCGTCGAATTGTATTACGTATTTATTTATTCGTTATTAAATATAGATTTATCCGACGTTATAAGAAGAAGATGTTTTTAATAAAAAAAATGAAAACAGCGGTTATGATTTAGGGACGTTGTTGCTGTTTCTTAGTAAGTTATTCAATAGTTATTCAATCCAACGGTAACTCGATACGCTTTTAATACGTAATTAGTGAGAATAACTTGAATGTATATATATATAACTATTTCCCGTAAAATCGATAAATAGAGTTGTGATATAAAGTATCGTTAAAAACTTACGGATTTGAGGAAAAATATGATTTATATGTATAGCGTGTAAATAATACGTTAAGGAAACGAATTAAATTATATTATTTTACTTTATTCGAAAAGTTATTTGATAAATTCGGGAACATAATGAAGTTATTATCCGAAAACGATTCTATTTTAGTCGTTAAATTACGAGAAATATATATATTGTTGGCGAGGGAAAGTTTTTATAATAACGGTTTACTGGAAATTTATAGCCCACGTTCGCGACGACGTTTCGATAATTATAAAACACGTAATTACACGCGTAAAAGTGTGACTACTACTATACATAGCGTGTCCCTTATATCGCGACGAAATAACGTTACCGTTTTAAAACGTTCGCTGCGCGCTATACGCTTTTAACGGTGTACGTGGATGTTTCGATGATAATTTTCCAAACGCGGACCGTTTCCTTACTTTTAAATTAACGTACGTCGTAATTATTAATTATTTTCAACTGTACGACTCTCGAAGCGCTTGAATTTACAACGATAATTTCGCTTAGTACGAAATTAAGTTATTGTTGTTCCCAAAATCGTATTTCAGGCGAAACTCGTGAAACGTCTTTTTTACGAATAGTCGCACGCGAAGTATTATTAAGCTCAAAACTACGTACGATATATTAACGTGTACGTTATTAGTTATTACCGCGCGTTACGTTCAACTTTTAATATTAATTTCCAAATACGTCCACCGTAATACCCACTTAAAGCAGATGTCGCGTTTATCTTATTAAGCTAAGTAATTATTTCCGTTTTATCGCAAATACATACGATTACGTACACTTATTGCGAACGAAACGTTTTACGGCGATATCTACTTATTTTTATGTACACCACGTACGCTTGAAATTAGTATAAATTCACGTACACGCGTTTAGGACGCGAACGTAAAATTTAAAGTTTTGCAGATAAGCGCGAAAGTATATAAAAAAATATAAAAACCGCGTAAAAGTTTACTTAAAACGGAACATTATATACATATATATATATCGACCAATTCGACCAAATTTGTTTTATCGTTATTTTTACTATTAATATTAAATATTGACGTTTGTGCGAATCGTAAATGAACGTTTTCGATAAATATTTATAATCGCGGTAACGACGTTTACGCAAATTTAATATTCCAAATTCGGCGATTATTGATTCGCGTCTGTCCAACGTATATGAAAAATATCGCGAAATAAACGCGATTATTATATTTACGTAGACTTTACGACGTTTACGTTTATAACAGCGCGTTAAAAAAAAAAAAAACATTAAAAAACTGTGTACAGAAATGTATACGACTTATCCGCTTACGTATCTTTATTGGACGTGTTTTTCCTTTTTATGTAGAAGTAGGTACCTACTTTTATAATCCGAATATGTGGGTGGCGACGATAATACCATTTACAGGGAATCGGGCGTTGCAGCGACTGCTGTACAATCGAAACGTACATTTTTAAAGGCAATAACGGCTAAAGTATTATAATAAAAAAAAAACAGGCGGGTATATACATATAGAATAACAATCGATAAACCGCCCGCGTATTTCCACGGCGCGTGGCGTATATCCAACGAAGAACTGAAAAACGAACGTATCTATTCCCCCAAAATAATCTCGCAATACGGTATCTATCATCGACGCCGAGATTTGCGCCGAGGCACCGATAAAAACCGGTCGATTTGCCGAATAATTACGGCGACGGCGGCGAAATTAATTTTCCCGAATACCTTTCTCGGCAACGCGTTATTATTATGCGCGCCCGTACGTTTATTTATTTATTACATATTTGCCCGTGTACGAAAACTCTTTCCGTTCGATATATTTCGTATTTTCGTTGCTCGGGATAATGATAATGGCCTACTCCGGGACCGGAAACAATACAGGCGAGTACAGGAGACCGTGGATGTGGGAATAGGACTTTATACACCCTACACGGTACATATAGACTGTCGTTGCACGGGCGGAGCGCGACGGTGGTGATGGTCGCCGGGGTAATTGAATCGCGCCAAAGTTAGTTTTTTACGATTTGCATATTCCCTGGAGGGTACGCGGTGCCAATGCGCGCGCTCGTGTATGTGTATGTGTATGTGTGTGTGTGTGTGTGTGTGTCGGTCACGTACGAGGGGAGATGTGTGCTCCTGCGGAAAGACGAGTCCGCCGTAGCCGCGCCGAACTGTCATCGGTTGAACTGTTAATCGATCATCATTAAGGATATTCAAAGAATGTTTTCACGGTACGGGGCGAACCCTCGAAAGAAATCCGGTCGTGTGCGTGCGTGCGTACGTATGTGTGGGGCGTGCGCGCGGCCGGCAGAAAAAGCCCGTCCGTGAGGTCACAAGTTTGAGGACAAACGCCTACGTCCATAAAAGTCAACGTTTCCAAGACATCGGACGAACCCAAGTAGGGTAAGTGGAATGTGCACCGACAACTGTACTCTTCGGCGACGATGGTTTGAAAACGAGAAGTGTCGAACGCCGACGTTTACTTTTATTTTTATGAATGCTGGACAAAGCTAATAGGGAATATTATTATTCGATAAAGACGCGGTCCGGTCCTGTAGATTTTCGACAAATTTCCAACTCGACGGACGACGACGGAGCGACTCGAAAGTGCGAGTTTATACAAACACGTAACTTATATAGTCTATGCCCGCCTTTGAATTACGCGATATTCGCGTAATCACGAATCGTCTATTTCGTACCGACTGGTCGGAAATAATGAAATTTGTCATTATAATCTATCATATAAACAGTAGTTCACCGCTATAAAAATAACCTATATACGTCAAACCGTATTCTTACATTTTTCGTTTTCGCAAACTGATAATTCAAATATTTTGTTTTTAATAACAAATATATATATATATATGTGCGGAAAATTGAACAAAATTGATAATATAATAGTTTTTCACATTTCGAAACGTCGCGTTTTATATTTTAGAAAACCGTCATACGTACATTGCGACCCTTCAATTCTTCGGAAATGTGCGAAAATTATGTCAAATTATTTGTCGGTACCTGCCTACAATTCGTTTAGACCATTATATTTAGCGTGAGAAATATTAAAGCACTTTTCGTGCCACATTTAAAATTCGATTTAATATATAAAAAAAAACGCGTAAAAACGTGCATGTGTGCGTGCGTGTGCGTGTGTGTGTGTGTGTGTGTGTGTGCGTGCGTGTGTGTGTGTGTGTATGTGTCTGTATGTGTATAAACAACGCACGAAAACGAAAAATTGAACTTTCAATACGCGAGTGTTTAAAATAGATTGTATTTGCAGGTAGTGTATTTTTGATGGTGTATATGTTAGTAACTACGAATGAAAACTCTGATTGCACACGGCTGAAGATAATATTTCAATTCCTCCACTTCATATTTACATTATTTATTTCCTTTAGTTTTGTTGTAAAATCGTATATATCAGATCGCAGGTAGTGTTGAAATACGAATAACTATTGTCGTCGCCGTGACCTTTTCCTGAATAATGATAGTTGAATTTGAGACATTTTTGTATTGTTTAAGGTCTTATGAATAAACAACCCGACCACCTATACACGTTTCATTAGCATATTTAACAAATAAATATTAACGCCGAAGGTAAAATTAAAAACTATCTCGTTCAATTTCTATAACGCCTTAGTTTCAAATAATATCTTTTTAAAACAAACAAAATTATAGCCTTAAGATAAATACGTAAAACTCGATCGACAGATTTGAACGTCACTGGTTACGTTCGAAACGTTAAACGTTAAATCACGATCGTCGAGATTCTCGTGAGTATTTTCGTACGCATCCTATACGTTATTATATCAATCACTTTGAAATTTGGCGATAATTTTGAAATAAAGCAAAATATATTACGTAGAATTATCGTTAATGAAAAATAACGTTATTGGATTTGGACTAATAGCGATCGAAAACAAATTACGATTAAAAAAAAAGCACATCCAGAGCCTCGAACGCAACATATGGGACACATATTACCATAGGTAATATGGTCAAAAAGCGTTGTAATATGTCTGAGTTCGTATTCCGGTTTTGGCTCTTAAAATATACAAAACAAACGCGTCGACATTTTCGTTGGAAAATGTATTGACTTTTTTGTTCGGAGTTTCAAAGCCGATTTAAATTACAGTTGATAAAACTATCGGGGAAATCGAGAAATGTGTGCAACGAAATACTGACTATGTATGAGCTACGCGCGTGTAAATCGGAACGCAAGGCGCCTGGAGATCATCCGAGCGTTTTTTCTACACGAAAAACGGTTAAAAAATTATAATAATAATGAAAGCGCGTCGTAAAATCGGTACGTCTTCGGCTTCCAACCGAAATCTATACGCGAGAAAAATTGTTCGTATATTGGGTTTAAGGATTTATCCGTTCGATATCATTATTTTTTTTTTAGAAAAATATTTTTAATTCGTGTACAACCGCGCGGCGAATGATATTAGATAAGAAAATACGGATAACTCGCGGAGCTGTGTTTCCCTACCGCCGAAATAATATGTATTTATCCCGTTTCGTTTTCCATATACTCCTAACCGTTTCTATTTCACGGATAAAGAAAATATCGGAACTAATTGTAAACGATAATTAACGTTATCGCGACGTTTATACGGGTCTGCGTATTATTAAATCGTAAAATACAAACGCGATATTTAATACTAAACCTATTCGGATAGTAACGACGATAAATCAACGCGGAAAATTGTTCTTCCCGTGGCCCGCTCCCAATTTTATAACGTACCAAATCGCGAAATCATTTCGACGTAAATTCTGTTCGCGGTATTTTAGAACATCCGCAGTTATTACCTTTAGAACGACGACGACATTTTTAAAACGACGTTATTTTCGACGAACAATTCCGTCCGTGAACTAATAAATTAGCTAAAATCGTTATCTAAAACGTTCGTTCGAAAATCATAATCAACGTGACTAAAAACTATTTCTTAAATCACTAAATATACTGACACTTTTCCGTACGTTGTTGACGCGCACATTTTTAAACTTTTAACCGTGATCGTAAACTGTAGACATACGAGCCTGGACACGTTTTATAACATGACAATATATTCTTCACGTTACGTCGAGTACTCCTCGAAAATAATAATTAACTTTTTTCCCGCCTTTATAATGCGGACCTAATATCGAACAAGTCCCGCGATCGAAAAACGCTTCAAAGCGTACGCGATTAAAGGAAAACGCGTTTTATAGAAATAGCGTAAACATAGGCCGCCGATTCAGTTTCACCGTACGCGCGACATATAAAATATGTCTATAAACGTTTACGACTGCGAACGAACAAAAATGATAACGTTTTTAATTCAAACGGGTACGCGTTGTTTACAATTGGGCACTTTAAAAGTAAGACAAGCGTGTTGAACATTGCTCGTTAACACGACTAATTAATGTTAGTCAACTATAGTATGCCACCATGATACGCACAATACAAAAACTGCGCAATAAAAATCGTTAAACATGTATCGCTGTACTTACGTGTGTTACGCTTTGAGTGCGGTCCGGGTGAAATTTCGCGAAATTATTAACTAAACATTTTTCGTTAAACGTAGCTAATTCAAATTTAATAGGACAGACGTATTTTCACGAGAACTTAAAAAAACGTTTAATATCGTCGATATTAATATTTTACTTATTAGGAACGTTCCGGCTATAAATTATTGTATATCGCCGATTACAAAGACGAGTATAAAAATATAATAACATTATAGCTCGGAGTGAAAAATAAAACCGTAACAAAATATAACAAATGATACAAACGCAGTCGTTAATGAGGAAGAAGACCGAAACAAAAACCGAATAAAATATGGAACGTTGTGTAGCTTACGGTACTTACGGAAACCGAAGCCGGTAAAAGTAAAATAGTATACGTTTTCGTTATTTTGAAAATAGTAGGGCGTATTTGATGAACGGGTAAATCACGTTGGGTGGTATTAAAAATTAATATTTGAAGAACGAACGAAACGCTACAGAAACTACGCGGTAGTATATTTGTAAAAAAAAATTGAAGACAATGGAGTAATATAGATGAAAACAGTCACAATTGTCTTGGGCGTATCATGTACGAGAAACACGCTGGACATTATTGTTAATGTTTCGAAAATAGAAAAGCTCCGGGAAACTTTGAGCGAAAAAATCGTAAACATAAAAATAGAGTTCCCGATGACTTTTATTATTTATGAAGTTAGTTTGAAAAGAAGTAATGTACTTTTGGACGTACGAACTTTTTGCCGCTTTTAGAATGAAAGTAAAAAAAAAAAAAAAAACGCGAAACACATATAGCGTAAAAACAATTTAGCAATTTTAACCGAAATCAACTCGTTCGTATAAAATTATTTTCAACGGCCGTGTACGTGACGGCGCAAAATACGAGGAAAAATTTAATATTAATTACGGTTCCGAGTCGGGGAAACACAACGATTCGAACGTAGTATTAAAAAAATCATTTTGTTACCGAAATTCTTCCACTCGAATATAATGCTAGGACTAGAACGCGTGGAACAAACGTTTTCGGTTCTGATTCGTCGTCCTCTCCCGGATGAATTAGTTGACAATGTTCCGAGTCCATTAGTCGTTTGCCGAAAAAAGAAGTTTAATCGCGACGTTTTAGGTATATTTAGTAATATCGCGAAAATTAACGTGAACTTTTTATTTCGGCGTAACCTGCGTGTACATATATATATGTAAATACGCCGACGATTATTATACCGCGTGCGGTATTTTCTAAAACGGGCGACAATGATTATACAACCATTGTACTACGCTCGTGGTCGAACAATTAAGATCTTTTACAATAGACGTGTGTAGAAAGACATAATATGTACTAACGATATTCTATTGTGTTATAAAAATATAGTTGATTTTCGCGTGAATATTTGGTCCGTTATATAAAGCGAAACGCGTTATAATCCGTATTTCGAACAAAAAAACATAAAACCATGAATAACATAACAGTGAACCCGCCTACTGTTATTGACGGGCCTTATAGTCAACTCGAACTAAATATTTATAACTTCAAACCTTTTTTAACCGGTAAACGTGTATTTACCCTTTATCCCTTCACGCGCGACAATACTCGTAATATTAACTTTCGATACGTTCCGTTCCGATGTGTCCCGCACGAGTGGTTACATAGGCAACGCACGTCATTTTTACGACCGCCGGTCGTCTAATTATTACCCGTATCGGGGAGCGTAGAGCGAATTCCAGTCGACCGACGATACGGACCGTGTGTGACGGATCTGCATTTACGACGAAGACGGTTTAATAATAATAGCGTCTACTTTTACGTCCGTTTTATTTTCGAACAATCGAAATTCGTTCGCGCGAACAAGCGCCGTGTCAAGTTAACCCCGTGGTGTGTTCATTCACGCTGACGCGCGATAAAAACAATTCAACATTCGTCGCGATCTATTGTGTAAATACTAGGACGGGTGACGCTATAGATCGTTTTCGAAAACTATAACGGCGTCCCCGAAACGGACGTTTAGACCGTTCGTGGCCGTACGAAACAATAATTTCGGGCGGTGGGGTCAGTGGGGTCCGAGATACACGGGCACGGCTACGCGCGTCCGGACCACCACCGACACACGGACAACGAGTGAACAAGCGGACATTACCCGACGTACCAGAACCAGCGTGATGGTAAAATAATGTCGGTTACCGTTGGCAAAAAAGGTCCGGTGTTGACGGAGCGGCGGCGTTGAATGCCTCTGAGAAGTTTACACCGGTGGTCGACGGTGATGGAGACGTGATGGTCGTCGACGACGGCGAACGAACGGAATGGTCGAACCGAAATCGAACGCGCGGAAATGGACGCTCTCGGCGGTTAACGAAAACGGATTTTCTTGGCCGACATTTTAACGCGCGGGCGCACGTTCACATACACACTCACACACACACGCACACACACACACGTACACGCACGCACACGATACTTGCGCGTAATTTACACGATACGCGTCGGAACGATGAATATCACACGCGTCTTCGGCACACCTCGGACGTCCGTTGTATAGTACGAACGGGTCGCGCACGAGAATAGCGATGATGATAACGAAATAATACGGACGACGGTCGGTCGTCGAAAACGGTCGTTCTTCGTCCGATTGTTCGATTGTCCGAACTTTCGGGATGTGTCTCCGGGAGAAACGAATAAAACGAATAAAAACTCTACGCGGACGCGGTTCTCGCGACGGCACGGGACGGACGCACAACGGAAACTCGGGACGGACGCCGGCAAGCTGCTGGCCTCGTCGTCGCGCTACGATGGCGGTGGTGGCGGTAGCGGCAGCGGCGGCGATGCCGCGGAGCGTCGCCGTCGTCGTCGTTGTCGGCGGCGGCGGCGGCGGTCCCGGAGAGTCGGCGCCGGCGCCGGTCGCTCGCCAATTATCGGCTACTTAAAAATGCCTTCGGATTGTTTTTCCTCATCTCCGGCCAGCTTTTTTCCGCCGTCGACGCGCGTACGGGGCGGCACTTTGCCCGCGCCCGTTCGCACCGGTCGTAATACGCGCGCGACGGACAACAATAATCGAAACGTAGCGGAACGATACCGAAATAATACGAAAACAAAAACGATCTCCGGAACGGGCGACGTGGAAATTTCGGGTCGAGATTTTACTAACGTTCCGTCGCCCACCCCATTCCGCGCCATACACCGGTCGTTTACGATTACATTGTTTTTCACGTTTACCGCGCTTCGGCATTACACCGGCAGGGTACTCCTCTTCGACTTAACCGCCTCGTTTTTCGTTATTTTTTTTCCCAGCAACTAGTGTCGGTCCATACACACACACGCACACGCGTGCCGCGTAATATTAGTTTTTTTTTATGACGTCATAACGTATCGTATATACCACCGGTGCGTGCCGGAGGCTACGCGCACGTGTCCCTATTTTCCAATTACCGCGTAAATCCGAAACAAAATCCGTGTACGGCCGTCCTACGCGCGTATACGCACACTAGACGCGAATTCGTTCCGGCCAAATCGTTTTAAACGTTCGGTTTTCCCCCTACGATTATACAATTATTATTACCCACCGTGACGATCGTCCCAATAACGTTATATTTCGCTGGTCACCTTACGGCCGTCAGTTTCTATTCAACCGGTGTTTCGCTTAGCCGTCCGCCCCAGGAATTCGGTGCCTCCGCTTTTTTCCCTAATATTTTCGTACGGCGCTCGTCTTCGCGCAAAATTAGATTTACGTCGCGCGAAATTCGACCGTACGAAAACGTTCATTTGTATTTCACTCGTTTCCAGTCCGACTTGTTGTTTTTTTTTTTCGGTTTTTAGTAAAATTAATTATTCCGTAACGAGAGGCGTGTCATTTAACCTAATCCTTCAATTATTTACGTAGGCGTGCTCTATTTTTGAACACGCTAAAAGTTTAATGCCATATAAAACATCCGCTCGTAGCGCCTAAACAACGTATTTAATTTTGAAGACTAGATTATGTTCTTAAGTCGCTTATGTAATCCTTCAAATATCTATCGTACTAAATATTAATTCATATCGTGTCTTTGGACGCCGGTTTTTCTATAGCTATAGCACCGTGTGCCGCATAAAAAAACAAATTCGCGCCAAACTCCTTTTAAATGTTAACACGTTGTACCGTGTTAGTTTTAAGCTAACATTCGTCACCGCCATAGTCTAGTCAAAAGCTCTTACTTTGTACCCATTTTGGTTAGTATAAACTGTCGAAACTCGAGTTCGACAATAGTTCTATATTTAACGTTCATTTTGGGCGCTTAATATACGCGTAAAGTCGTAATGACAATAACAGCTATTTTCATCGCAGCAACAACCATTGTTATCGTACCACGTCAAGTATTTCGGGTATTTAGGACGGAGTAAAATATTGGCGGTTAACTTTGCCCGTTTCGGATGTTCGAGTAATTTTTAGAAAAACCGTTTTTTTTTGTCGAAAGGAAAATACTCTCGATACTTATTCTCCCGTTTGAAAGTCCGCGTACTCGTGAACCAATTTACCAACACACGATTGTGTACGATGTACATTATAGACTACGCGGATCAAGCGCCATATATATATATAGCCGTCGAACGTGGTTAAGTTAGTAAAAAGAAAAAAACGATTCTCCTAAAATTGCGTTATCGACGTGGGCGTCCTTTTGACAGATTACTCGTGTCGACATTAAAACGAAAAAAAACACTCGGTTAAAACTAATTTATTCCGACGATCACGCCCCGGAGCCCGGATAACGACGTTATGGTGATCGCGACTTTTCGTCAAGATTCGCGGTAAACACGCGGATTATTATCGTAAACGCCTATTGTTTTTATTAACGACGACAACACGCGCGTTGTTTTACGAATCCGAAATTACGTTGGTGTACAGCAAAAGAGAGGCAAAGTAAGTCGCGTCCGTAACGATATAACGTTAAATAATGTAACTCGCCTAACCTCCTCATCGCCCGATCGTTATAACGTTTTTCGTGTAATATAACCGAAAACGCTGAAAACATAACGTTTACTATTGCCACGAATTCGTTTATAAATATTCGGAACGTTACCCGTTGCGCGGTCGCACTAGTCACAGTGAGCCAACTCGCGTTCCGTGTGTACCCAACCGCGATACGATTTCAACCGACGAACCGCTCGGATGGGGCCGCGTTATTTTATTCGTCGTACGAATGTCGGTCGCCGACCCGATACGATTATTCGACGCGCGCACTATCCGCGAAATATGTATAGTAGCCCTCACCTCCCCCTCGTACGAACGTATAAAATAGACCGCGGTACGTTTAAGACGTCACGATAGGTACGCCGCGTCGATTACGAAAACAATAACGACGGTGGCGGGCGCAGCGAGAGACGGAATTTTCTCCATCCGCGACTCCGTTTCGCCGCCGTCCCTTTTCGTTTCACGCGCTATTACGCGCGTAGACGAACAACGCTATAATAATATTAAAACGCGCTCGGGTCGCCCCGGTGACAAATCGTTCAGGTGCGCGACGGTCGTCGTGGAGGGGCACGGATGATTCGATCGCGAAACGCGTCCGCTTCATTAATTTTCGAGGGGACGACTCTCTACAATGCCCCGCGGGCCTACGGCATAGCCGGGTGGGACACGTGCGACAGCGTCCGAGAGACGTCGTCGTATATAATGCGTTTATATTTCGACGACGCGCGAAAATTCGGAAACACACACACACACACACACATACACGCACGCGCGCACCCATACGGCGAAATACGCGGAAGGGCGACCGTAGTATTATTATCGTAACGAACACGATATTTATGACGTAAAATACGCGTACGGCTGCGGGTGTAGACGCGCGTACGGGTCGATTAATGTCGTAACAAAAGACAAACGACCTATCCGACGACGCGCCCGCGGCTGCGAGACGTCGAGCAACGCAAAAGGTAAGAAAAAATGAAAATACATACGCGGAGGCTAAAGTTATTCGGAATATTTCGCGTCCCTTACGTTCAACGTTACACGAACATTTCCATGAAAACCCGTCATCGTCGTCGTCGTCGTCCTTTCTCGACGTCGAATAACAATAATTTTTTATCTCCCGTCATATTTATATACTTAGAATGTAACTAAGTGAATTATGTATATATATATATAAGCGGTATTTTTTTCTTTTGAACCGCGTTCGTGTTTGTAACATCCATTCCCTTTCTCTCTCTCGTTTACATGCGTTCAGAGTTTTCTAAAATTTTACCAACCAATTTCCTCAAGTTCTTTTTGCAGTCGATGGGACCGTGTCAGACAATGCTTCGCTATAAGGCGGCAAGTACGAGAAATTCGAACGCTGGCTTTAAAAGAACCCGCTTATACTTATACGACAATATTATTATGAAGTTCGTCGCATAGCGCGCTGTATACAATAAAAAAAAAATGAAAAAACGAAAATCGACGTACACGGTTTTTACCTTTATTGAACGGATTTCATATTCCGGTGACATTTTACCGTTCGCTTTAAGTATCCCTATCGACTAGTAGAGATACATAAAAAACAAAAACACGAAGAAACCGCTCGAACGACAATTACGAAATTTCGTGCGCCGTCGGCACTAACCGAAAACTATTGGTAAATTTTTCGAATTTCAACTTGGGAACATTTCAAACGCGAATTACCTTTGCAGTCGATATTGATACGTCTTCAGACCGAAACAAATATGCGGTACCTAACGATCAATACGCGGCGGGCGGGTGGCTGTGGTGGGTAGGGCCGTCTGTGTGCTGTTGTATCGCTAATAACGGACCGTGTAACTGAATCACGGGCGATGGCGGCGTTCGCGAATCGCGCGAACGTTGATAACGCTATCGACGGCGAAACTGTAATTGAAATAAGCAATAGGTAGCGAGAATTCGTCCACGAATCTTCGATAATTTATATATGTGTTCGGCCGGTCACATTTAGCGCGGTAAACTATGATCGGCTATGTCGTGAGTTTTTAGTATCGACACGCGGACGTGGTCGTCGCGTCCGGAAATTACGGCGACCCGCGCGAAAATCTGTGACGACAATCCGTGCGAGTAAATGCCGAGAGCGAAAAAAACCCGGAGCGGTTGATTTCGCGTTTCCCGTGAATACCGAGTGAGCTTCGTTTCGGTTTATAATTGCGTGACTTTCGGGCACCGGGCACGCGTTTACGAAATAAAAAAATTATAATAATCGCTGCGTACCGAACTTTCGAATGAACGACGAAAAACTCGGAGTAACGTACAAGCGTTTGTGCAACGTTCGCACAAACCGCGTATTACGAAATACGTTTATCGACGACGAATTTCGGATATATACAAATCGACGAACAATACAACGGTTCAGACTGCGAATACGTCAGGAAATTATTCTCGACGATAGTCGTCGCGTGAAATCTCGTCGTGTATTCCAACTTTTTGTTTCGAACATTACCGCCGTAATGTATTTACGGCTATGGCAGCTGTCCGAGTATTGTCGTACAACGAGAAATAAAATAAAGCGTAAATATATATGTATATATATATATACACGTACGTATATATAATACACGATCGTTTAATCGAATCTATTAATATTCCCTTTTTCGCGTTCGTATTTTACGGTAAGCGAAAATAATACTTGATCAGTATCAATACCGGACGAGTGTTTATATTTATATCTGGTATTTATATAAATATATATTATAAAAATAAAAAATATATATTAAAATATATATATGTATATTTATTTCTTTATTTATATAGTATTTATATTTATATTTATAATTTCCATCACAGTATTTATATCTGGTAGCGTGTTATACGAGACGTATGCAGAAAGTAATCGATTTTCGTATTTTTATAAAAAAAATATTTTATCAAACAGAGTGGAAGGAAATGTTGTAGAAGAGATTATTGCGCAACACCGGCCGCCCGTCCGCACACAGCTCCGACACCACCAAAACGCTTTTGATTTCGTTTGGTAAGGTTGAACCATCCGGTATACTGCCCCCGACTTGGCGTCTAAAACTAAAAACGTAAGTTTTTTATTAATTCTTTTTTTTCTCGAATAAAATCGGTTTACGAAAACTCCCATTATCCGGATATGTCTCGTGCGTACTCGTGTATATATATATATTTCTCTACGCGATCTTTCATTCCGTCGCCTAGTATATAACGTACTAGCGAAACCCGTCAACGTAAACGTACGTCGTAATTGTAAATTAGTTTCGTTCGTGTTCGCCAATCGCGCCTGATGCGTACGGGACGCGCGTAAATAATACGGGCGCGACGTATCGTAACCAACGGGCGCGTTAACCGCGGACATTCGCCATGAACCGTCCGAGTTGCGGCCCACCTGGCCGGGCGACGGCGTTCGCGTGGTCGACACACGTCAACGCGCGTCCACTGTCCGAGACGTTGTTCGCCCGACGACGATCTGACGTTTCCCGGGGACAATGGAACGCGCTGAAAACGGTCGCCGGTCGAATCGTATTTACCCGGAAAATTCGATCCGAGACGGCCGTCGCCGGCTACGTACGTATAACGTGGGCGTATACGCGCGTATATATATATATATACATATAATCGTAAATTCGCCGGATAAACCCCAAGTCGGTCACAAGTCCAACGCGAAAATATTTTATTCTCGGGTGAAATATCGCGGACGATCATATTATCAAATAACGATTACGTTCGTTGTTTTTCGCGACGGTATGATTTATAATTTTCGCCGTTTCGGGCCGAAAAATATATCGCCCCGGTACAATAAAACGTTCGACGTGTTTTACCTTCCGCGACAATATATCTTCCGAAATCCGAAAGTTATTAAATAAATAACGAGCGCGCGTAACCCTCCGATACCGCGCATTTACCTATCCTTACGTCGAAACGGTTCGATTTTCTTCGGCCAACTGCTTTTCAATTACCGAACCGATTTTCGTTCGTCGCTCGTATTTAATAAATATTTATATACGTGATACGCCTACGACGGCCCGATAAAATACAGTCTCGTTCATTTCGTATTATCGCCGTCATTTCACCACCCGGAAAAATAACCTATTTTATATTTTAATCGTTAACACCGACGAACGAAAATAACGAAAATACAAATATTTCGATAACGCCCGCGGCATATGAAAACATCTACATTGAAATACGCTACGTTTATGTTTAGCGGGAAAACGTTCGTACGTTACGGTTCACGGCGGAAGTTTTCTCGTTTTTACGCCGCGTTGTTAATTTATTCCGCAAAGTCGGTTTAAACACGAAATCGTTCTCTCGTTCCTCGTCCATCCCGATATACGTTTCGAGGTACGAACACGTTTTTGAACAATTGATCACCGAACGAACGCTTTCGACGTTTAATTGAATATTACGTTTTCGGTATTTGTACGGTCGGACGAATAAACGTACGTCAGCCGTTCTATTCGGAATGTCACGCAGCAACGTTCGCGCGACAACGTCTCGAATTCGAAAATCGCTCCGACACGCTTGACGCGCCCCTTAATCGACACGTTACCCGATACGATAACTTACGCTCGTGGAAAACGGTCGGCCGTATACATCTACGAAAAACTGACTTAACAACGTGCGTTCTATATCGTGGGGGTCGCTTAAAGTCAACGGTTTATCAATCAACACAAGGCACGGAGACCCTCAGGGGACGAGATTACACGAGAGGTGAAAAAAGTTCCGGGAAAGATAAACGCTGACCAACGCGATGGGCTCCTTTCGCGAGCGCCTGGATCGCCCGCATTGCGGGCTTAAAGGCGTCGTATGGCCGACATTATTTTCAGAACCTAAATTTTGTAGCGTATAAAAAACCGCCGCTGTACTTTTTCGTACGATAAAATTGTCGGCGTAGCGTCGTTTCGAAAACAGCCCGCGTATATTCGGCCACGCCAAATCTCAACGATTAACGAAATTATTCCGCGATAATATCGTATAACCGGCGGACACATTTACGTAGACTGAAATCGTTGTGCGCGTATATTGGTCGCTCGTTATCGTGAACGTACGCGAGACTTATACGAAAATGAGCGGCGCTCGACGTTTACTCGGCGAAAAGACGCGTCTCCGGGACGCTCGCGGGATTTCTTTTACGGGAAATTTCGCCGGGCACACGAGCAGCGCACGCGAAAATGTTACGGCGCGTGAAAGAAATACGAAACAATTTTCGGGTACGTCGACAAATATACGCGGCGCGCGTTTTATTTATGGGATCGTTTGTCCGCGCAACATTTGCGTATGGATAATAAGGAAGAGACATCGTCGATTGTATTTCGCGTCGGACGGAACGACGCGATAATAATATATTGTGCTCGTCTAATGTCTGTCTAATAATAATACGGTTGGGGCGTATTGGGACGAACATAGACATCTCGTACTTATATATATATATATATTCCCGTAACGTGGCACCTGGCGCGCTCCGTTCCCGAATTTATTTCGCCGCGCCTCGGCACGAATATTATTTACCTTAGACGAAGTCTGAAAGTGACATCCTTTGTAACGGTTTCAATTTCATACACACGATGATCGCTCGCAGCCCTTTGTGCGGCCCTCCTAATCAGTTTTCGAAATCATTTACTTTAAACAAACGGACGGCGGTTTTACGCGGAACGGTACTGGAGACGACAAAACAGCGTCGGTGTCGCCGACGCTCCCGCGGTCCCGAATAATTACGACGGACAGATCGGGGCGCGAATTCCGATGGAACCGATCGTTCGATGGACAAAGTATAATATTAACGATACTATATGCGCGCGAGTCCGACAATTGTTATTATTATTATTATTATTATCGTCGTCGTCGCGGTTTTTCTTTTTAATATGCCGGTTAGTTAGTTGTGGTTTATGATGGAACGTGCCCGAAATTGTTATATTTACAGTCACGCGCGTCGTTAAGGGTCATTAAGAACGGCGAGAGCCCGTGTCTCCCGACTGCAAACACATTGCGTCCGAAAAACCGCGGATTCGGGTCGTATGATTCGGACAGTATACGTTATATATATATATATATAAAACGCGCGAAAATCAAAACGGAAATTCTCCACTTACGACGATTGTTATTACGTTTTATATTATATCTTCTGGGAACCATTATGTCGTGTTATTTCTCATCCCCAAAACGACGTCGCTTTTCGGATCCAAAATGTGTATATATATATATATATACCTACACGCTGTCACGTTTTTTTCCATCCCACCGTCGCAGTCGTTTAATCGAGAGATTTTCGGCGATAATGTAATCGAGACTTTAACTTTCATAATAAAATGGCGTCGATTATACGCCGTGATAGGGAAAAGTTTCTGTTTGCTCGGGAAACGAGCTCCGGCGGTGGACGCGGGTCGTGGAGCGGAGAACAGGAGAAGGAAACAAATGTTACTAAATACTTCCCCACCCCTCATTATACACACACACGCACGCGCACGCATGCGCGCGAACACACACACACAAACACATACACACACACGTACGTACGTACGTACGTACGCACAAACGTTCTTGGTTTTATACGCGCGCCACGAGCTTAGGACAATATATATTATATACACGCACTACACTATACTGTAGTGTCCGGGGCCCGACGTCTGGGAAACGTTTCACTGACGATTAAGTTTCGTAATATGAATAGCGTACTCGGTGGTGGCGGTTTTAAAACACGAGGCAACAGATGTCCGACCACATTCAATTTGATCGCGTTTTGCGTGCGCCCACGGAAACTTCTTAATGAAATTTTCATAATAAACGGGAATCGCCCGGCGGTTTTTTACGGGCGCGGCAAAAGGCCTACGGGACGATCGAAAACTTAAAAGTACATAAACCTCACTCTCGCCGCCGCCGAAATAAGCGCGTGCGAACGATTAACGTACGTACGTTTTCGTTGCGAAAGAAAAATAATAAATACGTTTCCGCGTAGTTCGTAAGCTCTCCGAATATTAAATCGTGAACTAGTGCTTTTTCGCTGTCGGTACTTGGCGTTTAACGAAACGTAACCTACGTAATGATCGGCAAAAAAGCGAGCGTAACGAATATTATATATTTTTAAAAAAGAACGTAATAAAACGGCGTTTTATAATCGGAGTGTTTCCTAAGGTAGACGCTAACGTGACGGACGTTAGCTGTCTTTGGTTTCGAAAAACGTTTATTATTATTATTATTATTATTACCGTTGCTATCGATATTCGAAAAGAATATTTGGTTTTCACGTTATCCGCCCGTTGCGCGGAGCGTAAAACGGCAACATTTTCGACTGGACACTTAACGCGAAATATTCCTCCGCCTTGCCGTCTAATTGCGATACGCGGAGCGTACGGACATCGCGTATAACAATCGGTTCGTATGTTGTCCGTTCGACGGATAACATTTAACAAATTGTTTCGCGAATACGTCCCGAGTTTTTTATATTCGCGCTCCAACGACGGAGTAATATTATTACGTCTATAAATAATCTACGAAAATTTATTAACAACGTAAACCATAGTCGGTACGTATACGAATATTGTCTCGAAATAAGTATCTACATTTTACTAGAAAGTATAATATATGTATATATCATATCGTAACGACTAATATTTCGATATAGTTTTTTTTTACATATATAGTACTTTCGTGTATTCCGCGTCTATATCTCTATTCATTTTGTAAATTGCGCATTAGGAGTGCATAAAACGCGAAGGAAAAGATTATAATATTTCGTACCTAAGTTGAACGTAAAAACTAATACGAAGCATTATATAATATATTATATATTAACTTCTTTTTATTACGAATTGTACGTTACGCTATTTTCTCGTTCGTTCGAATTACGAAATGTCATTATAAAATAATATCCGTACGCTGTAATAAAGTAATACTGTAAAAGAGAACGAAATTTGCGCGCAATACGCGTGGCAATAATAATAATAATGCCGCCGTGGTTATCGGTATATTTTGACAGAAGACGAATTTACGCGACACAAATAATACGAATCTTACGGCAGTGCAACAACAACACATTTCCGTCCGTATACAATTGATCAATTCGCGTACGTGTGTTACGGTTGATGAAACGGACGCGCGACTGTGGTGCGGTACAATCGCGTCGGCCGATACGTTTTAATAACCATCCGCGCGCGTTAGGAAAAAGCGTCGTTCGCCATTCCGTGCCCGATCACGGCCACGGTCGTAATTACATTTCGGCGGGCGAAATGTAGAGGACGAACAGCAAACGAACGCCGTCGGTTGCTTATTGTTTTTCAAGAGCGAAATCGATTTCGGGCGAAAATCCGAGGCCGGCCGTTATCCCCGCGGACCGGGAGAACGCCGGAACGGTACGCTAGCCAACGATAACTAGCCGTTATTCTATTCGAGCGAACGCAGTTTGTCGTTCGGACGCGCCGAACGTTAGCGTAGCTTCTGCCTGTTCCAGTGCCTCAACCCGCGCTCTATCTCCAGCGCGCGCGTGTACGAACAACAATCAGTATGTCGTATTCGACGAACTCGAAATCTGGCCGATTTCCGAACGAACCTAACCTAACTTAAACCATGTACCGCGCTAACCGTGTTCGTCCCTATTTCCGTCTTTGGTTACCGACCACGTTCGGGCCGGCGTCGTCGTTAATTTTTGTTTCGCCCGAATCGTAATCGTATCCTTTTTTTGTTTCGCTGTTTTTGAACGGATTTTTGCCTATGAGCATATTTCAGACAGTAAGTCTATTATGTGCGGATGGATGTTCGAGTTGTTTTTGGTTTTTTGTTAGTTAATCCATTGGATCGGTTGAAGTTTTTTGTTGGTGTTAGATGATGCCAGCTGACCCAGAGCACGGATGTGGGGGAATTTCGATATGGAAATTTTGTAGTAGAGGGATTTAGCTGTTTCGAGGATAAAATCGCGAATAGTGGAAATGGAGGAGTTTTTGATTTTTGAATGGTTACATTCGATACGTATTGTGGAGATTTGGTAATATTTTGTACTGTTTCGAGTTTCTTCCAACTGGTTCGTTAGATTAGGGGTGCCCATGCAGGTCCTGCGGAAATTGCGACGGATCTAGCATAAAGTTGGTATATAAAGAGTTTTGATTTAGTGGAAATAGGACTTGACTTGTTCAGAATTGGGTATAGCGTGTTCCGGATTCTTATTGATTTGGTTAGAGTTTTTGAGACGTGTCTTGAAACATTAATCGAAGTAGACTCCCAGGCATTTTGCCTCGTACGGCGATGCTACTTCGTGATTGTTAATTCGTATTTGTTTGGAATGTCTTTTTATAGTGACAAACGAAATGGCCACTGTTTCGTGGACGTTTGATCTCAGTCACCATTTGGTGAACCAAACCGTCGCTTCATTTAGTTGGTGTTGTAGCTGAATTGTCGCGTAATCGTATCCAATATTCGGCACTGTGTCCTACGCGATCTCGTCAAAATCGTATTCGCGGCCATACGTACGTGTTTTCCGCCGCAGCACCGAAAATCGCCCGTACCCGAAATAATCGTTTATTGGATACTTCAAGTCCGATCGACGTTCGTATTGCACGCGCGTGTAAAACCACGAACGAAACAACGTCGTTTTACGCACTCTATTATTATTACGTCCAAGGCGCGTTTCAAATTACAAAAAACGTTTTACACTATTCGGTAAGCGTACGCGCGGCTAATTGACCTGTTTTACCAACGATTTAGTTTCGGGTTTAAATTGTTGTCACTACCGCGACCAATTAACGGTTGACGATTAGCGGCGTTAATAAATTACAGTAAAATCGTCCACCGAGTAAACTCGCCCATCCGTATCCCTCCCATATGGCTCGGAGTAAAAGCGCACACCAGTTGCAGTCATCGGTCGAATACAGTTTTACCGCCGTGATCGCTTCGCTCGTACGCAATTTTATCGCGTATTTCACGCGCCAGATTGTCTCCCCGCTTAAATAATAAAAGCGAAATTAATGTTTACTTCTACGCCTAACCTAGTAGTATTCGTCTCAACAATCGTACGATTCAAGATGAACGTTTTCGATTATATTATTATAGCCATTATTGTTATAATAAACGAAATACCGATTATGGTGTTTAGACAATTACGTAATTTATGTCCCTATTATTAAAAAATATTTGCGACTGTTAAAAAAATGTGTTAAGGATGCGAACAATTTAAAGGATACTTAAGGAAATATGTAACGCTTGCGTACGTTTAAAATCGACGTCGCTTTATTACATATTTTTAATTCAAACGCCTTAAATATTCGTCGATATAAATTATTAAATGTATTTTTCCGATAAAAAAAATAATACAATACAATCGCGACTATTTATCGAACGTAATATTTTCTCGTAACGAAATATTGTGTTCGTTATTATTCTAAATTCATATTTTGCAAAAGTCTCGACCGACGTATACACCCGAGATTGTTCAAAAGGTTATATTCGATATTCTCGTACAAAGGATGACACAAATGTTAAGAACTATTAAGTTTCGATTCTAATATCGTTATATAATTTTTAGGATTCGACGTAAGAAGATATTTTGATTCCAGTGTAAAGCAAAACTTGTATACTACGTCGTATCGTGTAATTCGTTAATGTGCAGGGATAATCATTTTTGTACGGTTTTATAAAACGCAAATGGGACAGCCGAGCGTAATTACATCGGATGAATATAATAATCTAAATTACGTATACAGGACGTAAGCCGATACGTATTCGTAGTAGTGCTTTTTTTTCGTATCAATCGTTGTATTCGTTTACGACAATTACTGTTGAAAAAACAATTTTAAAATAAATAAACAAGCGTGATTTAAAAACATTGTTACAATCAACGCCCCTATCGTTTAGACGACGATAAATATACGATTATTTTTCCTATTACGGCGTATTAAGTCGATATTAATACACGTGAATATATTTAAATCCATAATAAGATATCGTATATGCCTATGGCGTTCGTACGAATTTCGTCATATATTATTCTATATAAGAGGTAATTTTACGATTAATAATTGTAAAACTATTCGTTTTATGGGCTAACGTAATGATATCAAATTGTAAAGAAATAATTAACGACACTGTCGCGACATTTTTAACGATATTATTAAAACAATCGTCGTTGAACGCTACGTTTACACGATTATGTAAGATAGTCACGTAGGCGTTATTTGGCAATTATATGTATAGCAATTACAGTTACCGCTTGACCGTTTGTTTATTAAAAACGACTCTAACTTGTGTTAACTTAGATAATGAAACGGTATATAAATACATAAGCGATTACCGTTAGTGGTTATAGCGTATAGGTACGCATTTCGCATTATTAGAACGCGGTTCACGGTTACCTATGTAAAACCGTCGGATTTCGACAAACGGTTCTATAATATACGGCACTAATATTATTTGTACACGCGACATCGGATATAGGCGATCTACTTTTAGTCCGTGCACGATTTTACCGCCGCCAGTATATTGGCTCGCTGTAATAGCTTTGGAAAGTCACGTAATAACTGTTCGTTTATCGAAAACAAAACGTAGCTCGATGAATTCTGGTAGCTCAATAACGTAGAAGATACATTTAGAAGGGGCAGGTTTAATTTTGACCCTGACAGAAGTTGACGAGAATAGTTTCCGTAATTTATTATAATCGGACGGATACGATAAGGCGTATTTACTATATATATATTTTTGTAGTAGGCTCGTTCGGTACTTTCCAATAGTAATTTTTTATTAATTATTCGCGTAACTATTAATATTTGTAATACAATCGCGTTCGCTTTTGTTGATTACGACGTAACGAACGTGAACTTAATCTAAATACTTAGGTATATTTAAATAAAAGTAACGATCGAATACGCGACGAGTTCTCCGTTAATTATTAGCATCTCAAACGGTACGTTCCTTTTACAAATATCTAATTACAGTCGTGTGTACGACCGTAATACGTATGTCGCCTACAGGTATTGTTTCGCGATTCGTTATTACGTTTTTAAATATAACGCTCATAAGTATAAACGCTCGGGGACGTCGTTTAATATTTATTAATATTTGTTCGTCTCGTTCCGTGGCGTTCAACTAGTCGTTATATCGAACCGTTATATTAGTGTTCACCGCGTGTATACGAAACGAATAACGTAAAAACGAAAACGCGCTTCCTTCGATTTTAACGACAATTTCTTACGATCAAGTATTCAATGTTATTGCGTTATCGACTGAATGTACATTTTCTGTGTGCTCTATTAACACCGAGAACGGTCGTTGTTCGATATTATTAAAGTAAATAGGCGGTACGCCTTAAACGAGTTTTTCCGTGTAATTAGTTCAAAGAAATAAACAAATTCGTACACTAGGTTAAATGGCCTTTGAATATTCCCGCGGAATATTTAACAATAGTAACGCGTTGTTAAAAGTATATATATAACGAACGGTTCGTATTACGTACAAAATACACCATCGCGTCGGCTTAGTATTGTAATCCCGTACATTTCGTGATCCTCCGGTACGATATGTCCAATTGTTATTTTCGATTTACGTTGTTAATTGTAAGTACAATGTACAGGAATCGATAGCGTCTTGACGATGATAATAATAATAATAATAATAAGATACTAAATACGATTCTTTTCGCGGCGTTGGCTCAAAAAGGAAGATTTTGTTTTAGCTTCGCCCCCTCCCATAAGTGAAAAAAAATCGAAGTTTCAAATTAACGTTTCAATAACGCGAAATTCTAACTTTTATTTGTTCTATATTGTTCAGGTTTTTTTACATATTATTATCGCTATAATTGGAGTCGAAAACGAATCTTATAGCTGAAAACTACGTCCAATATTTGCTTGGCTTGTATTTATACTTAACGCGTTATTTACGTTATTATCGTGAGACTATAATTTTTAATAAAACGTATTTTTAAATTAGATTAATTTTTGTATTATTTAAAACGAATGTACATAGTATAGGAACGACATAACGATCTTATCAAAGGAGCTTTTAGGATTAAATCAAGTCCAATGGAAGGAGAAAAAATACAATAACAATATAAAAATAACGAAACCCGAGTTAAAAAGAAGAATTTTAATTAATTTTTTTTTAACCCCGAACAAAACGTAATTATATTATTATTCGAAATTAAAAACATAAAAGATAAAACAAACGATAAAATATTTATTATTAAACGCCGAGTGGAAATATTTCAATTGTTGGCGATATTATTTGAAATCAAACGTCTTTAACGGTTGTCTACGCATTTTATTCTTCGCGCGAAACCGGCGGCTTTTAAACATTCTTAATAGCCGGAATAAATCGAACCGCCGTAACGTATATTCTAACCGAATAATTACGTTACGTTATTTATAAACACGGCGCGTTATATACGTTAAACAAAGCGTCGTTGTTTTGAGATTGCGAAATTGGTGGCCACGCTTCGCACGAGTCCTGCCACAAGTGAAGGCGTACGCGGCAGTTTTGCCTAGGCTCGTTTATACATCACGGAAATCGAAAATTATAAAGCCGAGGTCCAACGGAAATTGCTACGGCTAACGAACAATTTTATTTACACAATTAACGAAACGTTCGTTACTCGGGTGGCTGAATGAGGCTTGCCGTATCGAAATTCGGTTTCAGTCCGTCCGCCCGTTATTTGACAATAATAAAGAATCCCATTTTTAAGTTTACACCGAAATGTTTTTAATTGATTTTATAACGAAATGTTACGCAAATGTTTATTGATTTCGAATAAATTATATTTATGTTATCCCGTATCGTCGTTTAAAAATAACCGTTTTTATAAAAAATTAATTCCCCAAAATATACGTTCATTCCCGATACAAACGCGAAACATTCGATGTAAATATATATTTGAAAACGCTTCGTCAACAAAATAAACGTGAAACAACAACGTCGTACATCTGTTTATAAACGATGTTACATTTTTAGTTCAAGTCAACGTAAATAATAAATAACAATAAAATAGCGAGGAAATTCGACGGTTTAATATTATTGTTTGCCCCCCCGCTGACGAAAATAAAATGTCGCCCGGATCTGGAAAAAATGTTGAACCCCGCCTCGCGTGTCCGTATTACGACGGTTATCATCTTTTTCGTCATTACTTACAAGGGTCGTAAAAAACCGAAACGCGTTTTATTTATATAGTAAATCAATTTCGTTACGAAAGGATATCGGGACGTAATATCCGGTACATTGTTCGCCGCAATACTTACGTAGATATTAAAACGACGTATCGATTTTCGTTACGGCTAAATCTGTACCTGAAACGCCCGATTGTCGTCGAATTTCGTAGAACAACATGGGCGTACATTTAATAACGTACAACAAACACACACACACACACGCACCTGTTATGCATAAACGCTCACGCGTCCGTAATATAATAGATTCGCTTTGCGGTGTTGTGCGTTTATCAGTGTATAGAAGGAAAACCCATTCGAATTCTCGAAATCGGTGAGCAAAACAAAAAAAATCGAACACGTTCGATTCGTCCAAGTAATTAGGCAAGTATGCGCGGACGGATTTCTCGCAACGTATAGCGTACACTCGTATACGTATATAATATACGCGTGTATACGTGCGCGCGGATTATTGACGAGTCAGAGGTCCCGACAAAGTGTGTGTGTGTGTGGTAGGGAAACAACCGTAGCCGACTACTAAAACCCGACTCTAATTAGCCGGGTTTTGACGTCTCAATCGTCCGGGCGTTTTCGCAACGAGCCTCGACTGCCCGGAAAATTAACCCGAGGGCGGAACACGTCCGACAATATATATATATATTTACCACGGCAGGCGAGACGCACGTGTTGGCCACCGACACAATACGAACGTAAATAATGTCGTCGTCGTCGTCGTCGTCGGCCGCGTTTTATCATACGTTGTCGACACATCGGATACGCATATGCGCGTGTGTGTGTCTGTGTAACAGCATGTGTGTCGATCTTTTGGTCGTGTCGTCGCGACTTCGCGTTAATAATAATAGTAGCAATAATAATAGAGCTGTCATCGAGCCGCTTTATTATCAACGTCCGTCGTCGTCGCGTCGGCGCGCGCGCCTTTGATGTGTCTGGCGCGAGCGCGCACTCGTCCGTGTAACGTCTTTTCAGAACGGTCGTTTTTTAATTTTTTTTTTCGACCCGGACCGTCGCGCGAAAGAAAATTATCACGTATTACTACTACTACACTGGGTGTCGTCCCGCGGGGACGCCGTAATTTTTCTATTTTGGACGCGTTTAAGATTGGAACTAATAACGAAACTAACGTTTCGTCCGAAACGTATTTGCAAATGTCCATTCTACGCGCGAACTATATTTTTTTTAGGGCGTTAGTAAGTTTCATATTTTTTTTTCGAAAGCTAAATACAAATAGTGTATTAAAGCTAAACGTTTAAAAAAAAACTAAAGTGGATATACTAAGGAACTAAAAACAAAACATATAAAACGAAAATAAAATACAACTAAACTATTATCTACAATTAATTAAAAAAGATAAAGACAAATTGATATATTAATATAAAAACGCTAAGACAAGAGAAAGAAAAATCAAACAACAAAACCGGAAGACGCGAATAAAAAAATAAAATTACATATAATGAACGGGCAAGTTGAATTTAATATGTTAAAAGGGGAGCTATCGATATTATTGTCGAACAAGAATGAAAAAAAAAAAATACCTGCAAAGAGACGATCTGGGACAATTTCATAAAATGTGAACGAAATCTCCCTTCGCAGGTTCCTAAATGGAATTACACATATAAAAAGGGGAGGAATTCAGACCCAACAAAAAACCATGGGCCGGTGAGTGACACAATGAGGACTCTCAGAAGCTTAGAATTAGAGAACCAAGGGGATTCCGGGATTCGGGAAACCGGAACGATTGCTTTGTAGCATTTAGCCATAGAATTAAAAGAGGACCATATATTCTGCCATGCACTGTAGATGAGAAATGAGATTGGAGGCAGGGATAAAGTGCCCGTTGATTATCTACAGTTTCTAGACGTTTACGAAAATTTCGGTATATTTTATTTAGTAGCGTATGAATGGAACTCGGACAGCCGGTGGAACGATGCGAACGACTCTAGACTTGTGTTACTGTTACATACGTGATTACTCGTTACGAAAAAATTGTTTTCAAAAATAGATTTATGATTGGGAGGATTCGACGAAAAAATCGCTTTTTGTTTTTAATCGTACCAAAATAAACGTCCTATCTACAATAACCGTTACGCGGGGTATGTTCTCGGTCTTACCGTTTTTCATATAGTACATAAGTTGCGGGACCGGCGAAGAGAAAACGTTTTCCTCCCCATTTTCGTAAACATAAAACCATCCGTGATCGAAATTAATGGGTTCTTAAAATACGAACCAACCCCGCAGATTGTCCACGTTCACGAATACGACACGTAAGTGACGGCGCACAATATTTTTAGTCAATTTTTTCAATTTTATACATTTACGGTATTCGTAAATCTAGTCGCTTCTATGTTCTCCATGAGCGACTGTCGTAACATAATCGACGTATTCAACAAGTATACGTTATGGTTATCTGGGATCCGACTCGGACGCGCCCGCAAACGATCCTATTGATTATTGCGAAAATATATGTCGACATGGAACGGAAGAAAAGTCGTTGGCGTTTGTTCCCTGGACAGCTGAACGGGCCCTATATCTACGACGGAAACCACGTGGCGACGAGTTATTAGGCACTCAAAGTGGCGTGTACGTCGGTTCGCGACATCATAATATCGAGCCGGCTTCAAATGGCAAGACGAATTGACTTATTCGGACGGCACGTTAATGTTGTATACGCATACGTATATATGTATAAGGAATACGGCGGCGAGACGCGATTCGAACTGTAATTATGGCGGCAGATGACGCGAGTACGCGACGGAAGAAATATATTCACCGCGAATTCGCTTTGGAAGCTGTACAATTTACGATAAAATGACGTTCGTCGAGGCTATAAATATACACTCAACTCGGCCACGGACGGACAGATGCTGTGATTGCGGACAGGGACTCTTTGATCTCGGTTCACCGTCGCGACAACGACGTAAAAGTTTCTTTCAAGACGAAAGGGATCCCGTGCTGAAACGTTCGTTGATTATTTGCTTATGAACGATTTGTTTTTCGACGATTTATACACACACACACACACACACATAAAGAGACAAAGAGTGTTAAAAAAAGAGCGAGATTATTTTAATTTTTGAAATAGGTGTAGTGTATGATAAGACGAACGAAACAAGCTAATATCAGACTTGATAGTATAATCCGTTCGATCGTGACAAACAATTTAGTAAAACGTGTTTCGCGTACCGTTTTCAAGATGGCTACACCCCCGGAATCGACGAAACCTCGGCGCGAAATTGTTCGTTACTATTTTTTGCTTGGATTACCTCCACGCCAACGAGGAATCGAAAGAAGTATACGAAGACACTTGCCGCGGTCGTCTGACCGTGTTTTAGCGGCATAAATTGTTTTTAGATGGAAAAACGACGACGAAATCTTCGTCCGTTTTCGGTCAACCGTCAATAGCGTCTAACGACGTTAAATATCAATACCGTGTAAACCGTATTACAAAGGAGATCGTTCGTTCACGGTAAAAGATATAGCTGGTAAATAATGGACATATCCAAATCAACTGTTCGCGACGTTGTTACGAAAGAACGTACGCACATGTCGAACACCAAACAGGTACTTCGAACAGCTTACAGAAGAATCATTCTCGGATACGTACCGGAAGTTGGAAGGAGAGAAGGGCTACCGGCACACTTTACAACACGAAGGACTTTATTACACGAGAAGGAATAACGTTCGTTTTGTTCTAAATAAAAAATCCGATTTTTAAGAATTTTAGTCTCATTATTATTTGGACACCCTATGTATAAATGTTTACCTCTTAACGACGCTTCGACCGAGTTTCGAGCATTTTCGTTCGTTATTTGTTTTTTGTTTTATTTCAATAATCGTTCAAATTACGCGCGATTATTATCGGCTCGGCCACCGCCGGCCAAACATCTAAAAATAGACCGTCTGAACGTAGGAAAGCGTTTCGTTTATAAAAGGACCATCGGCGAAAGGAAAACAACGCGTTATTCGCACGAACTACCAGAGGATTATGATTAATTTGTATCGCGACGTCACACCCAATTAACATCGTACTGCGGCGTGCACGTATTGCGACGCGAATCGTTAACGTTTCGGCGATTCTTTTTAGCTACCGAATTCACCGTGCAAGAAGACCGATTAAACTGACCTTTACGTAATACCCGACGCGAGAATCAAAACGTCGCACTTCACGACGTAGACACCGAGATACCAATTTAAAGACAAATATTTCGTTCACGAACGGTTTCCTCAGTAAACAGTGCCGTTTAATTATTTCCGCGTAACTAATGCGTTGATGCTACGTAAATACAGTTTTACGTGTAGAACGCACACCTCGGAGCCGATGGAATATCAACATAATTATTCGTTTCTCCATCGGCTAGATGACGTAAAATTAACGGTTTTCCCGATACGGACTATTATTTTTACTTACACAATATTTAATTATTTTTGTCGAACAACGACGACGGCGTTCTATAAAAGTGATCGTACACGACGCTTTTCACGAAACGCCGTACGTAACGAAAGAAATAATAAGCAATTAAACATCCGTCGTCGTATTTTATTCGCCTGTGCCGTATTTTTATACTCGATAGCAACGTGTCGGTTGCTAAAGATTACACGTAACGTCAGCATTACGTCCCATGTCACTCAAATAGATATTATACATTTTTTTTTAAAATAACGGCTTGTGATCCGTCGGTCATTTAAATACACAATCATTGATCGGCAGTTGTCACACTCTACTACGACTACAGGGTTCTCTACCATAAAACCCGTACCTGTCTATCTACCCAAATATCGTATCCCGAACAAAACAGATAATTTCGCTAGGTATTGATAATCGACCGTTCGCCCGAATCGGTAATTAATTGTATCCTTGTAATTAAACCAACGATTTTGTTATCGGATGTAATAAAACTTTGAGGATTAACCAAACGAACTGTTAATAATTTATGGTCGTCAAACGTACAAAACGTAGCCAATGCAATTTTAAACACGGGCATCGCAATACTGCCTACTCGTAATTGACGAAAGCTACTCGTGAAAGCAAAATTCTCAGATTTACGCGAAAACAAAAAATTTAACAAACAAAAGTCCGCTTTACAATCATGTTACGATTGATTCGTTAATATTTTATATTTATACGAGCGTAATATTTAATTAAATTAAAAGTCAATCAGACGAAATTGTCCGCTCGCTTGATGAAATTTGTCAATTTTAAAAACGATTTAATGAATGTATTGGACATTTAATCATTTTTCCTCGGCAGAATCGCGTTTTAAAATAATGTTAATTGTATTCTATAATTATTTTGCTATATAATTACGTTGTACTTTTCGGAACTATTTGTTTCATACTGTATATGTTTAATTTGGCTATTGTAGTATTGTTATATCGTTCGAAATAATAGTGTAGTTATCACGAGAAAACGGTTAATTAATTGAACATGTCCAAACGGAAAAAAAAACGTTGAAAAAAGCGTGGAAGCGAAAATTATCGGAACAAAACGAAAAAAATAAATAGTTTACGTAGAACGGGAAACAAATAACGCTGTAACCTACTAAGTCATAATTATTAATACAAATTGTACGAAGTAAACGTGCGATAGTTTTGTTCGGCATTACTAAACATTAATCGGCGATAAAACCCGAAAATATTGTCTACGCATTATGCCAAGAATCGATATTATATCGTAATCTTTAACTTCTTCGTTAACGAATACCAGAAAGAATTCTCTCGGCTACCATTTACGTTGTGTCAGATTAATTTGTATAAGATGCGCTTGTACCCAGCTGTGTATTCTCAGAGTGGGTGGATGAGCGCAAAGATACTTCGGTCTGGAAAAAGCTTAATTCGTAATTTATTATTCTTCTCGGACTTGGCCGATTATGTAAAATCGCGCCCTTAGTTCGTAAACTATACGTCTTCCCCATTAACCAGCCCGTTGAAACGAATTCCTAAATATTCTCAGACCGCGTAATAATAATAATTGCCGGTGCGATATATTAATAAACGTATTTCGTTAGAAACAAACGTAACGTCTGTTCAAATTTACCGTAAAATTTGATTTCCGACAATTAAATAGCGTGAGTGACGCGAGTGGTGTGTATAAACGGATATATTATATAGCTAGCGATCGGTCGAATATCGTGCGTGTTCTTCAAAATATATATAAAACAGAAGGCTGGGAGTACGAAAAAATGATTTTTTTTGGCGATCATTTTCGATAAACTTAAAAAACGCTCATATAATTCGACGCAGTAGGTTTACATTCGTTTGTATGTGATACAATATTATAGGCCATTTTCCCGATTAATTTCTAACGGGACTCGGCCAAACGATTTGATATTATTCCCAAAAAAATCAATAGATGTCGTCGAAAAGAAATAAATCGCGTTTTTTTATTTACAAAAACGGCAACGAGCGCGTACCAATTTGTTTTGGTAAAATGTAATTGTTTTTACGTCGAGCGTTTTGTATAAATTACCTTCGTTGAATCCGCGTAAACATTAACGGATTCATCGCGGATTTACGAAATACACGTAGAATACTAGGGTCGTTTCCAGTACATTCCGACGTGTATCGAACCGGTTAATTTTTTTTTTCGAAATTTTCAGCCACCCCTTTATGTTCGAAATCCTTGAAACGGCGAAATAAAACGTTCGGTCGTAAAACATAAATACATTAATCATCCGGCAACTTTGAACTCACGGTATTAAATAAACGATTATAAACGACTACTACCTACAGTCGAAATATAAATAAAAGTCGAAAATGTGAACGAGAAATACCGTATTTGAAGATACGTTTTGTTTTTAATTATATTTTTACGTCGAACGCCGGACGAAATGCGCGGAAGCCTTAGTGTGTTTATAAAATCAACAAACATGTTGGCCGGTTACCGTGGCAACAGCATCCGTGGCGGACGGGCAGATGAAAACAGGCGTATAAGCAATTCTATGTGGAGTGTTGTTGCGTGGTAGGGCAACGTCAAATGAGAACGCAATCGTTCGCGAAACGAACGAGAGATATTGCGCTCGAGCTAAAACAAAGAACGATCCATATCAATATTGCGCTATTAATATTATTATTATTATTATTATTATTTGCCTTCGCAAAATGGCGGGCGCACGGTTTTCCCTTACTTCAATTTATTGCGTTTCCCGAACAACGTAACCCCGTACGATACGTACACCGACGACAAAACGTTAAGGGAGACGAATTTTGTCGTATCCTTGGCCGGTTGTTTGTACGAACGGATTTCGATCGAATATTACTCCGTCGACACGTACAACACGATACACTTGTTGTTCGTATCGAAACGATTTATCGTAAATCGTTACAAACCGTTACGTTCGATACGTAAAATGTCGCTACGCACCCGCAAACTCCGTTTTTCGAATACCGAATGGCGAATTTTACCGATTTCGACAAAATTGGTTAACTAAAGGCCTTACTATTTGAATAATGTGACGAATGCCGTGTACTTCATTTGTCCGCGGTTAATGTTGTACAACCGAGCGAACGTTATTTTTGATTCGCGAGCTTGATATATTTTAATTTCTATCCGACGAGGGAAATTATAATATTATTTACTTAAGGTTTCAGAAAAAAGTCGAATTGTACACAAAAGTTGATCGCAACGAATCTGAATAACGTTTGGGTAAATTACGAGCGCCAGACTGATAGCACGGTAAAAAGCGGAGCAGTGCCGAATATTATTCGTAAGAAAAAACCGCTTTCAAAAAGTCTTTTATAGATATTCGGTACTCGATGAACAGCTATTGTAAAAGACTATGCGTTGTTAAGAGCGAGATAGTTATCACAACGGTTGCCTGATTGTCTAATGAAATAAACGTACGTTATTAATACTCGAATACCCGTTCGTTATTGTTATTATTTTGAGTTTAATAACTGACATTTTTTGATTATCGCGTAACGTATCTACATCGTAATTTCAAACAATTTTTTTTACCGTTTTTTACTATTCGATTAAGGCAAAAGTCTTAATATCGAATTAAACGTAACGTTTTCTTATTAGTAAGACATTTACAATGTCAAATTGATCTATTTGTTTTTCGGGCGAACGTATAATATGTATTTTTAACTAATTTCTATTTATAGTCAAAGTAAATTTAAGCGGTTTATTTGTCGTTAAAAATTCATTTAATTGCCACACCAAATGTTTCGTCCTAATAATTCAGTTTTTAAAACACAAATTCTACAAACAACTTAAATATATAACCCATAACAATATAATATATACATTATTTTTAAGAGTTCGTAAAAAATATCGAATTTTAGTGGACAAAAAAAAGTGTTAATTATTCATTTTTAAATACTAATCGTTTTTCTCGTGAGCCATTTTTATTCAAATTATTTTCAAAATATTTATTTGCATACCTGTGAGACAGCGCGTGATGAAATATAGTCGCAAGCAGACTAGCCGAATTGTCAGCAAAACGTGACTCCGCCACAAAAACTCAATTTCAGTTTTATTCCCCACTGCGAGAAACGTTCAGGTGCGCTGGACATAAAATAGGACCATTGACGGAGAAGAGAAATCTGTATTTATTTTTTCTATTCTTCTGTATATATATATTTTATAAGTTTTTTGGTGCGGTTTGCCGCAACTAACGTTGTGGACACAATCCATTGCCTAGAGAATTTCATAATAGTACACGTCAAAATCGGAAAACTATATATGTGTGCGTGCGTGTGCGTATGTGTGTGTGACAAGCAAGAATGTCATTTTCAGACCAGCTAGCGGCGATTACGTGGTCGTAAAAATGTAGACAAATTGGAAAAATAGTGATTCCTTTTTTTGCTCTATTCCTTTAAAGCAATAGCATAAAAAACTTTAAGTGATAGACTTTTGCGCGTCGTACCGAATCGATAAATTCGTCGGAGTGTCTTCGCGAACAAATTCGTTTGTAATGGAAATCGCATTCTGGTTTTATCGCGAACGAAATTCGTGATAAACGTAAACGTAATTTTACTATCGAAATATTCGCGCGGTTTAAATAATAAAAAAACACCGAAACATTTTACGTGCGCGTAATAATAAATTTAAAACGTCGGTGAAATCCGAATCCTCTGATCACTCGATCGTCTATTAACGGCATTCTCGAAAACAATACTCTAATGTCGGAAAAAGAGATGGTCTTGATAACCTTCCGTGAATATTAAATCGATAATCTCCGTGTCAAATCTACAACCTGACGTCCCGTCCGATAATCTTCCCATCTTTGTTCCGTCCACGTTACTACTGTCCTGGAATTTTTAATCAAATTTATCGTACGTACGGTGGTACAGATTTTACAATTTCCGTTGTTAATTAACGACGAGACAAACGGTCTCGTTAGAAAAAACAAAGCTCCGAAATAACGTTCGATACGATAAATCATTTCGGGTCCGTTGAACGTACAACTTCGATATTACGCGTGCATATCATTCTAAGGCAACGTTTATTCGAAGTTTTCGGCTATAAAATATTTTTCATTGATTCGTCGGTGTTATATTGAGTTGTTTCTTCCGTATTATAGGCGTGATGTTTTAAAAGTAAACTCACGCGCACACGTTTTGAATAAAACATGGTAAACTCTTAAAATGAATTCGTTCAAACAGATCGTTACAAAACCACCAACGCTTCGGCATAATTTATCGTCGTTTTTTCGGCGCGATTTCTTTGAATTTCAGTTTGAAATAAGGAATCGTTTCGTCGGCGCGATCATTTAATATACAGGTACATTTGCGCGTTAAGCAAACACCGTCCTAATAATGTTCAACGCCGGTGCGTTATTCCAAATATGATTTATTTCGAATTTTGTACGGTAATTATAATATTTTTACATAAACATCTAAGCGACGAAATGCGTTTTGTTTTTACATTTTACTCCCCGATTCCTATTAAGCAAATAAAGCGAAAAAAATCGTACGATATTCCGTTTGTGTATTCTTCGGAGAATTTTCAATTTCCATTTTGTTTTTACGTCGAAACTCTCCGCCGGCTTTGTGAACAAACGGCGCACTGGAAATACTTTTTGGCTATTGTACACTTAAAAAACTGTTTGAGCGTACTAATAATATTCAACGACTCGATCTGACAAGATAACCCGACACGTTTGTCTTAAATATTGAGACGTTTATTTTCGACCGTGAATGTATTACGTTGTGGGCTTCCATAAGCACACGGTGTCCCACGATAAATGAATATATGCGTACGGTAACGACGTACAGGCTTATTTTACCGAAAATAATCGATACGAACTTTAAAATTCTTTTAAAGATTCCAAGACCTAATAAAAATGGTTAGCGCCGACGTTTTAAAAATAAAAACGTTCGTAAAATGGTTTTTTTTTTATTTTCCGAACCAACTTATAAATTAAATTTCTTTTTTTCGTTTAAAAAAAAACCAAAATACCAGAATTGTATATCACGAAATTCTATTAATTGTTATAGGAAAAAACACCCCGCGATTTACAGCTGTATTGTAAACATAATTTACGAATTATAATCGATATAACCTGTATAAACTCATGAATCCAAAACGTCCGATTTCTTCGATAAAAACCGGAATCCTCAGGAGACCGAAAGGGGGGGGGAGTTGTATACATCGAAAACGAAAGCGCGAATCCGGTACGACGTAATATATTACTATCGAAATCGTTCATCAACCCTCGTCCACCTTATTTTTTACGGACATACGTTTTCGCGCCGATATATTTGTCGCGATAAAAATTCCGGTCGTACGCCGTCGTATAGCACGACCACGAAATTTCGGCAACGACGACGCGCTTCGAGTGTAACGGGAAACAAGGGGCACAATTTGTCTCCCCCTCCAAACCAGTCATTTCGCTTTCGAGTTTTCGCGTGAACTTAATGTCGTAATAATATCGCAAAATAACGTCGTACTACCGATAATTTGTGACGGACCGTTATTAAAATACACGTTGACCGTTCGTCGATTTTCTATCGCCTTTTGTGACCACCGTAACGGCGTTTCGTTCTGCTTCGATTATATTCGTTCGATAATACGCGTTCCGCAAATTCGCGTTGTTATTATTATCGTTTTACGCGTAAGTGACGCGCGCATTTTTACACGGTACTTTATATTTACAGTCCGAGTAATAAGTCGTCCGAATGTTCCTGAAAATCCAATTAAGGCTCCAGCGCGTCTTTACATAACGATGACATTCTGATAAAGTATACGGCTAACAATGCCCACGTGATTTACATATGGTTTGTCGCCAGAGTGTGACCTATATGTATCCCATTACGTGCAACCAAACCGTAACATTTGACGCTGATTAACGGACTACACCGCCGTTCCTATTTTTATATTTGCCGCGCTGGTTTTGGTGGATTGATCGCTTAAATGGTTCCGACGTATCGATTGATTTGATTGCGTTTTTTCCCGTGTCCGTACATTTGTCCATGCTCAATTTATTGTATTACGGCACGTTTCGCGATCAAAATTGTTTCGCTCTTTTCGCGATCAAAATTGTTTCGTTTTTTTCGCGCAATATTCCACCTTGTCCAAGGGCACTCGGGCGAGAGTTTTATTTTTTTATTTTCTTCAGAATTCGAAAATCGTAAATGTATTTCGTTTGATTCGCTGGATTTATAAACGTTCGGACATTATTTAAAGGCCATATGGTAAGGAGGTATGTTACAACAACTACAGTGCGATGCGTATTCCTTTTTTCCTTTGTATAAGAAGTTATAATATTCTTCCTAACCTACACATTTGTGTAAATTGATTGCTTAGACTTAGAATACGAACGTTCTTATTTAATAAACGTTTGTAGAAGGTATGAAAAAAAACATTCTAAAAAATCGTTACGAAAATGAAAAAATATATATCAACCGTAATAAATTGTAACGTATTTTCACGAAGAAAAAACTTCCGTAAAGTTCGGCGGTTGAAAAATCTAGTTCATTAATATAATTGCGCAACTTTAAGAGTTTATGTAAGTTTTTACGTGTCTTGTTTATTGTTGTTGTGTTTCACAATTATATTTAACACTCGCATTATGAGTACTATTTTAAATTAATTATGACAATTAGAAGACAATTCCAAATATGAGATAACCTCGTCCATAATAATGAGATATAACACAATATATAAATAAGTAATCAGAAATGTTTATTTCATTGAACGCGCCTATAAAGTTTTTAAACGCGTCCGTTTATCCGAAAACAATAAACACGTAAATTAATTAAATTAATTACGATAAATAGGGCGTTTTTTTATACGATATGAAATAAAAACGATTTTTCTACAAATATATTGGTTAATGGAAATATTTTGAAATATAACAGTTTACCGTCACGTATTTTGTATTTAAAAACGGGTTATACTTACATTGCAAATGTTAGCGTTTCTTTTAAAATACTTTGTTCGTCCATTGTCATTAAAAATCGTAACATGCTCGATCGTTACACGAATTACAATATTTTTACTACGTACATAGTTTGTTCCCATTCAAGTTTATTTTGCGTTAATATAGCCTCGAAAATCGATTCGATGCTTGAAAACCATTTTCTAATTTACCTAATTTATTTATATATTAGAAAATAATTTAATAACATAATCGAAATTAAAGAAAATACAATATATGTATCAAGACACATTTTTATGTAATCGACACGTTGTAAATAACGTTCAAATATTTGTTGATTTCTGCGCTTCTCTTTATTATTTTTAGATTCGACTACTTCCTGTGTGTATGGCCATGAGCCGTAACAATAAAACCATCTGTTAATATACTGAATGGCTTACCTCTTTCATGGCGAACACGTACCACGGGTATTACAATTGTTTGAAACATTTCTACTCGGTGCCATTTCCCATAATATTGCCTTTTCCTTTGTAAATACGATTGAATATTCTAATAAATATCCTCCAGCGTCCAAAGTATCGTGGTTTTCACTTATCGATTCGATTAAAACAATATGTGTTGTATTTATATATATATATATTTATGATAAAATAGTTTGTTCTGATTGAAATGACGTTTAACTTAATAGTAAATTTAATTTAGCGCAGTTAACGCGGAAATCACTTATGAAACCCATCCAAATGGCATACGCGTATACAATTATACAAAGGAATAGTCGATAATTTCGAACAAATTCTCGTTTTTTTATTTAAATCTTCGAACAATATACGAGTTTGAAATAATTCTAGTGTTACGAGCATTGGATTGACGAGAACAGATCCAACTTTAATCGTTTTATTTAAATGACTCGTCGAAACAATAAATTATCGAATAATATCTGATATGATTTTTGAAGAAACGGCAAGGGTTGTGTTTAAATTAACGCTACCGTAAGGCCGTTTCGTTTGCTCCAAATCACGAGAGGTGAAAAACGGTTTTTTGAGTAAAACAATATACCCGGCAAAAGGGCAAATTTTGTTGGTCGAATGTTTGCATTTTGTGACGAAAAAGAAAACGCTCGATCAAAAATGCCCGCGTTAACGTAGATACGAAATGGACACCCGTAAAGCATGCATTTGTAGTAGACGGCCGGTGTTTTCAATTTTCGGAACTCATAAAACAATCGGTTTCGAACGGATAATAATTATGTATTACTTATTTTGCGCAACATCTCGTTACGAAAAACAGTACTCGATCGTAGATAATTATCATTTTAGGAAAAAGGTTCGTTAGTTTTTATTTTTTGATTATTTATATTAAGGGTATGAATCGTTATTTCCGTAAATGAAATGTTAATGACTAGGAGACTGCTAGTGTTTTGTAGGATTTTTTTTTAAAAAAATAAACCGTTAATATAAACCGATTATTATAAACAGTCGAGTAATGAAATGATAAATTCTTTATTACTATCGTCCATAGCCGCATAAATAATTTGCGCGTTATGCGATGTATTTTTAACGATCAATTATTATATTCTCGTACTTAATGCGTGGTAGAAATTGGTTTTTAAAAAGACGGAGAAAATCCTTCGCTGAAAAATTGTACAATTCTTCGTCAATGTTCATTCGTCGTAATTTACTTTTATACGCGTTTATTTCGTACGAAATAATCGTCGTTCCCCTCGAAATTCAATTACGGCATACACTCGACGTCACGTTAAAATATTTCAAATGGTCCGATTAATATTGTAAATTTACGCGTCGTTTGGAAATACACAAAATTCGAATTCTACTTAAGTATTTATCGTTTTTTAAATCTGAAAACTATATCTATGTATATAGTTTAATAGAGGAAGTTTTGCCAAACGAATATCGTATGCACATAATATAAATATAGCAAACGATCAGCATATATTAACGATGTATCGAATTATTTACTTAAACATTGTTTTCGGTGAAACTTATATAGATAGTTAAACAAACACTATGCTCTAAATCAGCGATTTGTTTAATATTGTGTTTGAATTATTTATATAACTTAGGCGTTAGAATTAAAAATATATAATCATCTGATACTCTTCAAACGTTGTTTGAATTAGAGTGATGATAGAAGAGGAGCACAGTTAAGTAAAACAAAGAATGTTCTGTAAAACAATATACTTGATCGAAATGTAAGGGTCCTATATATATATATATATATATATATATAACACACATTTTTTTAAACAATCGTTTAGCATTTTTTGAGTATTAAGTTCCTTCAAATTACAACTTCCGTATTCGGTGACTGTTATATGAGCCCGTTTTACTGATGTCATTAAAATACTTCGTTTTGAACAAACCACATTCGTTAAGGCTTATAAAATATTTAAAATTTGAAAATTCGGCGTGTGAAATTATAAACGTGACGAAAACCGCGATTAAAATTTAGTCAAACCATTTTTAATTTGAGCTCCGGAGCTGTGTGTAAATTAATAATTTATAAAACTTAATTCCATATCTTTGTAATCGAAATATTTTACGGTTTCATAGCGTTTTTATTTTTTATTTTGCATACACGGAAGAGCTACAGGTTTTCTAGAATATTAAAACAGAACCTACTTAGGTTAGGTATTATTTATATTGAAAACGTGAAATTCGGAAAGACACAAAAGAATCGAATTAAACTGGATCTTTCCAATAATAAAAATACATCGCGTATAATTAATATTAACGTTAAATTTGATTTTATACTTTTATTAAGACAATGTAAACAATTTAAATACGACCGAGTACGTTTTACAATTTTAAAACCAAAAAATTAAATTACGTGTTACACTCTGCTGATTACAATTCGAACTCGAAAATTACTTTAATCTTGTTAAGCGCTTACATGTGCTCGCAATATAAATATTTGTAAAAACGTTTGTTTGCAGTTTGTATGAATTATCGCGAATGACGAACGAAAGACGAAATTTTTAACGAGCCCCGTTTTGCGGCGTACGTCTTGTCACGAAATGAACGTGAATCCGAACAAAAAATGGCTTTGATCTCAAAAATACGCCAAGTTTTGAAAGTCGTTAAATTATTTGTCAATTCATTAATCGACGGTAACAAATAACAATGCAAAATCGCCGAAAAATACGTAAAACGAAATTTGTAAAGAAAATGTCTTTCTTTAACTCATACCGTGCCTGCCACTATTCCAATAAACAAATAATTCGGGGCACAAAAAACGTAAAATAATAATGGCGCAGCTTCGTTCCCTTCCGGCGCGCCCTTCCCCCTCGCTAACAATTCGACCGATGATCATTAAGAACGATATAATCGCTTTATTAATACGTACATTTGTATACATTCCGACCGTTAGCGTTATATACAAATACATATCCGACGTTTCGTAGATAATGTAAAACTTGGGATAGGTTTATAATCGAATTTTACTCGTTAATAAAATCGCATTGGAAACAAAATCGTTTAATAGCGTTTTACAAGGGGCGCAAATTCGTTTTTCCGCGGGAAATTTACGAAATTTGATTTAAATTTTTCTCGCGGCTGTTCCGGGCCGCCGCAAAGTTACTGCGCGTTAAAACGAATATTGTTCGCCCGAATATTCCGCGGGTATTATATAATTTCCATAAACTTAGTTCGGGCTTACAAAAACACCGAACCCCGTCCGCGGTCTGATCGTGTTTTCGATTTTCGTGGCCGGCATAATATTGTTCTATCGGAACAACTTCGGCCCCTCGGAAACTCGGAACACACCAAATCGGCGGTCGATAGTTCAAATACGGCGATTGGATTAAACACGAATTCGAACGACGTGAGTGAAAGACGTATTCACTTTACGCACGTACAACGTTGTGGAACGGAGCAAAAATTGCGACTTCTTTGCGACGTTCCCTTACCGCGGCGCGGTAGGCTTAAACACTGTGAACGTTTGTACATTTACGCGTGAATTATATTCGTACACAATGTGTAAAATACCCTAGCGACCGTCCCGGTAAACCGGTGAAGAATGTTTATTATTGTAAAAAACACTCCGTGTTCATGACGGGAAAGTGTGAGTAGTTTTTGTCTATCAAACGCGTACGATATACTTCAATATCCTTAGCCAATTGCTAACCGTAAACGTTAAAACATACATTGTAAAATTCGAATCTACCATCGTTTAAATCGCGTTATAATAATAATAATAATAATAATGATAATACGCGTTTTTAAAATCTCCGGAGAATTTGCGTCCGACGCTCGTTCGTCCGACTTATGTATTTGATAATATTTATACAGACCAAGCGTTCCGATTGGTAAAACATAAGTTTTTTTTATCGTTCGTTATTATTGTTATTATTTTACGGCTAAACTCGAAACTAAGAGGTTTTCCGTCCTTATCGCATATTCCACGCGGTGTTTATTTAAAACTAAGCTCGCTCTATGCGCGTAATGGTTTGTTGAGAGTTTTTAACAATAGGCGAAGGAAATATACAGATATGACAGACGACGGTACTTACAGAATACAAATATATTTGGCACGATTCCGCGACATATTTAAATAAGCTTAGATAAATCACGCAAAAATATACGCTTTTATTATTCATCAAGTATTTCGGATCTCGACAAAAACAAAACACCGAAGTAAAAAGGGATTTTCAAATAAATATAAAGCTACCTACTATTTTCATCCGCCAAACGAATTAAAAAATGTTTGCCCGAAAACTCAACAACCGTTTCCATTGAACCGTCAGCCTGAAATTTTTAATTTAATTACGAATTATTATTCCGTACTATTCCAAGTTGAGTAAATAACTTGTTTCGCAACAAAAAAAAATAACCATTAATACTTATTTATAAAAATTACGGTCGATTTTTGTAATTAACCGATCACTGGATATACGTTTATTAATAATATTATAATAAAATACTCGCCACTTACTGATAAATAGATAAGAGGGTACATAAAAATACGACGATAACTAACCGGTTAGGGGTGATTATTTACGGAAACGACGTTTTCTTATTTAACCATAAAATTGATCTCATTACAAACGGTAGCGTACACTATTTATTATTATTATATTATTATTAATTATAATATTCGTAATTTATATTACGAAGAAATTCGTTTTAAATTATATAACGGGCGATATTTAAATATTTAAATTATAATAAGATAGTTAAATAGTATAATTTTGTGTTTCCAAATAATAGTTAACTCGAAACATTTCGTGTTTGACGATATAATATATTTTTACAAATTTTAATTTATTCGTACTGATTACTCAATCGAAATGTTATTGTTAATTTAATTAAACGTGTATAATAATAATAATTAATCAAAGCGTTTTCGTGTTACGCATTATAGCGGCACATATTATTGAAACACATGGACAATGCAATATATGACAATTTAATGGGTCATAATAGGTAAATTTGTATGTTATTATTTCCGATAATGCGACTAAATTGTATAAATGTATAATTGTATCGATCACGACGACAACAATAATTATTAGTGACTATATGACGGGAGATATTCAATTAGTACGTATTTATGTAATTTAATTTTTCCGATGACAAAATAATTTATTCCTTGGCGTTTACGGACTGTATTAACGAACTATTATTGTTTTATTGAATCGCTATTCGATTTAAAACGTGAATAGATCTGCAGGTGGAATAAAAGTGAAATGGTCCGGACGAATTTCGAATTTCAGATCTGAATGAGGATTCCTGCTGCCGAGTCTACGACGATCGTTCAACAATATAAGAAATTCGGATAAATTGTATTTAATCGGCGAGCGGAAATTCTTCGATATTTTCGTTCGAAGTGAAAAACATGTAATGTCTTTCGAAAAAAGTTGTTTATTGAAAACGATTCTATTTAGAATCAATTACATTAAGCCCTATATTTGTATAACCGAATATAATTTATCATTCGAAACATCATCTACTTACTATAATTACCTAATACGAAAAATATTTCGCTGTTGTCTTTTCCGAAATAACGTCGGATTAAAAAGGTTTTATAAAATTATAATTAAAGAAGGCGATCTTTTATACATTATTTAAAGGTCTATGCATAATTCCATTGCTTATTCTCGCAAACGTAAAAGTAAATTGAATTACTACCTTTACATTTTCCCATCGTCGTGTCCGTATGTAATTACAAATGGCTATTTAACGAACGTATTTCTTTGTATCAAAACGTAATTCTATTTACAGAATTCGAAAACATAATAAAACACCTTTATAGGCTAATATAAAATAATGGACGTAATACAATATGTCAATTACACAGGTTCGCGAGTATAATAAAAATACGGCCGCCTTATGAAAAGAACGTTTTAAGAGACCGACTAATAGACGAGTACACAAAAACGAACGTATTTTGACAATTTAAAAAGGTTTTTCTATTTCACTTTTATCTCTATCGTCATGGCGGAGTGCTTAATACGGTACGAAGGTAATTCTGGAAAGGAAAAAAGCCGCTAACTGTTGTTATAATTGCGTCACAATAGACAACGCAAGGTAATTTTTTACTAGAAAATTCGCGCTGTCAAAAAGCAATTTACTTACGATGGGATATTTGGGCCGATGCCGACCCGCGTTTTAGAATAGGATTTATGAAGTGCGTCGTGTATTTTGCGACGCGATAGCCGAGAAAAATCGATGGCGTTGGACGCGGCACGGGATCGAATTTTGCCCTTCCGAAGCCAAACCACTTGACACACACGATCGATCGTCTTACTTATAAATATTACGTGGAAGCGTTTAATAAATAGCGTAAACGAGTGATTTACGACGGCTCTTGTTGGATTGTTATGCCAAGAAGCGATTATACCCGAAAATCTCGTGATCTGAAATAGGACTTGACTCGAGTACCTACGTACGTCGTTTGTACCCTAAATTGTCTAACGTAATTTATAACTATTATCGATCGTCCACGATACGCGTTCGAATATCTTTTCTTTTTTATATTCCGTCACGTTAAACGTTTTAAACGTACACTATTACGTTCGTATTGAATAAATGTATTTTAATTGTACGCTCAATATATATATATATATATATATATATATATATATGTATATGTATATGTATATATATTTGCATAAACGCGTACAAACACATAAATAATTTATTTATAACTCGCAATCCATCATTGGACGATAACCGTTGTACACTTTGAATATTTTTCATTTAAATTCAACCATAGCCAAATTATACAATACACGCGATCCTCGGTGTGTCTAATTCAATTTCGCGTTATCCGCTGCAGCGGGCCCGTATGCGCGCATTTCGTGTTCGTTTATTAAAACTAAAAAAAAAAGAGTAAAAAGAAAAAAAATGGAAATTTTAATAAGAAATACGTTTTACTTATTTAAAGAATAAGTAGAAACGACGAAAAAAAACGTCCCGTGATTAATTGAACCCATTAATTTTGACACAAAATAAATACCTCGGAAATTGTTCCGAGTAACTATTATTACGTTTAAAACGTTCGTAATAAACGTAATAATGAAAAACCACTTTTAGGAATTACTTAGAGGCCTATTTGAAATTGTTCGCGCAAAAAAAAAATAATCCGGCGTTTCCGCAGTTTTATTATACGTTATCGTCGTAGACGGCTCCGCATTTTCACATTCTTTTTCTACGATTCATTTGGTCTCGAATACCTAGTCGTGTTTACCTCATCGGTTCAATTACGTATTGTATAACCGCGCATTATTACGACCGCAAATAGATAATATTAATAGATAAAGACGATTCTGCTCGTTCTCCGGCTCGTCCCGCAATTAATAGTCGGCGGATATTTTAAGTTTAAAATTATTGAACTCTTCATTACGAGTCGACTGAACCGAAAGCAGCTGCACTACGCTTTAATAATTAAAAGTTTGCCTGGCTTTTGTATAATAATTTGTGTACAGTTTCGCAAAAACAATTACACAATACTCATATGGTGATTATGGAAAATAGAAACAAACCCGTAAACTGAAATTGAACAAGTTTTTAGGGTATTAAAAATACTTTTTCGTCATTAAACTTCCAACTTTTCCACGTTAGTAGTTATAAACTAATAATTTTAATAAAAAACGTAAAAATAACTTTAAATTTTGTACAAAATCAAACAACTGAACCATAAAAAAGCCCGTACCTAAGTTAAAATGACTATAATAATAACGTTAATACAATATTTTGTTTTTACGTCATTTTCGTAACAACGCAAAGGCAAATAAGGATCATACATAATGGCTATTTCTGAAACAAAGTACTCTTTTAAGTATAAAATTTAATTACGTTGTTCTCTTAAAGCTAAAAAATATTTAATTTTCATTGACATACCGTAATTCGTAACGTAACTCTATTACTCAACCGAGTTTTATACTTTTTTTTACGTAATTCGTAGTAATTATTTCACGCTGGAACGTACGATATACGCGTATATAACGTTTTATCGTAAATAATGTAAAATATGATACGCGAACGAATTAATTTATTTTAATAACGCGTTAATTCGGACTTCAAATATAGTCGAAATTTATGTAAAAAAAAAAACGTACGTACGTATATATATATAAAAATATTATATTATTTTTAACGAAAACCCCATTTAAAACAATATATTCGTGTCATGATCGCGCGTACGCGCAAGCACACGCACGCGTAAAAATGCGCTTAAATTAACTACATAAGTACGTGACAAAATGTAATGCACAGGGCACGCCTACTAATGGCGTGAACATTCTAATTTACATTGACGTTTTCGCTACTTATTTACGTTCTCCCCTAAACGTCTGTACCGTTGACAAATTCGAATCAATCGTTTTGAATCGTCCGATTTTCATACGTCTCGTTCGCGCACATATAAACAAAATACGTTTACCGACACCGTGTAAGATATATTATATATATATATATATATATCATACGTGCATACACACAAGTCTGTTACACGCGTCCCTGGCCAAATTATGTTTTACGGTATAAATGTGTTATACGTCGGCGTTCATAATTGAATTCGCGTTAGGAAAACATTTCCTCTCCGAATCCTTTAAATCCGTATTAGATAATAAGCGATCGCTAATAATATATTAGCGAGAAAAGAAACGATTTATTGTACGGCCGCCACTACCGACGAATTTATAAGCGCAAATAATTTACCACGCATATTTCGTGTGAACCGTAATCGTTAATAATTTTTAACCGACGTTTTTAATCGTCGTTTTATTACGAACAAACGATAATTTATCTGCCGCTTTCGCGTATTATCGATTTACAAACATTTCGCTCTACTCGCTCGCGATTAGAAAGAAAATATTTTATTCGAAATCGAAGCAGCCAATGGAATGACACGCATCGATTCGTGATACTTATGTATGCCATTCCGAGCGTTTTCAAGAAACGAGACGAAATATAACCTTGATTTATGATCATAGAACGCGAATAACCAACACCCCGCACCCCTGACCAAACAACGTCTAAATACCCGTGTCGACTTTTTCGCCGCTAAATTTAATTCGAACGTTATTTTTCGCGTAATAACTGTTGTTATGCATTTCCCGCGCTATTTGTACGAAAATGTAAAAATAATTACATTTATAATGAACGACACAATCGCTGATTACTATACCTATAGACATATTCGAGAAATTTCACATTTTTATCACGATTTTTCGTCTATTTCATAACATTTAAATTAGGGAGTGACGTTGTGGTTCTCGTTAGTAACTTTAAAATATTTTCGTACAATCGCCGGTTTTCATGTTTCACTTATTCGTCGTTCTTTTTGAAAAAAATATTTTTATTAGTTAACTATTGCGATTTTATTTTGGACGTGACTTTTTTTTAATCCTAAATTACGAGATACGATAATTTATCTTTTAGCTTACTGTGTTTCGGATAATTTATTATTTTATTATATTTGAAATAAAATACATTAGAATTTCGATTGGCGAATTAATGCTTATGTTTTCCTCTTTTACGTTCCGTATATTTATTTATAAATAATATGTTAGAATTTGAAAATTGTGTTTGAAAACGTGTTTTTAAAAATTACAAATCGTATAAAATTGACATAAATGTATTCCATCTATAATGTCGTCGATACTAGCGTTTTATTGGGAAATATTTATTATACGTATACCCATAATGGATAAACTATATTTATAAAGTAAGTATATTTATAAGTAAAAGTATCATAAAGACGCTATTTGTTTTTCAAAATTCTCTACGCAAGAAATTTAAAAGAACAATTTTTCGTCATAACGACTCAAAGAACTACGTAAATAATTAAATACTAAATTCCGTCATTCATTGTTACGTACTTACGAATTTGAGCGGTGAAATTGTTCGTTGGGAGAAAAAAACCCGATAACTATTACAGTCTTAATCGTCAATTGAAATATTTTCCCAAAAAACAGACGAGAACTTTAAGTGCCCAATAATGTAGCGTTACGCTTAATACATATATTACGTTCCACCAAAAATCATACTATTTTTCCAAAGTTTCCCGCATCTTTCATTAATTATTTAAATTATAAAACACGGCGCTCCCGCGCGCGAAATAAAATTCTCGCGTACATTAGCGAAAACGCGATTTTTCTTCGATCGAAACTTTCCCAAGCTTTACCCTCGAAAACGATTTTTCGATTAAATATAACCGACCGTATGTACGCCCATTACGCGTAATATACAATTTTAAACCCGTCGAAAACGATAATTTCGATATTTCAAAAACGTCGTTACTTTGTGTTATTTAAACGAACGAATTCGCATACAAGGGCGCGTAAACTTTTTAATTTTATAAACGTCGTGTTTTAAATATCCGTAGTCGTCGTAATACGGCCACGTTTCAATTTTGCGTCACGAATAAGCGAAACGGAAACTTATTCGTCGAAAAACTCTAAACATATTATTACAAGTATAATCCGACGTTTAAATATTAAACGTTATTAACATATACACTATTAAACGTTTATAGATTAGATATATATATATATATATATATATATATACATTAAAAATTGAATCGATACGAAGTAATAAGAATTACTTTTTCGAATTCGATAAAATCGCGTAAATATTCGTATCGAAATTAATTCGTTTTCATATTAAATCGCGTTTCGTTTCTCCGACCGTCCAATTAAAATAATAATACGTTATTTACCTATACCTTCTATTCCTAGACCAATGAGGCTAATAATACGTATACCCGGTAGGAGTGACCTATATACGTTCCACAATATACGCAATATCTTAACATAAAACAAACACAAATGTCGCTATAATTATTTCGTACGCTGTTTATGTTGTTTAAATTATTGTTCGTTCGATCGTGCTCATTGACTATGTCATAATCTCGGTATCCGGAATAATAATTTGGATTCGTTCAGCCGTCGACGTATACATATTATCTATGTCTGTTATCTTTTGGGCAACCTTGCGCTGGTGTTTTCTCGCCAAATCCCTCGACAATAATACGACGAGTAATTATCGACAGTGAACGTCCGGGTCGGCAGGAGGGGTGCCGTAACATACGCGCGTGTAGCCGTACAAACGAGAAGACGTATCGACGACGACAATAATAAGTCTAACGAGACAATTACGTTGGTTATTTTTTTGTTGTTGCACGAAACCGTACGAGAACGAAACAAATTTCGAGTTTCCGAATGATCGGAACGGTCGGACACCAAATAATAAAACGGTACCCGCCGACCATTGGTGAGCCGTCCGACTTCATTCATTCAACCGCGCGAGCCGGCGTTGTATTATTATTATGTCGATATAATATTAATGGTTCCGGCCGAAAATCAATTCACCCAGAAACGGTTCGCTATTAATATTTAGAAACAAATTCGAACAAACAAAATGTTACATTTTGAAATTAAGAAGTACGCGTCGCGAATAAATTACGGAAAAATCCGTACTTCGAAAACTCTCGGCATATCTAATGTGACGGCATACTTTATACTTTTTTAAAAGTCCCGAATTGCGGAAAACTGGGGCCTTGAGGCATTGCCTCGAGACGTCGCCTTTTTCATTAAATATACCTTAAGTTACCACGGTGGAGCGGGTGGGGTGGGGGATAAGGGATGGAGAGTCTGCCTACACGCCCATATCAGTATAGACGTTTCTTAATAAAAATATACGCGGTACACGATGAATTCGGAAAATGTTTTTTAATTAAAATGTAACGACAAAAATGTACGTATTTAAAGAAACGTTTTCCTGGCTTTGTTGACCGCAAATTCATCCACGACAGTAATGAAGCTAACCGGGTATAAAAAAAAAACGTTTTATCGATATTAAGCGTAACCCCGATGCAATTCATCCGAAACGTTCGGCCGTTCACCGCGTGTAATTTTACCCCATTTTTTTTTTTGGAAAAAAATTACTTTTTTAGTTAATAAACGCAACCGAAAGCTACGTTGTAAACGGTATAGACAAATTTGGAAAACTTCGTGAAAATTTCAGGTTTTCCACCACCGTCAACATATATGATACACCGCGTGGTTACCACGATTCTTTTAATAGGTTAGGCATATATATATATTAAATACGTAAGGTTTATAAAACGATCGCACTCCTCCGCCCAAAAGCAATTCGTCTTCAATATCCGATACAAACCTAGTTTGCATAACCGTAGACTTATTTACAACTCGTGATATATTTGTCATTATTGTTCACTCATTGTATCAATAAAGACAACATTCCTCTCCTCTAAGTTATGTACAAAAAACTTAGAATGCATAGATTAATTTAAGAATACACGCGAAACAGAAATAATAACAATACGCAAGTGTAACAAATTCGAATCGTTTTCGGGAGGTTATTTTTTGAACCCCTCCCCGTAGTATTCGGGAAATTTGTGAAAAATTTTAAAAAACGCTTCGAACACGCGATGATATAACATAATGTTTAACGCTGGAAGATTTACGTGATTTCGGCCAGGCACGTTTTAATACTGAGTGTTTTTAATCGCGAACTTTTTACACTATTGTAAGTTCGTAACGAAAACCTTCGTCAAAGACTTGACGGATTTAAATGAAATTAACGCGTTTCGATTTAAAAGTAATTATTATTGGCGTACCACTAGAAAATCGTAGCGACGATTTAAAGCCGTCGAGATCACGTGTCGAAATGACGTTAATACGATCGGCTACTCTCTCACGAGATGATTACGAGCGCGATAAATAAAGTGGCGTTTCAATTTTTCTCGGCCACGCTGCAACTCGAGGGCGCATTATTACGGCCGCCGTCGTTTCAACTCAGATTTTTTGGCGATTATCCGCTTAAATATAAAATCGTTCCGTCGTCGCTACGGATGTTTTCGCGACACTCGTGTTTAATATACGCTGTCACCGAAGTAATTATCCGCGTAACCGTCGATATACGCTATATACGGGCTGCAAAAACAATCGTAATCGCGTGGTTCTCGCCGGGTTAAAAATATATTTTAGTCAATTGAAAATCGAAATCTATCGGTCAACGAACTTAACATCCGATCGGTTTTGTTTAATCCGTCCGTTTTCGTACGAAAAATTAATCGTTTATACCGACGCAGTTTTCTGACGATTTACGCGACATCCGAAACGGGTCACGTCTACTAATTCTACGTTCGTCTCGCGAATACGTGTTTGGACAGAATACGTTAACCAAAAACCACCGTCGATTAAAATTCAAAACCAAACTATTGGATCCGGAGAAAATAAAGAAACGAATACTCTGAGTTGCCGTTCACGCGTGAATGCTCGCCAAGAGTAAAGCGAAATAGTTAATTCGAACTTATTCACTCGTAAGTTCCCAGATGAGTAATTTAACGCGTACGCTGATATTCAAATTACCGTTCGAGTATATATTATTATTGTAGTCTTTCGTCGGATATCGACACGCGCGTTCGACTTGCACGTTTATATCGACGACGAGCGTAGCCTCTCCTTTGACGTCGTCGTCCCGGCAACTCGTCCGATCGACGATGGTAACGAATGCCCACGAAAAGTGTCGACGCGTAAGACTAGCGCGTGAATGTAAACGCGTTATTATTATTATTATTATGAATACGGTCGGGCGTGTCGCTGGCCAGACCGACAAAAATGATAAAAATGTAATAAGCGAAGAGAATTTTATTTTCTCTTCGGTTATTTTCCAATATGTCCGTCCCGTCACTGACACGTCCGACCGTTGTCGATATTCATAGCTGATGTCTCTTCTTCTCTAGGTTACCGTGGTCCCCCGTAGAAATGGAATGTTTTGATCGAGAGGAAATTGCGGAAATATAATATACATATATATATACGTACGTACGTATGTATATATTATGTCATTCACAGGTGCCAACTGGACGAACGGACAGACGGACGTACGAACGAGCGGATTATTATTAATGGTTGTTTGGTCTGCTCCGCCATAGGGTTTCTAAGTAGGTAATAATAACAGGTACAGCGGTCTTGTACACGGGATATTCCATATTTGTGCGCCATTTATCGACGACTATTTTCGTCATAACCACGATGTTCGCGACGATGTTAATAATTTCGAATTAACGTTTTTCAATAACGAACTGGGGGAGGGGCGTGTTTATATCGAAGACGTTTTAACGGGAATTACGAAAATAATGCCCTATAAATAACGTCGGTGCCGAATCGAAAATTATTTGTCCAACGAAATTAGCGTAATAAAAGTTGTACGGCGTCTAAAAGGAATCGCGACGATTTAAAAATGCGTTCAATATCAAATGAAACTGAAAAAGTAATTACGTTTTACGTTTCGATTGGAAACAAAGAGAAGAATGTATTGGTTTTATTACATTACGCGTTGTTTTTATTTTATTTCTCTCTCTCTCACCTTTTCCCGTCCACCTTCTATCTGTCTCACACTACCGAATGGGGAGAGTTCTCCAAAGGTTTCATGTAGCTCATCAACAGACTGAAAACCGAATCCCCACAAAGTACACTTTAAAAATATAATTTTTATAAATTCTGGAAAATTACGATTAATCACGAAAAATGCATTTCGAGACGCGCTTATTATCGACCAATATCGGCGATTTTATTATCGAAGCAAAATACGAACAAAGAGATTGACATTCACGAACGAATGTATTTTAATTAAATTATATAGAATATCAACAGCGTTTACGAAAATGTATGGATCATTTTTATAGTATTTACGTATGTATTATAAAATATTGTAATTTCCATTTCGTTTCAATTTAAGAAAATATAATAAGAACTCGATTCGTAATATTTCTTTATTAATTCTATTTCGAAAATAGGCCGAAGTATTTTTTTACCTAACCATAATTTAAAACTCGGTGTATTTCTACAACGATGTTTATGAAAATACGAGATTTCATTTTTTCCCTTTTTTTAATAATAATAGTTCCAGCTCGCGATGTTTTTAATGAAGTCGATTTAAATACCTATCCTACCGAATTTTTGTATCCCGTAAGTGTCGTATATGTAACGGTCGATTGTTACTTTAAAACAATTATAAGTACAGCGCATTTGAAATTCGATAAAAATAACACGTACTTGTCTACGAACATTTCTCGGTTTAAACGAAAATGTTATCGCGTTTTCATTGTTTGTACATTTTGCTGACATATTTTTCAATATAAAGAAATTAGGATAAACTGGAACGTAACGAGCAAAGTTTATGTAACTAAGAAACAATTTATTATTATTATTATTATTATTATTATTATTATTATTGAACTGGCGCAAAATTGTGAGTTTCAACGTTTATGCGCACTCTTGTGCATAACAGAAGTTGATTACTGATTCCGTTAGTCACCCTGGACGCCATTTTAAAATAACGGGTTTGAATAAATTTATGCCGATTAGATCTTGAATAGAGTTAAATATTATAAACTTTTGATAAATATACGCGTATATAAAATATCGATTATATTATAATAGTCTACTCGTTGTTGTCTTAATACGAAAATGGTTTTTTATCGATTATCGTTCGTTATCAAATAATAATTTTCTTTTTTTTACTCTTTTTATTATTATTACATCGGAGTTTCTTTCACTCGTTAAGATATTTTCCAAAATGTTCGGTCTTTGTAAATTAATTTTGCGCTTCGAGCCAATTACTAAGGTTAAAAATAATATCGTACGATATTAAAATACTTTTTAAATAATCTTTAGTCGTTTTTTTTTAACGTTTACAACGCGGAATACATGTACTAGGGCAATTCATAATAGTATTATATTATATTCCGCGAATTATTCAAACATTCGCAAATTTTCGCGAGAATATTTAATTCGACAAAAATAAGGACGGGAAAAAAATTAGCTTTCTATGATTCGTATATATTTTTTTTCTTTCGCCGAGTTTTTGCGAATAAAAACTAATTCCATTACAAATGTTCTCACCTAATGACGTTACTATAATATAAACTTGTGTATCTTCAAAGAGACCTTAAAAAACTTCAACTAGTTTCGTCCAATATAATTACATTTTTTTTATCGAGATTCAATTTACATTTTAAATTTTAATCGAGTTTCGTTTGTTTCTCTAAATAATATAAGTTTATTATGACAATTATACGTTAATTCGTTTATTTCGTTTTTTTTTTTTATTCGTTCGTCCGAAATATCTAACAAAACATTTTCAAAGACGGTTATAACGTTTTTATTTTGAGCGAAAACAACGTTCGCTATTATTTTTTCCCAGATAAAATAAATATCGTGTATACAATATACGTACGTATAATATTCGCGGAAAATAACGGAACAATGAATTCGGATTATTAGCGAGATGAATTCCAAAAGGATCTCATTATGAGTACTTTAAATGTAGAAAGTATTATGTAGAGAGAATTATTATTAGTATCAAAAACCGGCCACTCGTATCGATTTTTTCAATTATCTGTCCGGAATTTTATTCGTAATATGAACCGTTCGGAGCAATAATAATAATAATAATGTCAATATAACGTATTAACGAGCGTAAATGAAAATTACCCGAATTTAAATAACGAACGCTCGATTGATTACAACATATGTAGATCACGTCAAGTGTGTAGAGGCCTATCATCGTCATGGCCATAAGGAACGCCTGATTATTCTATTCCGGGGAAATACAGCGGATTCCGCTTAATGTGGGGGCGTTAAGACCAGTTCCATTTGTCCACATTAGCCAACCGTCGGTGACAATAAACCGACCGTTACCTGTTTTCGAGTGTAAACTCTTCGGCGTTAGCGTTCAACATACGCAAACACCGCGGTTCGTTATCGATAAAAACCGAAACTCCGGAATCTTCACCCCGTCCGTTTTACGGTTTTCATCCCAAGTTTGGTTTGAATCGAAAATTTCGCGTAAAACGTTTCCCCCTATGAACGTTTTCGCCAACCATTAATTCCGGAACACGGAATTGTTGGACGATTCGACGTCGTGACAGCGGCGGAACCGTTGTAATTGTGTCCGAAATTGTTATTTCGTCACTCGGGACCGAAGATCTTTTCGAAGCATAGCGGCGCGTCGAAATTTGCCGAAACATTAATCGAACAATCGGCCGTTGTCGTTTGATCGTCCATCGTCTATGCCGCCGAACCGATTAAGGTTTTTTTTAACCTTATTGACGTACGTTGGAACCGGGACTAGATCATCGCGCCCATAATGGACGACTGCCCAAATTAACCGGTGGCCGCGCGAATCCACCGTAGTACGTTTCTAAAGTGTCTTCGTGTAACGCAAAAAAAATAAATATTCGAGAACAGGAAACTATTTTCAGATATAAGCGGACGATTTCGTTTAGTTCTTAGCTAGTTCTAAGTGGTTACGTTGTGGCAGTATTCGCGTGGATCGCCAGCGTAAAATTGTAATTCGCCCTTCGCCGAGTCTCGCGTAAACCGGGTAAACAATATTAACGGGACGCGCGCGAAATTCGCTCAACGGCGCGTGTTTAGCGCGAGTACATATTTCGCGAAGGTGTCCAAACGTACGAAACATCATCCGCGTGTTTGTTTTACACGCTGTACACGTTACACGCGTTCAAAGTTTGCGCTTTCAAACCACGTTGTACTTTGACCTTACATCTTGTACATCAGCACTTCGGTGGAGAAAGTTTGAGTTTACGGATCCGCTGGTCCGAAACACGGCCAAAATATCTGAGAACGGATCCGCGTATGGCCGAAACACACGGATCGCCGACGTTACGTCAGGCGAGGGGTCGCGCGTTAACCACTTCGCACCTATTACACGCACCGATGGCGGCGATACGTAACGGATACAAATAGTACCGAAATTGACGAAATTAACGTCCGACGCGACGTAATCGATTAAACGCGATACGCGACGGACCGTCGCAAAAAAAACGCGGACGAGTTCTCCGGGACTCTCGTATTACGGAAAACTACGGGCAAGATGTACACGGGGGGGCAACGCAACGTATCGATCGGAACGTCACTTCGTTCCGCGTACAAATTACGGCAACTATTGAACCCCTCCCTCCCACACTCACAACCACCCACGCCTATACCGGGTACGTAATTATTAACGCGTTATTTATATTGTATTATACGTAACGTCCTTTACGAAAACGAAAATATTTTTTCACCGGCATATCGTTGTTTTTGTTTCGTTCTTTATTCCGCTAAACTTTAATCCGCAATATTATAAATTGAAATCGGTAAAACGGTATTTTTCGTACCGCGCGAATTGTTTCGGACGAGTTCAACCGCTTAGCTCGTAAGTTTCCCCCCCGTAACTTTAAACTATTTGAATAATATCGTAAAATGTTTAATATAATATCGCGACGATATTGGGGCGCGCCCGTGTTATTGTACACAACCACCGCTCAGATTATTATACAGCGACACACGTTTCTATACAGCGAGAAGAGATGTCTATCTGGCCCGTAACGTTTTTTTGGACCCGAATTTACGCCTTCGAATATAAATCTAAAAATTAAGTCGGCAAAACCTTTTCGCGTTGGGCGTTTCTCTTCTTTTACAGGTGCAATGACACTTCCATTTGGACTTTAAAGGAAACTCGTTTGAATATATTCAACGATAAATATCGAGTGGAATTTCCTGTAACGCGTTATCATTAGTGCCATCGAACGGTTGAAACTGAATTGAAAACACATGGACGGGGGGGTAGTCTTAATTTTCTTATTTTATTTTTAATCATTTCGATGGGAAATTTATTAGGCGATTTGAAAACACCGAGATAAACAACTCGATCTTCTAACGCCGTATTCCATTAATCGAATTGTTTATGGTTTCCAAAATGAAGAACGCGTTTAAGCGTTGAAAAATAAAACATTCGAACGAACCTCTTCGATTCCCTCAGGATCAACAGGAGTCTACGCAACAAAAACAGGAATACAAGTTACAATAAAAAAATAATAAAAATCGGATCGACAACTAATCACGGCTATTCGATCAAATGAGAATTTCAACAATAGAAGAAATCTATAATAACGACAATAACGATAATACGATTTTACTGATAAGATAAAAGTCGATTTATTTGGAAATTTCGATAAATTACGTTTACGACGTGATGGAATTATTAAACACCAATTAGCGCCTATCGTAAACCATAAAACACGGGTATTATTAATTTACCGGAAAAAAGAACGTTTCTATTAAAAGCTTATAAACGTTTACGTCGTTCGACCGCTCGTTTCATATTCCTCATCACCGTAATTTCATTCATGTTACCTATTATACGTTGTAGTTCGATGTTCGTTTTTGTAACTTCGACTCCCACCACGTACGAGTATTTTAGTGAAATGTTTACGCGAATTTAACAATAAAACGTCCCCTCTATGCCAATTTACTCCACACCGAAAACAATCATCAATGTAGAATAATGTATTTCCTATTACGTTAAAAACGTAAATCGTTTGAGTGGCCTGTTGTTTAGACACTTGCGCAAAACTCGAACACCGAATCTAACGAACACCTAACGCCCCCACCATCCAGCCCGATTTCAAATTCCAATCGATCGCTTTAACGGGCGTTCGTAAACGCAAAATAAGAACGATCGACGACTGTTTGTTGTACATATCGACCACTAATATTGTTATCGCCGTCGGTACAATCCAAAAAATAGACGAAAACAGATGAACGTTGCAAGTATATTTTACGACACCCTATTCACTCGACCACCGTGCACCGTTAAAACGCGCTTGACGTGTATTTATTATACCGTTTCGACGTTATTTCTAGATTCGCTTTTGAATACAAAGTATACAATTAAACATCCGGCGACACGTAAGAGGACACTAGCAAAAAAATCATAAGTACCGTATTCGTGGCGCCGCGGAAATTTATCGAACACGCGCGGAATTTAATTGACGGTTTTTTAGAATAAACGCGCCAATACATGAACGACTTGTATCGCCGTGGGCAACACGCACGTATATTCTCATAAGTCTAACGTTTTGAATAATAGCATTTTTCTTCGTTTTCGGAACGCGAAACCTTTTTTTTCCTTAAATAAACACGTTTGTTATAAAAAGTTTAGCATTTCGTCGATGAACCTAGTTAATAATAATAATAATAATAATAACGATAACAGTAACAGTTCATACCCACGTATATCTCTTATCAATGTAAATTCACTTCAGACAATCAAAACAATCCTCCGTAAAATAAATCGAGCGTAAAATGAATTTACACTTGTACGAGTTTCGATAGTTTTCCAAAACGTTTAATGTTTGGGATAAACGAACAATTGAAGTCGATATCATTCGCGGCGCTTTTTTAAATCTTATCGAACGCTGTTGTTGCGTAATCTACGTTGAAACAATTTCTCTCGTACATTTCCGATCAAATTAAACGTAAAATAAAACGAAACGTTTAAACCTAATTCGGTTATAAGTTTAAATTAATAATTTAAAGAGAGATCCGAATTATATTTTATTTCGAAATATTTTCGCGACATAACTTCGAGCCTCGCGAAAAATTCAATTTTTTAAAGAAAGATGACAATTAAATTTAACTTGAAAAACTAAAAATAAATTATTTGAACATAAAAGTTTGAAAAAGTAGCGAGAAAAATAATAATAAATAATAACGATTCGTGAAAAATGATTACAGACTTTATCAAAGATTCTTATTTTATGAAGGTTAAGTACACACATTATAAAGGTCCAACAAACCCCTCCTTAATGTTCCAAACAACTTTTATATCAAACAATTGAACTTACAAGGTAATTCAATTAGTTTGAATGATTTAAAACTACTCATCGTTTAAAATTACATTTTTCCATTTTGTTTATTTTTTAATCATATTTGGAACATAGAATGTAATTATTTTAACGATTGCGTTATGTTTTTATGTACACTAAAACTAATTTTTACACGCACGAAAAAGGATAAATATTTCTGAATTATTTTATTCCGTTGATTTCTTCGAATTACTCCATACTAATAATTTAAACTAGTTACTTATGTGTGATAATTGTATTACGTATATTTTTAATATATTCGTAATTTTTAAAAAAGTAATTTAACTAAGAGCTATATATATATATACAAAAGTAAAAATTACGTAAGCATAATAATTGTAAATATTGTCAGATATTATCTGATTAAAATTAAAATAAGTACAAAAACTTTTTATCAAGTTTGGTGATAAATCAAAATATCGTAGCGTAACATTTATGTATGAAGTATCTAGTTAATCTTAATCATTTTCAAGAGTTATTCATAACTTACCAAAAAAAGTTCTATATTCATGTTTTTGTATCTCCGTACATCTATAGAATACTATTATATATCTAATATCAACGTTACATGTATATACAGTGAACACAATATTTTTTCAACCTGTAACTATTATGTATCGTTGTGGATAATTTAATTAAAATAAAAAATGTTATACACAATATACTTACTACGGATGAAAAATTATGATAAATATTGATAAATTGATACCGAAATTAAATATTAGTCGTTCTAAAAATAGATTTTAATATTTTTATATTATGATACCTATGTATAATATTTAAAATGCGACTGAATAAAAATAAAAAATATTACCTAAATGAATCGATAAAAATACACCGAAATACAACTACTCCCGTAATACGTATATATATATATAATTTATATATACCATATATTATTTATTTTAATTAATATTCCCATAATTCGTCAGTAATTGTTCAACAAAATAATGTCTAAAGAAAAGGGAAAAAGTAAAGATGTTCGTGATTTAGGCACATCATATTGTCAGTCTTCTACTAAAGTAGTACCTAGTGTCCGAAATTTATGATTTTCGATTCGTCATTTTTCGATATTTCATCATTTTCCGCGACGATTTTCTGTGGATCATTTTTCGTTAGTCGTTAAATTCCGTTCGATTCTGTCGCTTATTAAAAACAAACTGTAACTGTAAGTCATTAATTTTCAATAGTTTTCCCGTTGTTTTTTTTCTCGAACGAATTTCGACGGCGAATAAATATTAATATTGATTGGACCAATGAATACAACTCAACAGTAAAAATAACTGCAAAAAAAACGACATTAGTTTATGAAACAGATTTATATGCCTCGCCATTATTTATTTCACTTCAGTTAGTTTAATTACGTCGTTAAGTTACAAAACGCGTTTATTAAACGTATTAAGTCAATAAAAAAAACCCGTTTATATTATTGGTAATAAATTCGAATTCAACACAATTTGCCGGTGTATCGTTTTAAGCTGAATGATTTTAAAACTATTGTAGCGATAGATTTTTTTCGCTGGTTTTTTAGTAAAACGAATAACACGGATTTAATTATGTTTACTACTGCACGTTACAATAAACGTCTTCGAGATTTATAGACCAAACATAAGAAGTTGTACATTTAAATCGACACGATAATAATAAAGAAAATAAATCGAACGCGTTTGAGAAAATATATAGTACCTATTATATAAGATAACGGAGCATTTCCGTCTTTTGTGTAAAACGGGGTCTAGGTAGTATTACTGTGATTGAAACTGCCGTGGAATATCGTCCATTTTATTGGTGTTTGATGAAGATCAATACGTTAAATTGAAAAAAATATGTAAATTCGCGTTATTTTCTTTTTGTATTTCGAAAGTCGATGTGTTTCTTTAATCGTTATAACCATAACGAAACGAATATAAGGTACGTTCATAGTGAAAATACGTCGATCGTGACTGATTTATTGCTTTAAAATACTTTCAAAATTAAATATAGAACAACAGCGACCGATAATTACGACATTCAACACCCATATTTCTCGTATCGAATTAAAAATTGTACATTCACTTTAAAAACCAATATAGTAGAACGTAAACAAATCACGTTAAAACAAATTATTAACGACAATTTGTCGAGTGTATAATATACACACACATAAACGCGCGCGTGCGCGTGCTCGTACTTGTTGTGAACGTAAAATATAGATGAAGGCCCAATTAATATTTATGTTTGAATTAACAATAATAGTCGTTATTAATATTGAAGCGATTTTAAAGGTACATAGGCGAAAAACAAAAATAAAATTTGAACCAAATTCCTTTTCCCAAAGGACTAGATTTCCTATTAACGCGCGTATATTCATTTATTCTTCTCGTATAACTAACTAAACATTTAATAACGATTTGGATAGCCCAAAATCAGCGAGTCACGTAATACATTTAACAATGAAACTTACGGATTTTATAGTTCTTTCTGATTAGTTTTCCGTAATCGAAATTAGTCGGTTAAGTATTGTATTGCTTAATGGTGTATTTTTAATCGGTGCCTATTGTGTTTAAGATATTTACAATATCGTTGAAAGTATTATTTTGTACGTTATTTTAGTGGATCAAAAACTACTGAATATATTTAAGTTCAATAACTGGCCACAATTATAAATAATAAAATAATTCGCTACAAATCTTTGTACGCTTCATCTTATAAACGCTATTTACAAGGTGCAAAAAGTTTAAAAACAACTACGTGTTCGACTTTTTTAAAAATTTCCACGTTTTTAGACACACGTCATAGAAATACGCGTACACGAATTCGTGCACGCACGAACATACACAAACACAATTAGTTACTAATGGATATTTTTTGAACAGAAGAAAAAACCTAGTGCCCCCGTACAACTTTCGGTTTTTATTTTGAGTATACACTTAAAAATAGTTTCCAGTAAATCATTAAACCGAAGCGTTTTTCACTTAATTGCGAGTAAAGTAGTCACATTATTCGCTAATTTTTTAGTTTTAGATGTAAATTTGTATCTGTTTTGTTAATTTTAACGATCAATATCGTAAACGATGTTTTTAAAATGTCTTTCGGGTAAATACGTTATAATAGATGGATAACGTTATTACCCAAAAATGATTCTACTTCAAACAACGGAACCAGATAGTTTTTTTTTAAACGCCGACGCTTTAACGATATCCCGTAATAATAAGATTTTAAGGAAACAAAATAACAAAATTACTTACCAGTAGATTCAAGTATGATAACATAAAGTCATAATTTCCAAAGTTAATATTGGCACTCTCGTTTCTTTAGAAAAAAACGTAAACTATCAACTCATAAAGTTTGAACTTCGTTTTGCATAAACGAAAAAACTTCGCGTCTAATAATCACTACTGAAAACATTTTTAAAATATTATTACAAACCGTTACGTATTTTAATATATAATTTCTTGAATGTAACGAAATTAAGAGCTTTCCCAATATTCATAATTATATTAACTCAAGGTCAAAAATTAATTTGTACCGTGTTATTGATTTTCAACAGCTAGTAATTAAGTGTTTTTGAAATACTGTTAATTAAACTAAATCAAATAAGAAAAAATTTACATTTCATTTACTTTCTTATAAATACCAACGCGCTTTTTCACTAAAATAAGAAATATAAAATTATTTATGACGACTTATGAATGAAAAATGAATTCGTATTATTATATTTCGGTAGTAAGTAATTAAGTGTAATTCTGGAACGTAATTTTTGAAAGTATTTACACGTTACACGTTAGATTTTATCTGAAGTTACAAGTAAAGAAATTTATCGGATAAATATTGTTTAAATATTAATCGCAAATACTGATATTTTGAAACATCGAGTATTTCATAATATAAAATATTTTTACCTTTATTAAATGATATTAAATATTTATTTATTTATAGATGTATTAATTTAAAAATGTTTTTCTACGACGTAGCCGTTTTTTTTTGTATTTTAATTGCTTAGGAATTTAAAGACATAACTAATGTAGCGAATTATTCAAATTTCGTATTAAATTACAAAAATAAATGTTTAATCAGAACGTGAAATATTACCTACAAAAGACCAGTAACTTTGCGGGTCAAATTCTTAGCCATAATTTTAGATGAAACATTAACCTGGTGTCCTGTCTAGGCCAAGTTAAACGTAAAATATTTAACAGTAAATTATATTTACTTCGGGTCATTCGACGGTGCAAACTTTCTCTCCACACAATCACTGTTATGAACAAATTATTTTTAAAGCTCAATTAAGCGTGAGATGCACACACACGGATATTTAGACTGAAAAATTCACTACACCATATTAATCGTAGTTTACGGAAACTTATACTCGTTTGTATTGAATTTATATTCTCGTGCATTTGCCGCTGATAGCTCTTTTTCTCATTTCCGTTATCATTTTTGCTTTCAACTGTATTTTTTTAAATTTGCTTATCGCAATCGTAAATACTATTTTTAAGTTTTAAAAATTTTTTAATACGTATACATAAGAAAACATCGTGTTAAAAACGTAATAATAAATGTGAAAATTATAAAAAAAAGTTAAAATTAAAATATATATTTCGATTTAATGTCCCTTTAAAACGATAGCGTAACCAAAACAAAAATGTTGAGAACAAGAGAATAAATTCTATTAACACAAAACATGGTTGCGTTGAATATTTTATGTTTAAAATCATAATACCGATTCATTATTGAACCATCAATATCTTCATACACAATTCGATAGAATTGAATATAGGTCAACTTATATTTTTTCTCGTATACGTTTTCAACGATTAATTTATGAAAGATAAATAAGATCTAAATAAATAAAAAATAAATAAATTTCGTTGAAAATGCTACGTTAATTGGATAAGGTGGATTTTCAAAAAATATAGAAGGCAAATAACGTCATAATCACTGATTTTTAATATGATTACGTTACGAAATACGCTGTCGTAAGTCCTAAGCACGCGCTTAAGAGAACCTTAAAGAGGTCAATCTCAATAAGGCAACGTAGTCACTTTTCATTTACTTCGTATTCGTTAGCTTTATAGATTAGACAGAAAAGTCAATAGCTATTATTATAGTAAATCACTATTTCTAAATTTCTTCTTTAATTCATAAAATATCGATAAGATCTCGTTATTGTTCCGAATTTTAAATCGATTATAAATCTTTACGATTAATAAATGTATTTCAATAATAAAGGTGAAATATTATCGAATACACGACTGACAGTCGTGTACACGCGCAACGAACCTTTAGTACCAGTGTGTACCAGAATTGCCTATCCAGATCGCCATGTGATCTATGAACGTCAAACAACGACCAGTTTCTAATAATTTTCTCGACGCACGTTTTAAAAAAAGCACGCCGAACTATCGTAGTACGTAAGAAAAAGTAAAGTATTTCTTTATGTTATGCGTATATTTTTCCGCAGAGAACGATTGACGTTCAACATCGTCTCCTTTTTGACGGACAAAACAAACGCTTCGAAAATTTCGTAACATTAATCGGTAACAAAATAATATTAATGGTAAAACTCGTATGCCTTAGCGTTTTTTTCCAATATTCACAATGATTTCCACGATAAAATCGGTATTCCGATTATATTTCGTTAATTATATGAACTCGACGAGTTTTATTTTAAACTACAAACACGCGAAGTGCGGTCCATACGGATTTCCTACCCCGGACGAAACATGCGAGCAATTTTGCTGTCCGAATTTTATTTATAATTTATGGTAAAACCAATGGATTCGTCGCTCCAGCGAGAAAATAAGATACGGTCGCCCGTAATACAATTTATATGTAAATGTTCAAAAACGACTTTGTTTACTAATATTAATTTGACTAAATTATTTAAGTTATTCATTTTACAAACACACGTGTGTTATTGCGTCGCGCCTCTAATAAACAATTCGCGAACGTTTTTAAATAGGTTAAAGCTAGTTAATTCAATTTCGGTACCATTCAAACAGCGTATGGAAATGAACAACGTACAGCAATAACGTACGTCATGAAATATTAATTATTTCGCTAACGTTTATATTTCGGTGCGTTTCGGAAACGAATCGTTTCGACGAATATTTTGTGAAAATACCACCTCAAGTAGGTTAATTGTATTAGTAATTTCATTTGCGGACGCGATAAAAGTTGGCTAGAAAATCTATATTTTTTCATTTTCTGAAGATATTTTGACCATAAAGAATTTTTTCTTCTAAAAACCGTATTACACCAAAAGTATTATATGAATTATCGTATTAATAAATTATACCGATGTGTCAATGCGTACGTGCGCTAACCTTATCTATTGCGCACAAATAGAGTTCCTGGAATTGTTGAAAACGAGTGGCGTTTGCGCGTTTCCAACTCTAAAACGCGTTATACAAAATTAAACACTAAATATAACTTTTTTCCGTATTTATAATTAAATCTTAAAATATTCGAAAAAGTTGCTGTAAAAAATAAATAACAAACTTTTCAAAGTGTCAAAAATGTTAACGTAGAATAAAAAATAGTTTTCGGATCACTATACATAATATAAGTGTACGCACTATAAATTCCCTTCCCTCGAAAAAAAAAATAAATATTTTTACGTATTAAGAACACGAAATAAATTTTAATAAGTAACCGTAGCTCGGGAAATAAATTTACATTCGCTGTTAATAAAAGACGACGTCCAATCGGAATACTTTAAGTCGAATAAACGGAATTGTCCAAAGTTCGACCAATGTAACGGGCGTTCTCGTGAAAAAGGTGACCAATAATATAACGTACCGACCATTGTCTACGTTTTCAGACACTTTTATCGACTTATGATTACGTAAATTAAAATACGAAATAAATACGTTCAATAATTACTAACGTTTTAACGCCGCGAAAGTAAAGAAATATGAGCGTGAGTCACGTAACGTTTTAATAACGGAATGTATTCAACAACGACAAGTACGTACGCAATTCGCTTAAATGTACATCGCGTAATCTATTCGTATTGTTATAATTTTTTTTTATTTATTGAATTATGGATAATACGCTCCTCGGCTTGTTTACGCGTGGACGATATATGAACTGCCTTCTGACTTCCTGTAAAAACGGCATTGGCAAATAAATCACCCGTGTCAGGGAAAACCGACTTCCGCTGTGTTATGAACAACGAAAATATAATTTTTTTTAACGGAGTTTCGAACATAACGAATAACAAATTTACGTCGTCGAATTACGCAATATTAAATTATTAAAATAAAGAACGTTTAAAACATAAATCTTATTTTAAAATAAAAATATTCTTTTAAAAAAATAAACATTAGCCGGCATACTCGTTATTATAGGCGCGGTGTTTATTCAAATTGAATATTACGTTTAATAAAAGTCGATATTCTCTTATAAAGAGTTATTCGGCATTTGATAAAATCGAATTACACGTTTAAGACGAAACATAACGGTAATATTATTATTGCGTCGTAAGGTTTCGGTTACATTATCGAATACAATAATTATCGTAAACCGATCGATAAAACTTTTGGAACAACCCTATAATATAAAGTAAAATTAAAAACACGTTAATACGTACTTGCTCGGACAATAACAATTTAGTGAATATTGAATTCACGCCGTTTTCATTATTAAACACACTCGCCGTACACGCTCATTACCGCGTCGATAGCGTATACAACCCAATTTATGAAATAAGAACGAGTGTTAGAACGAAAATTGATTTGCCGCGGTTTCACGTAGCTATCCGAGCGTAAAGCGTATCGTACTAAACGTATTAATAAATATTTCGAAGAAAATCAATACCCACCCCCTAATAATTTCCATACAGCCGCCGTTATTCGTTAATATATTTTATTCGTTTTCCAAAAAGTTAGTTCACGACCATTTGCGCGAGCGCGCGAATTTTGCGAAAAGTTTCGTTTTGATAATGTAGTAACAAACCGTTATCATTATTTGTACCAAGGCGTATATATCACAACTGTCATAAAGCAATGAACATGATTATAAAACGACTCGTAATTTGGAATAAATCCAACTAATCCGAGAAAGTGTAGTAAGTCTAACAAGTAATCTCTATAGACAACGGAACTTTAAAACGCGATCTGCGCACGTTTACGTACGAGTAGACGCACAAACCGTAATTAATTTATTATGACGAAAATATACGTTACGTTAACGTTTTGAACGAATTTTATTATAGCGAACACGGTTGGCCATTGATTATCGTTTCGATTAAATACTTGTTTTCGTTATTTTTCACGTCGGCGAAAACTTTGACAGATCAATTTAAAACCGCACCGAAAACAAAATCCGTACGTTTCGTACTCGTACAAAGTTAAAATATATACTCGACAATGATAAAACTCCGTATATAGTTCAATTTAAGTAGCTACTAATTTTATGTAAATTACAAATTTGGAAACGTATTAAAAAGCCTAAAATAATTTTAATAATTACACGACGACATTGGTATTCGTTCCGGAGTAATTACAAATCGGGCATTGGGATAAAAATATTTATTTTACGTATTTACGCATTCTTGGATATCGCGATTATACTCTGTGTGCGTAAAACGGCCGTAGGTTCCTAAAATTTAGCAATGGCAAAATATTTCTATTATTATTGTAAATAATAAATTGTAAATTGTAATCGCGTAGATATTCGCTGTCCGAATAGTGGCCGTATTTTTTATACGCTTTCACTATAATAGGTACGTATAAGTACTTACTGTTGTAGTCTACGCTACCCTCGGAATATTTGAATTTTTAAACGACAAGTATAAATAGCTTTTTGTACGGAACCGTAACGAATAGGTTATCGATTAATCATAAATTTGTATAATTAATAAGAGTTTAACGGCACAATAATTATAAGCCTTACAATTACCTAATTGTTTTCTTTAGTAACCTATAATTTTGAACTTTGTAAATTAATTACTAAATTTATGACTCCCTATCGAGTTCCCGATATGTTTAGCGCACAAACGTGTGTACATTATAACGGTAATTAATACGGGTAACCCGTTTAAGTAAATTGATTCTGATTTAAGGGCGATTTTTATCCGTGCATCTGTATCAAAATAATACTTCAAGACGAAAAGTTGCAAATAGTAAAAACAAATTGATTATAGAACGAACGTAACGAGGGGCATAATAATCGAAATCTAGTTAATTAATATCCGTTAATAATCTAACGAAACGTTAATTTTAAACATTTTCGAAATATTTAAGATATTTTATACGCAAATGACGCGTCAAAGATACTATTAAAGTCACGTGACGCGGGCGTTTATTACAGTATTCCGTCATGTCAGGGCCCTTTGATTTACCCTAGACATTCTTCGAATACAGATAGGTTGAGCACATTGTCTATCTTCAAGTTGTGGATGCCAACGCTGCTGTACGAATATATTATGTTATCATATGAACATTCATAAAACGAACTTGTACTCGTTTAATAATATGTACTCTTACTACGTCAAAGTCTATATTTGTTCAGAGTTATATCGGAGCCGATAACAAACAGTTATTTAAACGACGAAGATTTCACGTACGTTTTTCTTCTTTAAGTATGAACTTATATAGTGATCGTTTAGAACAAACTGCAATAGTATAAAGTCGAAATTAAATATATATATATATTGACGTTTAAATCGTTTGTCAATTTTTTTCTCGTCGCATGATTTTACAGCTGCACAAAATTAAAATTAAAATACTCATTACGTCAACTAATAAATCGACAATCGACAAATTATTCTAAAACGTCTTACGTTATTGAAACCCTACGTAAATAAATGACTATAGTTTTCAATTTAAATATATATGTGTATCGTTAAAATGTAGTTCTTTAATTGAAACGTGTCCGGAAAATCAATATCATTTCATTGCGTCAAATTAACCGACCAATTAAATTCAACCGACAACTAAGTAGTTTATAATTTATTCGGAAAAAAATCCGTCGGCGTTTCAAAAACTAAATATTTACATCGACTCGGACGTTTTGATTTATTTATCCCGCGTATCATTTATCAACGTGCGTGTCAAAAAATAATTAAATAATTCGATAATTTGTAATATCAAAACGGAACAAACTCTTCGTACGTAAAATATTGGATAATAATATATACGCGTATATTTATCAACCCAGCCAATACGATTACCTATTATCGGTATTAATTATTTATCTCGGCGTTTTCGCGTCGTTGTTACAATTTATCCAATAACGCCGAACTACTGACGGTGAAATATGTGTAACGCGTCGTTGATTAATCTAACAACGCTCCGCGATGATTAAAAAACGAGTACACTCGTTATAATTGCTTTCGATAGATACCGTTCACCAGTTTTCTCTCGATATTCGTACGAAAAACAAACCGCGTGAATGATAGTACGGCCGCTATTTACTACGAACAATAATAATACGTTAAAGGCGAAAGTCATTGGACACGCGAATACCGCGGTACACACATTCGGGCGTTAGTAAATTGCGAATAGGTTCGTTGTTCGTACCGTATGCCGCGAGTTCAATTATTATTCGTTACGAGCGACGCCGCCGGACGACGAATTTCACTATACGTAAGCAAAAGTATGATTCGCGTCTAATATAAACAGTCGTTTGGAAAAAATCTACGCGCTTCCGTGCGGTTACGGACACAACATCTTCGACGGCGACAATTATCGAATGCCCACTATTGTAACGCCGAAATTAGCGAAAACGTTCGGGATAACATTTGTCGGGAACGGCCGTAATTGTCGTACGTTTACGTAGATTTAATTTAGGCTGGCTCGAATTTCGAATACGCCGACTTTCATGGCCGACGGTTTTACGCGTTCTACAAATTCCGTTCTTCCCACGAAAATCAGTTTCGGCGCTATAAAACGTTTATGGCCGTTTGAGATGGTCTCTTGATGTTGCTTACTGGTAAAATCGTACGTTCGTACGCCCGCGGTTAATTGTAAACAGTTAATTCCGCGAGTGTAACGACGACGAGTTGACAAAACATCCATTAGTTTACTATTGTGTCTACTCAATTCGAGTACCGTACAAACAGGTGCGAAGATTATCCGCGACTGCGTACGCGATTTAGAAAATACCGCCGGCGAACGCGTTTAGTCTAACGTATTATTATAATCTCAACGCTTTTACAACGCATAACTTCGACTTATGGCTTGTTGACGCAACACACCCACTGTTTGGCCCGTGAATAACCGCTGTGGTATCATCCACGTGGAAATTCTCGGCCTATCGCCAATGCTGTACATCGATTCCGCAATTTGACGCTAAATGGTTTGACGACAGTTAATTCGCGTACTGGCAATACGATTCGATAAATTTCGCCGACGTTTTAATTATCCCACTTACGGCTAGTAAGTACGACTCGGTGCACGGTTACGCGAACGTATACTATACCATCGTTCCTTAATGCACAAACGATTTGTAAATGACTTAAATGTTCGACTCGCGTTTAATTTCGAGCTAAAGACTTATATAATAGCTGTAAGCAACTTGTCGTTACGTTAGGCGTGTACCTAACGGTATTAACGTTTAATATAAATATAATTATCTCGATGTTTTCTATCGAAATTAAACGTCCGTATTACGTTTATAAATCTAGTTATTTCGTGTGCGTTACAATTTGACGACCGACCCCGTGCGGCATATTAAAAACTACATTAAAACGTAATAAATTTACGTCGTACGCCCTTCGGATATATTCGTAAATATAATATAAGGCGTTATAGAATATACGTATAAGACTATAAATAGTTTTGTCCTTATTTCGGACAACGATTCGACGTTTTAGTGAAATATTTGTGTTTAGCGAAACATAATCGGGAGTGTTCCGGAAATGAAATTATTACCGCGTTGTCTGTTCGTTCGATACGATCGTAATATATTTTATCGTAACACGTTATTCGTTAGATTACGAAAAAATGTAAACGCGTAAAACTAATTAAGAAATACACGTTTTGTGTGAACATTAACGTAGAGATACGCGAGAAAGAAACGTACCTGCGCGTCCATTTTCCCGTTCGTTTTTGTAATTAAAAGTTATTGTTCCAAACAACTTAATGTTTATTCGTTTAATCTGCTCCCGTTTGTTTCCGAGAGAGATTTTTAAAATCATATTATCTAAAGTCATAACGAACGGACATTGTTCTTCGTATTTCGAATACGATTTAATTTTTAATTATATTTTATTTCGTATTACGCGTTGTTTCGCCGTTTTGCACTCCCCGCGTTTCGATTATTTTAATACGTCCGCGTCCGAGCTTATTAACGCTCTATGTGAATAATGACAAATTTCGGGGCGTCGAACGCGCACACACACACACACACATACTATCACTTTCGACTTATTTGATTTCGAGCGTTATCCTAACGATAATTTATTTGAAATATAACTACGACTGTAGCTCGTATCGTAGAATTTTACTTCGAGTAAAAACCACTCTTTTAACTTTAAATTTTTTTTCATATTTAATCTTCTAAACAATGGGAAATTTGTTTTTATATTTAATACAATAGTACGCGTAATAATATGTGTACATATATATATGCGCGTATATTGGGTTTTCGGTAAAACCTCTCCGAAACTTGTCAATAGGTCGCGTATGATTTGGTAAATATTGAAAATATAAAATAACGTAGTCGGAATGTATTATGCCGATTCGCTAAACCGCTATTATTATTCGTGTTTTCGGAATCCGTACGGATCCTAATTTCGTTTTCATTTCGTAACGAGAACATTCGATACAAACAGAAACGGATCGACCGTTTCTACTACTACCCAACGCGCTCTCTCGTTGTGACGTTCGGACTAAGTATATCGCTACAGGTGTCGTGTAAATTATTATACGGACGTGTGAGCGGAAGAATAATAGAACGTTCTTATGAATCGCCGACTAACTATGGACGGCCACTGGACGTCTCGACCGAAAAAAAACGTTCGGTGGAGAACGCGAGCGTATTTTTACCCGTCGTTTTCCGATCGGCATTCCGCGGCACACGCGTTCTCTCCCTCTCTCCCCAATACTCGTCGCCGTTCGCGTCTTTTTTTTTTTATTTTTCGTCCCCCGTTTTTCTTTATTTTTCGCTCGGGCCGCAATATCACTCGGCTGTTAAGAAAAATACTACGCAAAACCCGTCCGCCGTCGCCGTGTCTCCGGCCGAAACGGGCATATTATATCCGCGATCCGGGATATTGCGCGCTTGAAGATTTTACGACACTGCCCCGTGTACCGTCCAAGTCCACATACGTACACGCACGCCGAGCCTCTTGCGTGTTTGTTCGGCCGCTTAACCCCGGCATTTGGTGTCTCGCCGGAACGTATATATATATATAAACACTTAGACGACTGTGCGTAGTGGTGGCCGCGTATGTTACGTATATAAGGCATAAGAAAGTGGGAAACGAAGAAAAACCGCCATATTTATGTATACTAAGTATAAATACTATATACGAGTATATAACGCTTTTTTTTTCTTTATTTCATCCAGAATCGGTTGAAAACCCACGCGCACATTCGTATGTGTGTGTTAGGACTTATTCGTTCGAAATCACACCCTATTTGTTGTAATACGCGAGTACGTAGGAAGAAAATACACAAACGCGCACGTATACGTATATAGTGTACGAAAAATCCGTGTCTCTATATACCGACGGATTTTGGCGCGGGTAATGGGAAAAATTGCGCGACTAGACTTACTTGGCGTAATCCACACGACGATGACGACGACCTTATCCGAGTTGAATTATTTCGGACGAGTGTACCCACCCCGGCGAAATTCAGGTTACGGCGGAACTGCGAATATTGCGCACAACGACAGACGTCGGCCGGTGTATTCCGACTATACTATATCGGGCAAAGCCAAATAGCTTCTCGTATCGGCAACACAACGGTCAAACGTTTGTCCGAAATGTTACACGGGTGACGGCGGGGACGCGACGAGGTGCGAATCGCGAGAAAACGGTTGACTCGACGGCACTGACTTCTTTTCGTTTACGTACCAACGATAAGAACGCGCAATTCGGTTTTGCCTTCTTCTTTTCTCCCCCGTCGTCTCGCTCGATAATACGTTCGCCTATCCGCGCAGACTAACCGCGTACGCGCGAAAATTATACAAATATTAACGCCGCTTCGAACTACAACGCCGTGGCCCGCCGACGACAATATTCGAATACTCCAATCAGATATCAATCGCGGAACCGGTACGACGCGTTTACTGCAACGGAACGCGACTACAAAGCCGATTTTATCGTTAATGAATCGCGCGGTAGAAATAACCGGCGTGTCATAAAAATTACCCGTCCGACGTTATGGAAAACGATAATTAACGGTTTATTTCCCGTGTCGAAACGCCAACGGTTAACTCGATATATCTTTCGTTAGCGCCAAATGTTGTTTACGGAAACAAGATACCGTCGAACATTTCACAATTTCAATTTACCGCGAACAATAAGCCACGCTGCTCCTCGTTAACTATAAGCCTTACAACGTGTCCGCCTAATACGTTTTCGTTTTATTTATGTGCCGCGTACAAACACAACTCTAAGACTATTTTTATTATTCCGATTGAAATATTTAAAATGCATTCGAAATATAACGCGCGTCTATTTTTCAAATTTTATCGAAAATCAAAACACGCCCATAAAATCTATTCGTGCATACAACAACAAAAGCTACGTGTAGACGCGACTTAATTAAGTACCATTTAGACAGTATTTAAATAATTTTATACATTATCAAAAACCGTTTGTTCTGCTAATGCTTTATTGCGATGCGGTATAATGTTATAAACGTAAAACCTATTGTGATGCAAATAGAACCAGAAGTTTTTTTCTTATTGCTATTGTTATTTACTTATTTTCGCTTTATATTTTATTATGTATAATGTAAACATATTTAGGCGAAAAGAATAGACGAAACTTTGACGAAACGAAGGCAATTCGTTCAATTTGGGTTGCTAATCCCGTAAACATGTTTCCAGTTAAAAGTTTTTATAAGGTTTTTTAACACACAAATAATAATAAAACAATTGACATAACGAAAAATTCGTTACACAAAATTACTTTGTCAACCGGAACTTTCGAATTTATTTATTTAAATAACAATAATAACAAGAAATTAATGAGAACGAAGCGAGAGTAGCTTTTTAAGACTTCTGGTGAAATTGCCGTCGCAATTTAAAGCGAAATCTCGGGTAAGTATTTTTTTCACGTCGTCCACAGTGGACGCGAATATTTGTTTAAAAAAAAATTCGATTTACTTTCAAACCTCGAGACAACGGCGATATTTTAATATAATTTCCTAAATACCGCGCCGAAAGAACATAATTTAGAAATGATTATATTCGTTTATTTCCGAACTTACATTCTTACATTTTCACGATTATACGTACCGTACAGTATAAATATAGTTATTTTACGGAATAAGTGATTTAAACAGAAGAGTATAGCCGAAGGTTACAAATTTACTGGTGAAAACGTGATTAGAAATAGTTCGAATTCGTACATTTAACGTTAAAATGATAAACGATCTATTATATATACTTGTACATAGTACATACTACCGTCGTACAAAATATTGACAATAATAATATACGCTGTGGATGAAAATAATTGTGGTGGATGTGCGTCATATCCTCGTATATCTTACAGAACACTACAGCTACCTTGAAATATTGATCGATGATTACAAATAAATCGTTATAATTCCGTCACAAACTATTTTTGAAAATTGTTTTTAAACATAAAAAGGAGAAATAATTATTTTTGTAAGTTACCGTAGTGATTTCCCTCCATAAAAATGCACTTGGGTCGATATTGAATAAAGATAATTAACTTTAGCGAATTCCGTTTTAAGTTTGTCGCGACTGAGGCGTAATCAATGTTCCGTAGCGGGCAAATAACAAGTACCAAGATGTTGTCACAAAAACGGTAAGCGTGTTCCGTCCGCGCTGAATTTTTTAGATATATTCCTAAGTGTATTTTTAACAAAACAATTTTAATCTCGAAAATTCGCCGCGATATTTTTGACACAACGCGTTCGATTCTTCATAAATCAATATTCGTAAAAAATACGTTTTATACCTAAAATATTTAAATAAATCGACTTCGTTTCTGAATAAATTTCGAGAATATTAAATTTTTCTGTTTTTTATTAAAAATAACGCCGCCGTAGTATTATATAGGATACCTAAAAAAAACAACGAGACACAAGTATAGCGCCGAAATAAATTATAAAACTTTTATTCAACTATAACAACAACTATTCACCAAAGAACTTTTTAAACACAACAATCTGTTATACTATGTAAACTGTTTATTCGAAAAAATTTGTACATTACTTCCATTTAAAACAAACCACTAATCTCAACAACAAAAAAAAAATTAAATAAAAATTGAACGATATTACAAACAATAAAGTCGCTTACGGCTATAAATACAATATTTGCGCTAATAATGTACGACGGTCGGCTAATTGTTAATATTATTGGTTAAAAGAATATACAATTTTTATAAACGAGTTTTACGTAAATAAACGTTACGTACGTATAATTGGTTTTTAATGTTTCGAAATCATTTTTCGAATATCTTTACAATCACGTTTTACGTTTAAAACGCGAAAAAAAATTTAATTACTAATCCATAAAGAAACATATTTCCCGAAAAAACGTTTTCAGTAGAGTACAAACAGCGGTAGTTCCGTCTATTAAATTAAAAACAAAACATTTTGTTAATAACGTCGTTTCGGTTTCGAGCTCAGCCCATCGTGTAATAATAAAGATTCCTCGTCTTCGAAATAATTTTACTTTTAATTTCCTCGTATTTTAATACGCAACTAAACGCCTTGTTCCACGCTATACTTTCTTAAATTACAACGTGAAAAATTCGAAAATTGTAAATCGGCCGAACTTCCCATCCGTTATGATCAACGGGAGGTGCCCGTTACGTATTGCCGAGTCGATTGTAATTATAAAACTCCTGACCGACAATTCCACGCGTAATAAAAGTCACTAAAAATTATATCTCAAACACGGTGACGACGGTCACCACTCAACACGTCGTTAATCGCAATAAAAAACAGACACTCGTTAGTAAAGAAAGACGACTATAAAACGTAATGCGCGTTAAAAGAACAAATTAAATCAATTAACGCGAAACAATTAAAAAAACAAACAATACGCGTGAACATACGAGCGAGTAAAATTGTAAGTGAAAAACGCCCGACAAACGAATCGTATGGTGCTAGCAAGCGTGGAATAAAGACGCGCCATAGAGTATACGAACGTTCAAAATTAACTAGAACGGGCGCGCTCTATTCCATATTTCCGTACCTAACAGCGTAATTTCAATGATCCGAGCGCGCTCGTGTTGATGTCACGACAATACAAAATTTGCTCCAGTTGTAATTCGTCAATAATTCCATTATTATTATTCAGACATTTTTAATAACCGACGTACATTAGAAAACGTGATTAAATAACGTTTAATTATCCGCGAGTGTATATAACACGGGAGCTTATAATTCTATTCGAACTTTTTTTTTAAATATTTTCAAAATCAAATTAGCGAATAAAGTATAAGATATCGTGAATACTCTAAAATGTATTTTACGAACGTTTCAGATTTTGTCGTTTGTACGAAATAAAAATGAAATCACTACACCGACGTTCAACGACGAAGAAGACTTTTTATAGCATTATCGTTATTGAGTATATAGAAATTACGAAGTAGATACGTAGAGCGTTTTAATTTCATAGAAATTGCTATTACGTTAATATAAATTATCTCTAATTACGTTTTATTGTCTAAAATTGTAAGCTACTCATAAAAGAAAAACTCGTTAAATTTAATTGAAGTATCGGTATCTCTGATTTATTTAATTTATAAAAAAAAATAGGTAACGTAATTTTTTATTTCTCAATTTCAATCTGTAGAATAATTTATTTCTTATTGAAAGTTTGGCCTTTTAATTGTTTAACATTGTCATTTTTTTTTTATAAAAGTATAACGTAAAAATATAATAATCGTATACGATCTGAAAGCTTTTTTGTGTTTTCTAGATTGTTTTTATAAATATAATCGTTAAATCTTATGAGAGTAATAATTTGGCGCTTAAACGTAATGGATTTACCCAGTATTCTATGTTTGTTTATTAACTTACGTACTTGTACACTTTTATAAGTGCCAGAACGCTTACTGTGATAAAATAAGTAATACGTTAGTTATTTAGAATCGATATAATTACTGATAGTCACGGACATTACGAATAGAAAATCCGATTGAAAATTCGTCTTAGATTAGCTTCTAATAAAAATACGAAATGTACGTCCGAACAATATTGGTATACGCGAATTTATTTCGTGTTGACGATGGTTTCAATTGATTGGCTATTGATGAAATTACGTCTTTTGAAGTACATATTCCGTGTTTAATTTTGTAAGCGATATTTGTCTTGTTCTCAATACGTGGGCGATATAAAAAAAATATATAATCGTTATTAAAAATTAATAACGTCATTAAATCGATAAGAGTACCACCAACAGTACTTCTCGAATTTCTCGATATTAAAAAAAACTTATTTGTATGATTCTGTGTGCGTGTGTCGTTTGTACAGGTTATTAGCGATAATAAATAATACAAATAGTAGACTACCGCTGGATAAAAGAAATATTATTTGAAAAACAAGTAATTAATGGCCAAAAGGTCGCTACAAATTATAACATTTGTTATATAACTTACCTCGTCAAAATGCGTAATCGAACATAATTATAATGATCGGGCTAACTTAACAATATGATCCTATGTTCGTTGTATTATTGAGAGTTCCTCAGCTAATAAAATCGTCGAAAATTAATTAATAGTTTAAATACTAAAAGATCATAGTAAACGGATAAAATAACGATTCCATATAATTTCTTGTTTTCTATACTTTCTAAATATAAAAATATTAAAAATCGACGCGAAAACGCGATTTTCCAAAATAAATATTTTAATGAAATACATAAAAATACATAAAATAGTATTGTTTATTTTTTCTCATGAAAACCCAACGTGAAATTCTTAAACTGGAATTTTCTTGGTGTTATAATTACGTTTAAAATACATAAAATTACAAAATAATCACCTACGATAAAAATATTATTTTCAAATTAATATACATGTACATATAAATATTTTAGAAAAATTTTAACGAATGCCAACTTTCTGTAATGATATCCACAGATATTATAATTATAAAAACTAATACCATAATCATATTTCAATGTAATTTGATGTAATAATGTATTGAAAGATGGCACTTTAATAAATGTTAAAACGACGCTTGAACTTCTTGGAATATTGACCATATTTTAATAAAATATCGACAATAAACTCGTATATCGCGCAAAAAAGGGGCTGAGTCGCAATCCCACGATACCCACAGAATTAACACATTCTATTTAAATAAAAAAGTTTACAATAATTACACAGCTATATAAAAAAATATATCACGCTAATGGGCACGAATAAAATGAACAAGTGTTCCTTATTAAGCGAATAGATAAATATCGAAAATCAATAAACCCGGTAGATCAGGTTAATTACAATCAACATACAAAAAACGCAAGACACAATACACCGATTTTGATGAAATTTCATACGAGTCGGCCGCCACGTCGCAATAATATAGCCAGACGACTCGGCTATAAAACACAGAAATTACACTTTAGAATCAGTGAAGGCAGTCAGTCATTCAACAGACGGGCTGGTCAGTCATTAGACCGTCTGTCTGTCGGTAGAACACCGGCTCTCGGTACAGTGAATCGGTGGATCACCGGATGACATCTGTCTCCCCACGGGGACAGACAACCTTCGTCTTCAACAGAATGTGAGCACACTCCAGCCACGAATCACCAGGTAGCAGAAGTCGGTATTCCGAGGATCAAAGACTATTCTTTACGCCAGGATTTCTGCGTCTCGACAAGTTCTTATTGTCGGTGAATTTGCATAAGCAAACTCACCGTCCCAACCTTTCTCTCGGTTAACTTTACGAGTATTTCTTTTTAAATTCGTTCAAATCGACAAGACCGGACGGTTAAATGATTTGATAATTAATAACACAACATTCCTAAATAATTCTCGAACTCACGAAAACAAATCTACGTAATAACTCGTCAAAAATTAGACACTTCCCTCACTCATACCCAATACCTACATATATATAGTTCAGTATATTTTCCCCTTTTTTCTATTCTTTCTTTTTATTTTTGAGTTATTACATTACTGATTGAGTGTTAATAATTTGTATAAATATTTATTTTTAAAATACTTACTAAGATTGAATCGGTTAAATACATTTTGGTCTGCATTGACAACACATTGACATCAAACACAAAATACTGAACAATCGTTTACCAAAAAAAGGTATCATCTTTTTGTATTCTTGTGAATTAAATGAGAAAAATACGATACGTAAACAAATAACGTTTTAATGTTACGTTTGTTATTTCGTTAAAATAAATATTTAAAACATTTATTACAACGTATATTTAAATGAAATAATGACCATATACTATTTATAAATCATGTGTTTGTCGTAATCTTAAGTAATTACCGTGTTTTAGAATGTCACGAAAAGTTCGTATTTTAATCAAATAATTCAGATTCAAACATATATCAAACGTTCAATTTCGCCTTACCTTCCAGGGTTTAATGTTCTAAATTATTTCCATAAGTAACGGTTTATAAAACCCAAAAATTACGTCTTATAAAAAGATATTCTCGTCTTTATTGTGTTTGTTACTTTTATGTAAATTTTTATTTTTTGTTTTTAAAATCGTATACATATAATATCGAATAATACAATTTGAGTGTACTTATTTAGTTGGAAGTGTTACCTATTTTTGAAGAAAACTATGCATTATAATAAATATGTAGATTAAAGTTATTTCATATTTACTCATAAATAAATACTTTAAAAATATTTTTCTTCGTATCGTACATTAAAATGTAAAACCGTTATAAAAGTTTGACTACCGTGCGTAAGTTCAATGTTGTCGATAATTATTTTAATTTACAACTCGGCAATCGACAGTTAACCATAACGTATCATTTTCATTTTCATTTCTGTATTACTTTATTATTATTTAATAGTTAAATGTATATACATATTAGAATTTTTTATTATAAAACAATTTTTACGTTTAAATTTATTACGAGTTTCTTCTGGAATATCGCAATCTGTTATATGGATTTTGCTTATATTATAAGGTTTTGATTGTTAATTAACAAAAATAGTCGATTATGAGACCAACAATAAAGTTAATTTTACCAATCGTACTGTATTTGCTCATATATTGATAAATTAAGATAATTTTAAAAATAGAAACAGTGAAAAAATACAAGGTACAAATTTCGGGTGAAGTAAACTCAACAACGATACATATTGTAATTTTATAAAACCGGTAATGTTTTAAAAGAAAATATAAATACGGCTTTTCCTATGTACTTAAATTAAAAATTGTAATTATTGACTGTGTTAATGTTATCGATATTTTTCGACGTCAATACAATTCTAAACGTAAATACTACATAAAAAATGAAACCATCGTACTTACGGAATATTTAAACAAATTTACGAAATAGTGAAATAGTACGTTTTTAATTCTTTATTATTTTTGCCTTTATCGCGAATTTCAAGTTTTATCTCCGTAATTAATCAATAATCTATAATAAAAAAACGTTAAAACAAAATTAGAAAATTACAAATGTATTTACGAACTCGGATTTTTGGCAAAATATACCCAAAAATTACAATAAAAAATTTGAGATTTAAATTTACAATTTATTAGGGCCACGATCAATCACTAAGTGTGCACGATAACACGCATATACATTAAAGATAACAATTCTTGAATCTTGTATGGAAATTGCATAAACGTATTTAACGAAAACGCGTTTGATTTGCGCTCGAAAATTCTGACCTAAAGAACGTACGTCGTTCTTTAATACTCGTTAGCCGTTACGCTACTAACGAAATTTCTATTTTGCTCGTAGGTAATTCTTAATGTTCGGCACGTAGGCATTGGACCGGAACGAAAATTAAGGGAACTGTACTTAAATAAATTAACTCTGCCGGCGAAATTCGTCGGAGAACAGCAAAAATGAACTTTAGAATTAGGAGGAACGTGATTTTCGAACGTCCACACAAAACGAGAAGGGGCATAAAGGAATAGGAGGGAATATGGGTTATATTGTCGATTTTCATTTCTACACTCCCGGAAAACCCCCGATGCACGCGAATTTACGCACTATGCTCAGTAAGCATAACGAATTGGTTGTCATTTCGATTGTAATTCCGACCAATCGCGTTCCCGGGGGGATAAGCGCGCAGGGCTTTTTGATCGTGGACTAAATTAAAACGTCAGAGGACGTGACATCCGCAAGTATCAACAAAATCGAAAACGCAACCGTAACGAGAGAAAAAAAGAAACGCTCATAAAATAACGACGAAACGTATCGACTGGCGCGTAAAACACATATAATAGATAAACAACGGAATCGAATAAATAAATACCGAAAGTAAACGATTTTCGTTAGAACATCCAACTGATAAATACTATAACTGATAATCGATACCAACCGCCAAGCTAGTTGATTACTAACCTAATAATTATCCGGTCGAAAGTTTAAATTAAATTTTGTTTATTATTTTTACGTTTTTGTTGACATTTATAAATGTCAACCGGTACACCGAACGCCATCACCTGTGTAACATAACGAACTATAAAACACGTTTTCGATATACCTTATTACGACTTATTTCATGTACCGGACGAATTATAAGCGAATTTTTACCCCGATATTTGTATGCGTTATACATTACGTTGCTCTCTATCCACATCGAGAGTTGGAGACACTTCCCGTCGAAAGAAAAAGTACCGTCAATTCGACGTCATTATAATCAAACCGTGACCAATAATAAGCGAATAAGTTCGGAAATAAAGACCGGGCGTAAAAAGTGTTACGGATAATAAGGTTTCGCGATTTGCGAAACAAATCTGTAAAACGCCCGCACATTATTATAATAACAAAATGAAATATATACGAGGCGGCCGTAAATTACATTTATCATAACGTATAATATAATAACGTGTCGTCGCGTATACGACTTCTCCGTGTCGTTTAGCGTTGTTTTTTCCTGTAGAACGCCGCCGTTGAGACTGCGAGTGATTTATGATTAGAGGAAAACGCGTAGTAAAACGAAAATTAAAAGAAAATAGAACGGAGAATATCGCGCGACTTACGGCGATTGTCGCGCACCGAGCAGTACGTATTGATCCCGGAAAATTGACTGACTTCCTTACCTCGTTTATTTCTACCATTATCCTACGCTATTACGTAATGGGTAGTTACTGCACTTACCGTTTTTCCGATGACTCGTCCAAAGTCGTTGTTTATATCGGATACTTCAAAAAACTCGAAACCGGGGAAGTATTTTATTAAACTCGTTTTTATTACTATTCGCTTATATTTTAATAAGAAAATCGAAACCTCGGGTTCGGTACGGAGTACACATAAGTACTGACTGCGTTTACTTGTGTGTGTGTGTGTGTGTATATTACACGGCGTTATCGATCCGTTTGTGGCGTCGTCGCGTATTTAAATAAGGATGTTGAAACAATTAATTACGACGGAAATGCGTTACGAACATAAGTATTGTGACGAGTTGCGCCCAAGTTACGAGCGTAAAATAATCAGAAAGCGATTAACGGAACGTACATATCGTTTTTAAAATCAAACACTCGTTTAATCGTCGTGAAACATATTACAATGCAGCCGTTTAAATATATCAACGTAGACGTTCGCGCGGAATTCATTATCGGTACATCCGCTGCGCGAATTTAATATCAATTTTACTTCTTCGGTTTGTTTAATGGTGGGCGTCCTAACGACCCGATCCCGTAACGATTAATACGTCGTATTATTAATTGGGTAGTAAAAGTAACGCGCGTTCTCCGGAACGACGCCGAGCGTGACAAACGTAGCGTAGACGTTTCGTCGGCGAAACGTTATGCAAGTAGGCCGTTTATAATAATACGTCGTAATCGTAATGGTGCGTTCACGAAACGCGATACAATAAGCGCGGTGGAAAAATTAGTAAAAAAATTCGTCGTAAACTATTCGGAGCGCGCGTTGCCAATTAAAACGTCCTCGTTACCATATATAATTTTCGCCGAGGCGTAAACGATTATTATCCGCGGACGATAGAAAAATCTGACGGTACTAATAAATACGTGATACACTACACGTGTAAGCGACGCACAGTATTAATATCAAATTAATTATAAATAATATGTACGTACGAGTCGACGACGTTAACGTAATAATATAGTAGCGCGGTTCATTATTTTTAGCCGACTCGACGATGAACGACGCCTACAAACACCCGCCATATATATATATACAACTCCGGTTGAATACGATACCGACAGTAAACGACGTCGCCGAGAATAGAGTTGTAACCGAATGTTGTTTGTATATGTATAGTGTTTATTGTATTACAACAAGTAGTCGTCGGTTCAAGTTTGGCAAACAATCAGCGTTGACTATATAGAAGTTTAATACCGGTAAGGAAAGAGACGACACGCGGCGGCGGTGGCGGCGTCCGGGCGCAACGGGCTCGACACACCCACTACTCCCCGCTAAACTTAGACGTGGACAAGACCACTTTAAGTTAAGTTAATTGTTAATTTATCACGATTGTTCGTTAACGCGCGATCGTATGGTAGCAGAGACGGTAGAAGAAAGACAACGCGCGTATGTGTATGCGTGTATGGTAGTGTGAGGGAGAGTGCGAATAAGAGAACTCCGCGTAATACCGTTGGCTTTCTACATTGTACGCTAAAACTCCTTTTAGTATTGCGCCCATTGAAGTCAGTTTTGAACTTGCAGCACTAGCGCACTTGCAGACCGCGTGTATAGGGATTTACGCGAAAAGTTCCAACCTTACGTATCCATATATAGTATACAAACATATATATATATACGTAATATAAGCGCGACGCAATCGGATAAATTTCAATTATCTCGCGATATATCGGTTATCGAAATTGAAATTTCAATACTAAATAATCCGTTGAAAACATTGCACGTTTTCTCAGAGTGTGTACGTAAATATAATAACTTAGAATACTCGGGAAATATTTTCTTTTTCCTAAACTCGCGTATATAATAATAACTTATGTAACAGTTCCATTGCGCGCGCTTTCTCCCTTTCTCTCTCTCTCTCTCTCTCTCGTAAGTTTTTATCAGACGTACCGATGTTATATCCTTTCTAACGTAAAAAAAAAAAAATAAATAAAAACGTCGTTCTGAAAGCTTTTCCAATCGATCTTTCGTTATAAAATTCTCCGACGTCCCGAAAGACTTTTTTGCTTACGTAATATTAGATTTTAAAATGAAATCAATCGCGACGAATGACATAACCTTTAGCAATCGCGTATCGCATAATCGTAAATTCTGTCATCATTTAAAATCCGTACGTACAACGGAACCCTAATATTATTAACGACGACGTAGCAACAGCTGGTTCTTTTTTACGGTAAGTCATTTACAAGCTAATCGACGTTTATTTCGTATTCAATCGATTACTATCGGCCTGCTGTCTTATACGCGCCGATCAAGTTCGACGTTTTAAAAAGTGGAATTTCGTAAAAGAAAATCGACAATAACGATTGTATAAAATCAAAGTAGGTTAACATCGTTATTACAATATTTCGTTATGAAGAGAAAAAAGTTTGCACTAATAAGTAGGTGGACCGATTTTGAGTACTATCGCTTCAAGCTAAACCACGTGAAGTCTTCTTAAGTCGTTATTAATAGATACCAAATATTTTACTGTACGCGGATAAATATATTTTACGAGAAAGTACGTAAACTCTTAAATTGTCCGTTGTTATTCAACAACCGCTGTTTATTCAAGTACGTCTAGGACTTAAAACACGACAATCGGAGAGCACACGTTGTTAGTTCGTATATACGCTTTAAAAATCCTTTCGTGTCAATCAGTTTCTCTGTATTATCGCTTTGTTATCCGAGATTCAACTTAAGCTGTAAACCAGTAAGAAAAAACACTTGCTCACGTTCCCGACACACACACAGCGAGATCGAAAATCACATTGGCGTTATCGATATGTTTCGCTCGAGTGAATGTTATTACCGTCGTATTAACGAACCCTTTCTGTATAACTGAACGAAATTGCCCGATTTATTTTTCTAGGTGTTTTTACGATATATTTTTTTTCGAAATTAAACGTTTACATTCCTATAATTAAGTCGAACGTCTTTAAATCGGCGTAAATCTCGTGTCAAAAAAACATAGTTAAAATATATTGATTAGACTACGGATAAAACGAAAAAACCCGTATGATTGACACAATAAGTCCAATGACGAATTCATCGTTCAGCTATAGAATTGAAATCACATCGTATCTTAACAGAAATTTTACACGCAATAAACAAATAAATAAATATATATATATATAGAGAGAGAGAGAGAAAGAGAGATACTCGTATTTATAAGTTAATTTACATTCAACTTTTCTTATATATGTAGAATAAGACCGCGTAATGCTTCCGGTTGTTGTTTTTCACATAGTAGTTTGAAACATATATGTTTATATTTACGCCCGAAATGTAAAATATAATTTTAAATCGGTATTGTTCTATACGGTTGACAACTGTCCTGGACAGTTTAACTGAACGTTGAAAATTCGTATTGGGCAACTGTCTATATTTCGACGTTCAAAAAAATCTGTTTCATGATTGTTATCGAAACTTTTTGGACTTTCGGTATTGCATTCTGTTATGTTAACGTCGATATAGTTTTGTGAATCGAACGATATTCACAAGACAATTTATTATTACAGTAAAATGATTTGAAACACACATAGATAGACCGACAGAGATAATATGGCTTATAAATAACGAGTACGGTCTATGAATAGAATACCGAATTATTACGCGATAACGATGAACACGATTTTCATATAAAATACGCACGATTATAATACCTACTAGGTAATTTGTAATGATCGAATCGCGTTCGTTCGACACAAACAAGTAACAATATTATGAGCCAGTAACAATGAGTACAATGAGTAAATGTCACGACACTCCGAAGTATTTATGCATTGTGCGTCTATATTAGCGGCGAAATAAATTTGTTCAATGTTGTTACAATGACGCGACGATATAATATTGGATACGTACCGAAAAAGAAATAAATAGAAACATATTATTATTATAACAATAAACCGATTGTGGCGGTACAATATATTACGTTAAGTACGATATTGTTCGTTGTAAACGAACGATTTTGTGACTGTAATACGCGAAATACTTCGTTATTTATTTACTTATATAGTATAAAATATTAATTAAGCACGTTACTTGTAAAACGGATTCCGTGAATTTATACTTTTAAATGTTTTATAAATACGCGAAGACGCTTTTTTGCGAAAACGTACGTAATGCCGCGTAACGAACGTAGACTATTTTTAAACCGCCAATAATTCGTTACAATATCGCGCGTTTAATATTTACGCGGAGATTCGCGAAATACGAATATTTTCCGACGCCGGCCGGTTTATTTAAGCGGGGAAAACGTATTAGTTTTTTAAAGGTTCGATCGGAAGTTTTATTTATGAAATGTCATTTTGAGACCCGTCAATAACAGCCGTGAAATGTCTACTTATTTACATAACGTCGGTAACATTCGCATAACGCGTTGCCGGAGTAGTTTTTAATTTTTTTTTTATCGAATTGAATAAAAAGGGTTTAAGAGTAGCTGGCCAACGCCATTTATTTTTGACACCTTATTAATTGTTTTTTGATATTTTACACCGTGCTTCGTGGACGCGGACGACAATGGAGAAAATATTATTACGGGCCAAGCTTTTGTTCCGTTTTCCGCGATCTCGACAACGCTCTCCGTGGCGTTTCCGAGTTTCGAAAAACACTACCTCTTCATAATTCTGATCAATCATTTTCTCGTTTAGTTTTTTTTTTTTTTATTTCATTGCCTTTCCTTTCGCTTTCCACCCGCGCATTTTTGTCTACGTTTCGCGTAACAGTAAAACGTTAATTCTTTTTTTTTTTTGTCGTCTCCCGTTGACGTCGACATCGGAACACAATAAGTCGATGGTACATTGTCGGATTTGGCAATACTACCGCGCCGTGTGTATTTACCAAAAACTAATCGAAACGCCTACGTTTTTCAATGAAGTCGTCGAACGTTCTGCGCGACGATAATACATTTCGTTCACGACTGGTCAACATGCTAGGTACACAAATAATTAAGCCCATATATATATATATATATATCACAACGCTAATGTTATTAACGGGTATAACGTACGTAACAGATATATTCTTAGTATATAAATCGATACCTACAATAAAATTCGAAATCACGAGAAATATTTATATATATATATTAATAAACTTTTTTTTAAAGAGAATGTCATAATGATGAAATCATTTTGAAACCACGATATTATCGTAAACCGATTTTATCAGAATTTTACAAATAGTTTTATATAAAAATATTTTAACGAAATCAAGGAAATACTTTCTTTAAATGTTAAAATATTTCGTTTTCTTCGTTATAATTTACAAAATAAACCAACTACCTACAATTATATTATTGATACGTTTAAAATTTGAGATCTTCTAACATTCTCTGTAAGGTTGGAAACCCCTAACATCCCCTCCTCATAAATACGCCACTGTATATATATATATAATACGTTTTACCGAAAACGGCACCTAGAATGAAATCGTCATTTGCGCGCACCAAGTCATAATCAACAAATATTTTATTCGTCGGCATAAATAATTTAACGTTCGCGAGATATTGCTCGCGTCTGCGCATCAATTTACGTGTCTATCCGTCGCTTTTTTAATTTTTCTTTTCGCTCCATAATTGAATGCATTTTTAATATCGCCTACATTTTTAACGTAGTTTAAAAAAAACTCGAATTATTTACGTTTGTTTATTCGCGTTCATTATTACCGAGTTTTTCTTTTCTCGAATATTTTGTTTGTTTGTTTGTTCGCGCGTTAACTAATAAACAAACAAAATTAATTCCGAATTATTACAAAAAACGAATTTCCTTACGAAAATAATACTAAAGAAATATTTTCGACGTTATCGATCATAATTTTGTCAACGTTACTTATAATACGTCCGTTTGTAATTCTTTAATTATGTACCACTATGTATTACGACCGATATTATTTCAACTCGTTTCTATGGACAAATTGTGCAGTCCGTAATTTTACGTTCCTTAATCGCCTATTCTCACGTTTTTTAAATATTTATTTCGATTTATTATTTACGTCCGTTCCGTCGATAATTGCTAATTAATTAATAAATCGTACGACGCGTAATTATGATCGTTAACCGGTTAGCTTTATTTTGAACCGTCTATTTCGCTAATAACGCAAAATTAAACGGGTCGTTCTATTTTTCGAATAAATTTGAAAAAAAAAAGGAACCAATTGACCGCGTTGAACAATACGGCGCGTATAACTATAATGAAAAGGCGCCCGTGCGGAGCGTTATTAGGGCTCGAAAATATCCCGTCCGACAATTTTCGTGATTGATACGCGTCGAAAATAATAACGATATATACATAAATTGCGTATCGATCATGACCATTACGCGCGAAGTCTGCTGTAGAACTGTTGGTCATTTTGGCTCCGTCTCTTTCGTCTGGTCGTGCGTTATTGAACGCCCGGCGTACGATCCACCGTTAAATATTATAGTTCCGGCACGACGGCGCCGTTTCGGCGGGATTTAAAAATGGCGCGACTCACTGCCCCGAGCCTAACTAACCAGCGTAAATAACTTGAAATTTAAGCGAAACGTCGGCGAATATACGTATATATGTACGTAATTACGATATTCGCGGTTCCGCCGAAAACGCGAACGAGACGGCGACGTATTAAATTTCCAAAAAGTTTCCGTCGTAGCGTGCCACTTACATTTGGCCAATGGCTCGTGTGTAATAACTCAAAAATAAAAAGAAAGAATGGAAAAAAGTGGAAAATATACTGAACTACCTATATGTAGGTATTAGGTATGAATGGAGGAAGTGTTTAATTTTTGACGAGTTATTAAGTAGATTTGTTTTCGTGAGTTCGAGAATTATTTAGGAATGTTGTGTTATTAATTATCAAATCACTTAACCGTCCGGTCTTGTCGATTTGAACGAATTTAAAAAGAAATACTCGTAAAATTAACCGAGAGAAAGGTTGGACGATGAGTTCGCTTATACAAATTCACCAACAATTAAAAACGAGTCGAAACGCAGAAATCCTGCCAAATTAAGCAGCCTTTGATTCTCGGAATACCGACTTCTGCTACCTGGTGACTCGTGGTTGGAGTGCGCTCACATTCTACTGAAGACGAGAGTTGTCTGTCCCCGTGAGGAGACAGACGTCATCTGGTGCTCTACCGGTTCCCTGTGTCGAGAGTCGGTTGTCCACTGACCGATTGTGCCGACTGGCTGGTGATCTACCGACGGACAAACGGTCTAACGACTGACTGTGTTTATTGTGTGATTGCGACTTAAACAATTAGCCTTTATTTTGTACGCTATACATAATTATTACTGATATTTTATTAAAATATGGTCGGTATTCCGAGAGGTTCAAGCGTCGTTCTAACATTTATTAAAATATCGTCTTTAAATACATTATTATAGAAAATTACACTGAAATATACTTATGGTATTAGTTCTTACAATTATGATATCCGTGGATATCATTACACCGGGCCCCTAATATCGAGGGACATTCGTTCGCCATACTATACGTGGTCAGGTGGACTCTACGTATTTGAAAACGAAGACGAACGTGCCATGAGCACAGAGCTGCGCTTCTCTGTCGACTGACCACACCCGAAGTCCAGATTAAGTGTTTGACTGGCTCCAAAGACGGAACTTGAAAATGACCCACGTTTGAAAAAAATGATTTATCCCCTACGTGGATGCTCGTAAACGGTTTATTTGTTTGTAGCCTGTATATCGATCGTCTACACGTCGATCGTTAACGCGTGGTGACCTATTTCACGTACGACACTCGTTTTACGCGTTTGTCGATAGTTTTAAAAACGTAAATTTGAATCGATAATATAATATTTAAACGTTCGATATTTAAAACAATTTATAACGTTCTAAAAAAAACAAATCATTCGTAATCAATTTCGTTAACTTAATTTCGGTTAAAAAACCGAGTCGGCCGTGTAAAACTATTTTCCCTCGTTTACTACGAAGCCGAACCTGTTTAACGTTCGTTCAAAACGTTTATTTTGTAGAACACCGTTTTCGGTAAGTAAAATTCTTAAAAACGACGAATTATCTCGCGATAGCGAAGAACTATTGATGGTTTTCAGCTGTAGTTAGTTTGGGAAACGCTGTTCTCGTAGAGCGACATTAGCCACTGCTCTTCCCACTGAGATATTAATGTAAAATGTATTCGAAATACGAAAATACGGAAACGTTCGTGCGGCGAACTCGATTTTAAAACGGATTCACCGCGCGACTATTCGTGTACGCGTAACGTCCCGAACGTGTTGAAAAAAATTGTTTCATCGACTCTTCCGAATAATGAACCTTTTTTTTTTTGTTATACGTGCGTCGAATTTACAATTTTCGTATCGAAAAAAACGCACGAGCTTCGTTTAATTTTACAGCTCCGTGTACGGTCGAACATTAGCCGGCGGGACATGTACGCGTAACGTTTACGAAAAAACTGTTTACGTATATATGTCGTCGGCCGACGATAAACGAAACGAGCCTTAAGACCAACAATGGATGGTGGACATCGTGTTATTCTCAGATTCGAGCCAAATTGGTCGTTCCGAGTAATTATACCGAAAAACGCCGTTCGCAGTGGACAAATAACGAAACATTCGTCCGCGTATTCAATAAGTACCTGGAAACGGGCGACGACGTTCCGTATCGTAAGTTACACGTCAAACTGGGCGCGAGATTCGCAAAGTTCAAAACGTCAGAGGGTTTTAAGTCGCCGAATAACGTAACGTATAACACTTACCCGATAAGCGCGATCGATGCAAAACACGTTAATCGCCCCCGACCCCCCCTCTCACGCGTTATTACGTTATGTACGTTCGTCACCGTTCCTATGGTCGAGCCAGTCGCTCGTACACGACGCGCGCTTAAAGACGGCGTCGCGGTTTCCCCAAAAACCGATACGCGAAAACGTTTACAACACCGCGACGAATTTACCATCGTCGTTCGGTACGAAGTTGACGGTGAGCTTACGGAGTGCCCGCCGCCAACGACGAGTTCCGAACACCGGACGGGTACGTACGTAACGCCGCCGGGTCATTGTCTTCCGACGATTTCGCCGAACCGAATACGCACGTGAAGAAGTTACGGCGCCATTTCGGGCCGGCCAGGCGTGCGACTGAACATCCGCCCACCCCCAACAACGCGGATCGTCGGAAAACCATTTCGACGAACGTTCGCGTGCCGACGAATTATTTTTTTTTTTTTTTATTTGTCGCGCGAAGTTACTTCGTAAACCGTATCGGTACATAGTTGGTGGTGGTGGGGGGGAGGGACAATGTTTAGAACGACTTGTGTCTACTATACGACAATACGATTTACGTACCGCCATTATCGGTTTTACACGCGCGTATATTTCGGCCGTGAAGTTTACGCCATTAAGCGCACGTGCGGCTCACCTCCGCGCGACAAGAAGGGATGGAAGGGCGGGCATCGTCGTTCGTGTCGCGGACCAAGTGTGCCGGGTATTACGACAGCGTTTCAAATCCGATACGGAATCGGTTGTCGGCCGGGCTCGTCGTCCGCGGGACGATTAAATAATAATCGCTGTCCCGAGAGAGCTCATTTCGGGAGGGGGGGAACTATACGCGAAAAATACTCCGCCAACGCGCGGTAACGTACGCGCCTAACGAGTGTCCGACGTCCGTCACTTGGTCGGTAGGTAGGTGTGCGCAGTTTTCGGGCGGGGTAAAAGGACGCGTGAAGTTTCGCGAAGATACATTTCGTGCGGAGTACCGACGAAACGATCACCACAACGTTCAACCGAACAATCCAGCGTATACACTTTTGTCCATACGACGAAGATGTCACGGATAGTGCCGTTTATCAATAACACGCGCCGAATATCGTACCGTTTTCCGCTCCAATATACATAGTACGTACGACCAAGTGGATCGAAAAATAGTAAATACGTAAAAACCGTTGTGCTTAGATCAAGTCGTATTTTGGAAGTCTATACCGTAGTGCTGGAAACACAATTCGACGGGAGTTTTTTTCAACCCATGTATCACAATGCTCGGAATTGGAAAACTATTGAGCTACCATAAAAAAACAAAAACACCTCAGCAGTCACGCGAAGTAATTCATTTTGACGTAATACTCTTCCCCCTTCATACACACACACACACATATATATCCCCTCAATAGCCACTTTCGCGTTTGTCAAATACACGTTCATAATACAATACGCGTATGTGTTCAACAAGTCTCCTTAAGTTACCAGTTCATTAGAAATCACATTTTCTCGATAATTTATTACAAATTTAACGTACGAAATATCGAATTTCACTGAATCACGATCAATTTCAACTTTGATCTACTATGTGCCAAGCGCAGCATTCGCAATGTTGTATTTTTAAAATTTATTTATTGACGGTAACAACAACGTAATTACGACGAGTATTTACAGATATTTTAAAACATGCTATTAGACGTTGGTAATATTTTTAATTAATTACTTCAAAGTAATTATTTTTGCATCTATTTTACTTTTTTATAAATGGAAATCAATGATTATTTAATTTTACATCTAATTGTGATCATTTTGGTTTAAAATTATTTCTAAAAAATTTCGCAGAATGGTAAACAGTCTGAAAATTGAAAAATTCTTGAATTAATGTTAATTTTATTAGTACTTACCCAATATAAATAAATTACTATACGAACTAACTTGAAATATACTACAAATTATAAATATTAACGATTCATGTTGCTTAAATAATATTACTATCTATTCTGCGATAAAACTATGCCTTTAAAATACGTATCGATGTCATACAATTTATAGTTTTCCATTAAAATATTACTATTACAATGAGAAAATTAATTTGTTCAATTTCCTTTTACTCGGGAAATTAACAATTAAAACATGTTGAAGATACGAAAAGTTTAATAAATAAACAAAGTATAATTATGGCTTATTGGCTATTACATTCATCACAATCTAGAATATTTAACACAATTTAATCGTTCAAAAAACAGATATATAACATATTAGATAAGCCGGAATATTTTTAATTTAACGTATGAACTGTCTTTATTATAAGCACATTTATACTTATGGAGTACATCTGTCCAAAAATCTTGGATACAAACAAACTTCGCGAATATGGTATCTATTCAATAACCAGCACATGAATCTCTCCAATCCTAAACCATATCCACCATGGGGGCATGATCCAAATTTTCTCTACGCGTAAAATAAATAATAATGTTAGAGTCATAATTTCACATTGCCATTTTTACAAAATTAACCAATGTTGCATTTCAACATTTATATTTTAATAAATATAATTGTAACACACCTGATCAGTGTACCAGTAATACGGTTTTGGGTCAATTCCAACAGTTTTATAGCCAGATAGTAACTCGTCATGATCCCAAATACGCATTGAGCCACCAACAATCTCACCAACGCTTGGTAATAATACATCTACCTAAAAATGATACTATATAAGTACTTTAATTAAAAATGTATAATGATAATTTTTAATTTATAGCTAATATTTACGGATTCGGTGAGGGTATTATCCTCAGGACAACGGGACATATAGAATGATTTAATTTCAGCAGGGAATCGGCACAACATAATTGGCTCATTAATTAAGTCGGTCATTTTTCTTTCAGCCATTTCTGGGATATCCTATTTATAATCGAATCAAAATTTAACCGAAATAAAACAAAATTAAATGCCGCATCAAAACAACCTCTCCAAATTCATAAAACGAATTATCTTCTTTTGTTATGTTGTTTTCACGCAAAAATTCAATTGCCATTTTATAATCCATTCTTCTAAAAGGTTTTTTTGGTACAATGAATTCCTTTAAAAAAACATATTTTCCTATAATTATTAAAACGGTACATTTATATTTGTGCACTTATTAAGTCATAGTTGTGGATAACACAGACAAAATTGTTGTAGTAAATCTGAAATCAACTATAATCATATTCAACTTACTGGATTTAATTGTTTCACAATATCTGCGTGAGGCGATTGTAGTACACGATTTACTACATCACAAATCATATCTTCTATTCGATCTAGTAAATCATTAAAAGTAATAAATGGAAATTCAGCCTCCACGTGAGTATATCTAATAAAATCAAATTATGAATAATAAGAATCTTATCGACTAATAATGTAAAAACATTTAAAAAATCAACTTCTTACTCAGATAAATGTCTTCTTGTACGACTCTGTTCAGCACGATAACTTTGTGCCATACAGAATACATCACCAAGTGCTGGTAAACAAGTTTCTAAATATAGTTGAGAGCTTTGGGTTAAATATGCTTCTTGTCTAAACATAAAATTTGTTAATAATATAAAAAAAATTTAATTAAAATAATGTTCACACCCAAAGTAATCCAATTTAAACAATGTAGATCCACCTTCCACTTGAGTCTGTACTAATGTAGGGGGTACTACTTCAACATATCCCTTGTCTAAATTATGCATACGAAATGCTTGAGTCACCACCGATCTCATTAATAAAATTTTAGATGTCTACAAAGTACAACAAATAATAATGTATAAATAATTTTAAATGAATTAAATATTATAATTATACATTTTCTCCGCGAATTGCTATGTGTCTGTTATCCAATAACACATCTGGATTAGCATCTTCATTTAAAATAGAATCAGCACCACCTGGTGGTGCTAATGTAAGGAGTTCCCAAAAATCCACTTGAAGTTCATGTCCTCCAGGCGCCTATTAAGAACATAAAACTGGTAAAACAAATTTAATTTCAATTAAGTTTTTCTCACAGATTTTCCTTTGGGAACTTCTTTTAAAACTCCATAAAGAAGTACAGATGATTCAGTAGACAACATTATGGCATTATAGGTTTGACATAATTTATCATTAAGAACAGTTTGTAAAAATCCTGTGCCATCCCTCAATGTAATAAACATTAAAGATTTTCCTATGAAATTGAATACATAATTAAATTTTATTTATACATTTGTAAATCAAAATATAATCCTTACTATCTAAACTATATTAATATGTTGTATTAAGAACATAAATAAATAATACGTAAAATTATAACAAAATATTTAATAATATTTATTAGAAAATGTTTTAATTTTAATTCAGATAGTGGCGTAATTATAGGAGGGACAAGAATGATATATATATATATTATCCCCTAAATTTATTAATAGTTTAAATATAAATTACAAAATTGTTTAATTTTTATTAAAAATAATTAATCACAGAGCAAATTCTATTAAAATAGACATAAGCAAAATTGGACACGTATTGTAATTATACTTGACTACATATTAAATGTATAAAATATTTAATATAATACTACATATTCAATAAACATTAACATAGGGTTTATTTTAAGAAGTCTTCATAACTAAATAGGTTTTTTCTTCCCATAATTCTAATTTTAAAAATCTTTCCAAAAAAATTCATATTCCAAAACAAAAAACTAATGATAAAAAAACAGTAGTTAATAATATTTAGTTTTCTTCTACTAAACTATAAGTTTTTTATCTATACTTCAATTATGAAATTGACTGTGGAAGGAAGAGGAAGGGGAAGACCAAAAAGAAGTGGTTAAACACGATTGAGGAGGTTATGAGGATTGCTGGTGTGTGATGAGGATGTGGAAGATCGGGTCAAATGGAGGTTTAAGACTAAGGTGGCCGACCACAAACAGATGGGATAAAGGTGAAGATGGTGATGATGATGACTATACTTTAATTCATTCAAAACAGTGCACTATTAAATTATCAATTTTCAATCTAATGACAAAAACCTAATTATAAGCATAACCTAATAATATCAAGTAGTAATTATTCAACCTACATAAAATTAACACACTATAAAATAAAATTTGCATAATCTATAAGTAAATATTATATACTTTATAAATAAAGGTGTTGAATAAATTGCCCTTTGTGGTAATTAATATCCTATTAAATAAAAATCCAAAATATGCCACTGAAACTATATTCCATTAGTTTTTAACGTATTATATAAAATAACAATTGGAAATATATATTATTTCAAAATATCGATATTCTTTATCAAAATATATAAAAATATGATTTATATCCAAGATTAGAGTTGACTATGTAACCTTTCAATTTAAAAACTTTAAATACCTTGTCTTCTAAGTCTATGTACCCATCCATAAATTTTAACCCTTGAACTGCGATGATTTAAGGCATTTTTTATTTTTATTAATGTTGCAACAGGTAAAGTAGAATCTTCAAGTAAAATTAATTTTTTTGCATCTTCTAAATTTTTATTTCTTTTGGCAGCATCTTCCTCTTCTTTTTTACTTTTCTCTATATTCTTATAAATTTCTCTGGCCCAAAATTTTTGATTTTTTTTTAATTGAGTTTTAGGAGCTGGTTCAAATTTCTGTTAAACAAATAAAGTTTACATAAAAGGGTTATTTTTCGATATATATGTACGAAGATGTTAATCAAAACACTGATACCATCAACACAAAAAAATGTATATCCGTTACGTACTTCGCCTTCAGTTTTAGAATCTACATAAATCAACGGGAAAGGTTCCTTGCCAGCATATTTCATAGCTTGTAATATAGTCTTAAAAGGTTTTGACTCTGTACCATCACCAGAATTGTCGTTACCAAATTTTTCAGATGTGTACAGTTCACCTAGATTTATCGTAAAAATCATACAAATATTCGTTATAACGTATTTAATTATATTATATATATATATGTCGGGATAATATATAAATGTAATATAATTCTCGAAAATACCTAAGTAATTGTCAAACAATTATAAATAATTGATTTCTTACCGAGAATGAGTTTGTCCATATTTATATCAGACATGACAATGAATTATAAATTGTGTGAGTATAAATTAATAAAGAAACGTAAGACGAAAGATAAAAATGAAGAACAATAAGATATTTCTAACCAACAGTTTGGAATTTAATGACTTCGAAGTTCGAACTTCTTCCAATTACAAACTATAATCACCATTAATTAACAACAAACTATTCGGCATGTGGCCGAACACCGTACTATTGGATGTTCGATAAGAACAACCGATAAGATTGTTTTGGTTTTATTATTGGTGACACTGATAAATCAGTGGAGACAATATACACTCTATAAATGGAACTTATATGTACAAGTTTGAACATGATCTTAGATAATATATAGACGCAGAAAATACTGATAACTCATCTTTGTGATTAATGTATTTTACCATTACATTTTATTTGTTTTTAGTATAAATAAAAAAGCGAAATCCTAATATGTTGTAACTTCTATTAATCAATTTAATAAGTGAATTTCATTCTTGAGGAATTACGAAAAATGTCACAGAATTACAAAAAACAGGTAAATTACATTTGTATACAATTTAAAAAATTCTGTGATAATAATTACGTACTATGTTAACCATTTAAGTTTTCTGGGTTACAGCTTAAGCAAGTAGAACAATCCATAAGCAACTCGAATAATAAAGACGAATTGAACGAGTTAATATCATTACGGGATAATTTGGTCGAAATTATAGCGTTAACTAGTGATTTACCTACACAAACTACACAAAATCCAATAGATGATGAATATGCCTTATTTAAGGTAAAACAATATAGGTACACATTTAGCGATTAATTTTTGTTCCCAAAATTCATTATATAAAATTTACAGGCAGAAATTGAAACACACGATAGGAATTATGATGAAGGCGAGACATCATCGTGTGAAATTTTAAATATTTCTAAAAAAGATAAAGTTTGTACATATTTATAATAGTTACATATTAATAAGTTTTTTTGTATATTTTAAAGCTAATTTAAATCTTTGCGATTATTATTTAGTATTATCAAAAATATATAAAACAACGGTTTTAAACAAATTATAAATATATAAATGAAATCCATTTTTCCGTTAATACATTTTTTTTCAAAAAACAATAATAACTTAATACGTGATAAAAACGAATATTTTTATTCAAAAAGTTTTGTAAATATATTAATTCAAAATTCTATTTAATGATAAATTTGTAATTTAATTTACATTTTTATAGATGAATAATGGTAGACAATTGTATGACAAAACAATTGAAATAAATTCAGATAGTGATGATACTTGCGAAATTATTAATGACCATGAAGAATCTACTGGATTTGAAGTAAGTTTACTTATATATTTTTCTCAAACTAATTCCACAATAAAATATTTGTTTTTATTAGAACGAGTTGGCTAATTTACAAGGTTCAAAGTGTCAAGCACCATTTGAAAATGAATATGATGAAACATCAACCTATCATAATGCGCTCATTATGTCTGTTAAAATGAACGATTCTACAGGTGAACAATCATTGGATGACATAATGGTAAATTTTTTATTTTCCCAAATATTCTTTTTTTTTATTTTAATAAAATTATATATTGTTAGGTTACTGTATTGTATACTAACCCAATATGTAATCAAATGTTACCTTGTCAATTCTTTTTAAGTGGTGAATGCAAATATTCTGATGACAAATGTTATTTTTCACATGGAACTGAAGTTCCCCTATCACGTCTCACAGAATTTAAGTAATAATCTATAATAATAATAATTATATACATAGTGATTAATTGAAGTATGATATTCTATTGATTTGTTAATAAAGAGAACCAGACTTTAGTAATTTGAAAACAGGAAGTTTAGTATTAGCAAAATCCTGTAAAGATGATCTTTGGGCAAGAGCTATCGTTTTAGATGTTACACATAGTACTGGTAATAAGGAAGGATCGTGTGTTGTTAAATATGAAACCAAAGGACTTGGAGAAACAGAAGTTCCAATGCAAAATATTTTTCCTTTAATAGGGAACAGTAATAAGTTATTTAAATATATGTAAAATATATTTGTATGTATATATATATGTATATATTTATAGATGAAGAATTATGCGAGATATCCGATAGTGATGAAGACAATAGAATTGTAAAATATGATTCAACAATAGTTAATAAAGTACTATTAAATACAGAACCTATACAATCACTTGGTAGTTGGGAAAAACACACAAAGGTAATAGTTTTTTTTCTTTTTTATTATTAAATTCAAGTTTTTTATTAAAAAATAATTATACAATGAGAACTTTTTTGTTTTGTGCAAAATGTTATTAATTAATTTGTTAACTTAGATCTACGTTAAAATAAAATATATTTCTATTTAATATTAGCCAATTTTTGTAGGGTATTGGTTCGAAATTAATGATCAAAATGGGGTATATAATGGGAGCTGGATTGGGTAAAAATGGTGAAGGACGAATTAACCCTGTGGAAGCTACAGTTTTACCCAAAGGGAAATCTTTAGGTAAATAGCAAAACGTGTTTAATTATGTACCATTTTAATAATTGTCCTATAACTATCAGATCACTGTATGGCTAAAAAAAATACTGAATGTATTGAAAATGCTAGGAAAAAATTCAAAAAACAAATAAAATTGGAACGATGTATGAAGAAATCTTATGAAAAATCACAGGAAAAGCCTCCTGATGTTTTTACATTTCTCAATAGCAATCTAAGTAAGTAGAGAAAGAATTTAAGCAAAAGTACCTATAATTGTTTTCATATTATATATTATAGATGTTAAGAATATCAATAAAAATAAAAATGTAATTGATGAAAAGCAACTAAAAAGCTCTACAACACACGCTTTAAATGTCCGAAGTTTGAAAATAGAGGAAGATATAAAAAGACAACAAATAAATATACAAGAGTTGAATCATAAATTAGATCAAAATTCAGCTGGTTCTGTACAACATAATGTAGTCAACCAAAAACTGAAAGAAGCTATTAATCATCTCACAAACTTAAGAGCCGAAGAAAAGTGTATACAAAAAGAACACACATATAGACAAACCCATAAAAAAATGACTGTATTTTAAGTAAAAACTGTCTACCAAGATAGTTCTGTAAATGTTTTAAATTAATTGAACTTCTTCAGGAAAAAAAATATGACATCTACTCCAGTGTTTGCACTTTCAAAAGTAAATTATAGTGAACTGAAATTAATTATAAAATGTACTTTATTTAAACAACAAAAATACTCCAATATTAAAAACATACGGCAATAAAATATATTTCCTATCATACATAATAATATATATTTAATTTATATATTACGATTAATCTTAATTTCATACACGAAGAAAAAAATATTTTGTATGTAATAATTAAAATTATGAAAATATTATTTATTAATAAACTTCATATTTTAAATATTAACTATGGTACTTGAATTATGTACAGTATGTACTTAAATGTTCACCTATTTCAACTATAATTTAAAACAATTTTAATTGTTACGTGTATAAATACTAATAACACTTTAAAAAAGGTAAAAGTTGGTAAAAAAATTTTACTTTTAATTAAAAATTAAACAATGAACATTTTAGAACAATCTACATTTGTTTTATAAGTGTTGACCCTTAACAAATAATATATATCAGAGGAAATAAATACTCTTAATTATAAAATATAATTTGACAAAATGGCTTAATTTTAATTAACTAACATCATAAAGTTTCTAACGTTTCTTTAAATATTTTGTTAGAGTTAAATGTTTTACATTCTTTCAATACATTTAAAGTATTGCGTACACATTTTGGTCTTGCTGCTTCTAACGTTTTAATGCATTCGATAATTGCTGAAATATTTTCTTCGTTAGGCTCCACACCCGATTTACCTTCATTATATAGAGCTTTCAATAAAATTGTTAATAACACATTCCAATGAGTACACATTCTTGGCCACGTTTTTTTAATAAATATTTCAATTGCCTAAACATGTATTATATATAAATAATTTTTATAATTGTCATTTAAATCAAATGATCAACCTTAAGTGTCGCCAAAATGGAATGACTATACATAGCGTACTCTACAAATAATGGTATTAAACGTTCTGACCATCTAATACAAGAAAAGCCAACAAATTCTAAAACAAATGGAAAAATTGATGCGTAACATTGAGCTGGTTCACTTTTATGCTCTAATTCCATTCGTGGTAATAAAATATCCATAACATCATCAAACTTTGTCCACTAATAAATAGTTTAATTAGAACACGGTGAAAATTAATTTGTAAAATATATTAACGCTTACTTCCAACAAATTTTTCTTGTTTATATGTTTCATTTGTATCTTTGAAATAAGTGATAAAAGACATGTAAGTAAATGAGGTATAAGTTGATATTCTGATGAACGCAACCCAGATTCTAATGATTTCAATAACACCATATCATAACCACTCATTGTTAATTCAGCAGCAGGCTAAAGACAAATAAATACATTTTAAATTACATCAAACAATTTAACTTTACATTTAGTCATTTTATATTATTAATATAAAAACAAAAATGTTGTCTAACAGTATTATCTATGATGTGTTGAAAAGCGTCTAAAGCAATAATTATATTTGAGTCTTGATAATCATCAAACATATTTAAAGGTAACGGCATTACCAAATATAATAATGAATTTAAATGTGGCATCTAAAACAAAAGATTAATTGTGTGTAGTAATGTTATCCAAAAAATACCTATCTTCCTAAATCTTACTTTTAAATTTTTTAATATCCACATAAAACATTCAACAGCAGCTGGGAATTTTTTCCAACTATCATTTTCTAATTTAAAACGCAAACCAATAATAATTTTTGAAACATCCACATGATCAAATAATTCTTCAATATTTGAGTAATGCATAAGATTACATAATTTTTCTATGGATGAATTCATTATTGTATAGCATTCAACATCACTCCATGGTAAATTTGGTCGACAATGTTCACCACATAAGTATAAGCAACAACTCAATATATCTCGAGGTTTAATTTGTAAGTCAATATCATTATTTAAAAGTTTACTTAATAAATTATCAAGTTTATTTAAAATAGATTTAGCGATTTTCAAATGAGCTACCAATGACTCATCACGATCAACTAAGTGATTTTCATTAATTGTAACTTCTGGTACACAGCCAATTTGTATGCATTTAACAATTTGGTCAAGATTTTGTAAGTTACTTAGATCAAAGTTTAATGTCATTTTGAATTTTTATCTAAATAACAAATTAAAAATAAATTACACAAAAGCAGAGAATATATTTTCATAAATTTTAATTATACAAAACTGATAAATTACAATTTCAAAAATTAACATATATTCTTAATTATTTTCTATGGTAGTTGAATAAACTTGTCAATCCCCTGAGCACTAATATTAAACTTATAACAAATGTTTGTATTGTTTTTCGTTACAATAGCATGAAAATCCGAATCTACTCTCTGGAACAAAATTTTACGATTTATGCAATTTATTGATGTATCATTATGTTTAGACTGGAAATAACTTTGTCTAGTATATATGATAGGTACTTTAAAGTCTTTCAAACATATTTTCAAAGATGATATCATTTTTTCTACATATGTATCCATATACTTTTCACCTCCAGATATTGAATCTTGCCAATAATTTGCAGATACACTGTCCAAAAGAATCAACCCCACTTGACAATGTTCAGATAGAAAAATTTTTAATCTTTGAAATGTAACATACAGAGTAGGGCTATCATAACAATTGATTAGTGTTAATTTTTTTAAACAAGATTTTACTAAATCTATATCAGGGTTTTTAACTAAGCGTTTAATAATTTCAATAAGTTTGTTAATATCAAATTGTCCGTCTAAATCAATATAAATAACACCAGTATCTAAACCATTATAACTTTGAGGAGTAATGCATTTAGCAGTACACTCAATCAAAAATAAAGTTTTTCCAGTTGATGTATTTCCGATTAGTTCAATTGTCTCATTAGTTAATTCGTCTGGTAATAAAGGTGATAAATTCTTAATTATTGGTCGTGCTGTAAGCCTTTCTAACAACTGTAATCCTGATTCAGCTTGTGATTTAAAATCCATAATTACCTATTTTTCACGGTATTTTTTACTACTGAAGGCTAAGTTAAGTTTTAAATCATCCAATGATTTTTGGCCGTATTTGTGTAGTGATTTTATGCAATACTGAAAAAAAAATTTTAATTACTTATATGCTAAATAAAAATGTAAATAGGATTATTATAATTTAATAACTATATCACAAAGGAACTTTGTTTACTAAAAAATTTAAAAATATATTATAGATTATAACAATTTTTTTATAAATAAAACAAAATTACTTCGGTATAAATCTACTTTTCTATGTTCAATTATATATTGAAATAAATAATTATTAATTTTGATCCAAAACTCAAATTAATATGCTTAAATTAATTTAATAGTATGTTAATGGCAAAAATTAATCATACATAAATATATAAAATAAAGTATATTTGTAAATGTCTATTAAATTTAATATATATAATTTCAATAATTATCCATAAATGTTTACCTTAATTGATGGTCACCAATATCAATTACAATAGAAGTTATAGTAAACAATATAAGTGGATAATTATATTGATTATAATTTAATTTATGCGTAAGCTATAAAACTTACAAATATAAACAATATCAGTACTTTTAATTACCCAATAACAAGTAAATTGTTATTACTACTAAGTATAATTAATAAATTTCTTTTGTTTTAAATATATTTAATGTTATTAACATTATGTAAATTAATCAAACATAAATAAAATGATTTAGTTTATTTTATTTTTTAAATGTAAATTAAAGTTAAGATGGTAGAAAAAATTTTAATCAGACCTCATCTGTTTCAAATTTGTTATTTTTGAAATCATCTTTCACCCACTTAATAAATTGTTGTCTATCACTTTCTAATGGAATGTTCTTTATTGTTTTTAAAAATTCTCTGTATAATTTTATCGATTTCTGGCGTAACATAAACTAAAAATAAAAAATATTATAATCATTAAAAAGAATAATTTTAGGTATTTTCAAATAAGCAAAATAATACATTTAACATCCAACTACTTTTAATAATCAAATTTTAAAAAATTTTACAACTACATACAATAAATGTAATACTATAAAGAATCGTTCAATTTATATAATTTTAAAATATGGTAAGCACTAGATTGATCTCAAGCTTATAAAAGAAAACGATGAAGAGCAGAATGGTAAACCGACAATAAGTCTAAAAGCGCAGTAATTAGCCGAAAAAATCAGGTTTACTTACTTGTTTTAAATTAAGCGCTTTGTTGATCATAATTTACAGAAAAAATTTAGAAATGTACTAAACAAAAAGATTATTCGAATATTGAAATATATAAATATATGTATACGAAAAGTTATTTATAGATTTTGGGGACTATAGAGCATAATATACAAAAAATTATCATTACCAGACTCAAATTTACAAAAATTGTATGAATATGGTAAAAACCCGCAATTGTGAGCGTGCGTTATTATTTGTTTTCCATTCTCATAAAATAAAAACAAAAGCAAAACATCTAAATGTATCGGTTTAATAAGTAAGCGTAATAATCTACTGGTATGGTTGATTTAGTATAAAATTTAACTGATACCATATACAGTTTGGCCAACGGTTTACACGAAATAAATGTACACGTCTACCATTTACCAGGTCTGTGATGGTAGGTTAAAGAACGTGAAGAAAGCATCTGGTTTAATTCAATACTATCATCCCTTCACCCTTATTTTGGTTGTTCCCATTATCCAGTGGGTTTAGGGCTTAAACTCTTGCGCACGTGAACTTTGGCCTGATACGTATGAATATTACATAGTTGCGTGAAATATACGCTTCGTCGTGTACAAGTTCGTAGTTTTTTTGGTTGAAAATGGGTTGTTTATTGTACGTTTCGCATTTAACTCTGTTACAGTTGTTACGTACAATATTAAATGTAATATGTGCCATTTAAACCTACCGTAATAATTAAATCATTTACGAATAGCGAAATAAGCGCACCGAAGGTAGTATTATTGATTTTTCGTCGTCTGACAAGGTGGCCATTGAAACAGCAGAGGTTTAAACCGCATACATTCATGATAAGAGTTGTAACTTTTGATTATGTAAATACCAATTCGTTATTAATTTTAATTTCACATTTTCACTCTGCGTGGTACTTTTTTACACCATTCGCACGTAATCTCGTACTTATACAAAATGAAGAAAATGTTTAAATTGGTGAAAGGGGGAAAGAAAGAGGATAAAAGTGGCCCTGGCACACCATCGGGAGATGAATTGGACGATGATCAGGATAATGCAATGTACTGCTATAAAATTGACTCCGAAGCTGAAGATAAGATGAGTCGTTTACACAGAGCTTCATGGCATGGTAGTTTAGAAAAAGTTAAATCGTTATTGCAAAAGAAACCAATGGACGTGAATATCGTGGACAACTTTGGCAGGACTCCATTGCACTTGGCAGTGGCCAAAGGTTACTATAACATAGCTTGGGTGCTGTTGAATTACAACGCTAGCTTAGATAATGTTGATTGTGATGGGTATACACCGTTCTTGAAGGTATCACACTTAAATTTGGTGGTAGTTTGTAGTTTTTACTTAACAATGACTTTGAAGAAGTAATTATTTAATTTTGTTAAATAATTAAAGTACGTTTTATTTTAATATTATATTACAATAACACATAGAAAACATTGTTTTTGTTATTATTTAAAAAACTAGTTTAGAAATTTAAAAAATATTCAATCTTAAATAACCTGGAATGTATCTATTATTTTTTTGGTATATTTAAATTAAAATAAATAAAAACAATATTTTTCTTTAATAACTTACTAAACATATATATATATGTATAATAGGTATATTATAATAAGGACAATGTTTACATTTCTATAATATAAATTAATTCTTCAAAGTCATCTATAGAATATTAATATACTAACAACAAATAACAAATTGTAAAACGCAATTTAATAGCTAATATTTAGCATTATATAAATATTAGTAAACTAACAATGCACGTGTAGGCTGTAGAATGCGGCCAAAAAGAATGTGTTCATTTAATGTTGGAACGAGGAGCAGATGTAACATGCACAGACACAAATAAAAATTCTGCTTTACACTTGGCTGCTAAACAGGGCTCATTCACTATAATATCTATGTTAATTAAAAAGGGAATTAATATAAACGCACAAAACGCTGTAAGTATAACATAACACTGCTTTTTGTGCACTAACAAAATGTTTTTCAAACGATCTATCAATTATAAGGTTCCTACTATAATTATTTAAACATCAACACATGTTTATCCAATGTTATTCGAATGATTATTGATATTAATTAACATTTTTTTTAGTCATAACTTTTATTCATTTACTTATGCGTTAAACATTTGAGAACTATAATTGGATTTGTTTTTCATTTTTATAAATAATTGAAAAATATTCTTTTTAGACTGGTGAATCAGTTTTACATGTTGCATGTGCTGCTGAAAATCGAGATTTAATACAATTTATATTAGACAATGGAGCGTTAGTAAATATATCAAATAAACAAGGACATTCACCGTTGATGGTAGTAGCAAAACTTGGAAATATGTCTATTATAGACCTGTTATTAGAACGAGGAAGTCAACTTGATGCTTGTGATAAACATGGTAATTAAATTTATATATATATTTTTTTGGCTTATTCTGGCTATTTGCTATGAACTAAGACAACCAGTTGTGAATATAAAACCAGTTTTACCATCTGACATCTTTTCATTTCACAATCAGCGTAGTAAATTACCATATCTATATAACATATTGATAATTTATTTTTGAACTTAGGTTTGTCTGCGAAAGATTATGCATCTAAAGAAGGGCATTCTAAAGTAGTAAATCAATTATCAATGCAAAAAATGAGTATAATGGCCAGAACTAGGTCCAAAGAAAATGTTTTGGATGATTTAGACCAGACTAATAAAGCTGAAGTCCAAGAATATAATGATAATTCAAATAATCAAAAAGCTACTCATGCTCAAATTAGAGTATTTGAAACAGAAGACAAAATAATAAAATCAAATGCTAAAGATAATCAAAATGAAAACAATAATGTGGTTTTTAATTCTACAGTTGCAAATAATAATAAATTAGAAATTAAAAATATAAATGTCAAAGTACAAAATGAAAAGAATAATATAACTATTGACTCTAAAACAATTAATGTTGACGAATTAAAAGTAACAAAATTATCTAAAAACAATCAAACCAAAAATGAAAACATAGCTTTAAACTCTGTATTGGACAATGAAATAAATAATAGTTCAGTAAAACCTAATAAAGAAGTAATCGAAAAGGATAAATTAATTATAGAACTTTCAGAAGAAAAAAATACGCCTGTAAATGTTGTATCAATCAAAGATGAAGAATCAGTTTCCCAATGTACAATGCCTCCGCCAATGGATCCACCTAGAAGTTGGGATTTCATACAGACAAGCATAATGTATACAGCAGATACCAATGAAAAAACTGAAAAAGAAATTCAGGAAAATATTAAGCAAATCCCTGATCCAATTGTATGTCCAGTTAATACAGATGATTCAGAATTAGAATGGGGAAGTGATGAAAGCTTACCAACTGATCCTAATCAAACATGTCCTATTGTGAATGAAAATAAAAAAAAAAATACATTTTATAATTTCATTACTACAAAACTGATGAACAAGAATAAAAACAGGGTTTCTGCATCCGCAGACAGTATTATTAATGACACTGCAACGACTAAACATGTAAGAAATAAGTCTTTCACTTCGCTTAGGACATTTAAACTTACTGTTCCATCAGATGTAAACAAAGCATTATATCAACTTAGTCCAGAGATGAATTTTGCACATTCTTTATTTAGCAAAAGTAAATCTTTTAATGAAAATATTATCCCTATTGAAAACACTGATAAAAATTCTTTAGAGTTTGAACGTTCTAAATCATTGTGTTTGGAAGTAAAACATGATTACAATTCATCTGAGAATCAACAAAGAGATTCAGACAGCCAAAGTGATGATAGCCTACGTTCAAAACGAAGTCTTTTGTTATCCATGAGAATGCCTAAAGTACATGATGAACATCATGATGACTATCATTTAGAAGTTAAGGACAGTGAAACATCTGAAGATGAAGGCCCTCATTATTGGTACAGTCCAAATAAAAAACATGACAAAATTGTGCAACAAGACACTGTGATTAGAAACAATAGTGACTCTGAAGATAGCGAGTAAGTTGTATTACTATAATTATTATTTGTTATATTTGACAAAACACCAAATTAACTTATATATATATTAAGAGAATGACACTAGCATTTGTTTATTGGCAAGATTGCAAAGTCATATTACACAGTTCTTTAACTGTGGTCTGTTAATCTGTTAGTTGAATCTAGAGTTTAAATTACCTATTATCAAAAAAATGTCTAACATGATATTCTATATTGCTTGTTAGATAAATAAAAAATAACAAAAGTGAATATAATTCCCTTTACATTATTTAGTTCTAAATCAAATACTTAAATATATTTTTTTTTAATATTACCTTTAGTTCTGTTAGTTTCCTTTAGTTTTGTAAAGTTATATTTACTTTTAGTGTCATAAATTCAAGTTCTAAATCAGTTCTACTACAAATCCAGTAAATTAATAATTTTATAAATTATGCTCATTTTGTCTTTCTTAAATGTAGAATTGCTTGTATTTTAAACTTATTTAAAGAAAATTGACTGTAGTTTTATCTTAGACTGAATTTTAATTATTAGTATTTAATATTACATAAATAAAATCATTACATTAACATCTATGCATATTTCAGATCTGAAGATATTAGTTTACCAAAATCTAAATCCACACCAAGTAATTATACTGTACATATCATATAAACAAGTCATGGTTATAAACAATGTCAAAGAACATCGATTGAATATACATTATTTTTTTTTTTAATATCTGAAGTTTTATATTTTAAAATTTCTATAAATATTTTAAAAATAATTAAAACATTTTTCCAAAAGTATTATATACAATTTGGTCTAATTTGATTTCACAGAAGGAATATCTAAAGAACCAGATTTATCAGATAATTCAGATACAGAAAACACAATTTCATTTTCAACTAGTCACGAAGACATTTATGGAACACATAAACGCACAAAATTTTCATTAAAAGTATATTATGTTAACTAATATTATCTTTATTTTAAAATGTATTAACATATATTATTTTTAGAGAACTAAATCCCTTAAAGCATATCTGAAAATGGTTACTATTGATAAAGATAGATTGCAACAAGAAACTGCTGGTTACAAAGAAATAACAGAGCTTTTAAAATATAAGCTAGAAAATCTTAAGCAAGATATTTCTAGTCAAAATAAAATAACTAAAAGACTTGAAGAACAACTACTTGAAATAGATACCAAATACACAGAAGCTTTAGACAAGATTCAAACGCTTGAACTATCTTCAACCAATTTAGACAAAGAAAACCAATATCTCAAACAAATCAATAACGAAGTAAAAATATTATTAATAAATTTATATATATAATTTAATATAGTTATTTATTATCTATAACTATATATGTTTAAATTTTGTATTAATAGCTTATACATAAAATAAACAATGAATGTAATCCTAACAATTCGTGCAAATCAAATGAAATGGTAAGTTTTTATTAAAAATTCAAAGATTTCAACACCAAACTAGAAATACTTTTTATTTATCTATTTTTAAGAACATTATTTTTTAAAATAGAAATTGGAATTGGATGATTCAGTTGCTCAAACTGATAATGCATATGCAATAGATAGTGCAATAATTGTAAGTTTAAAATTTAAATAAAAATGTATCACAAATATTTAAATTTTAATGAAAATAAATATTAAATCTAAATTAACTTATATTTTTATAAATGTACTTTTGGATTAGATAAAAAAACTACACGAACAATTAAAAACAGAACAACATAAACGAGTGGAACTTGATGAACGTGTTAAACTTTTGGCTGTAGAAGCTAATGCACATCAGTCATGTGGTTCAACCATAGAATTATTAAAAGAGTTGCAAAGTAAAATGTCTAAAGATTATGTGCCAAAAAAAGAGATTTTAAAATTAAAAACTGAACAAGAAAGAAAAATTAGTAAGGTTAAAATGGAATCTGAAAAAAAATTAGCAGACAAATTTTATGACCTTGATAAATTATTATCTCAACAAGTATATAAATTCTATTACATATGAATTAACATAATATAATTAAGCTCTTAAGCTTAATTAATTTTATTATTATAGATGGATCAACAAGAAAAGTTAGAAATTCAAAGAGAAAAAATTGAGAGTCAACTTAAGCAAGAATTTGAAAATACTAGACAAAGGTTTCAACTTGAAATTGCAAAGCTTCAAACAACATTGAAAAGTAAATTTGAAAAAAACTTAAATAATAATAATAATTGAAATTACTTTTTACCATAGCTAAAGAAATGGAAGAACAAATATTAAGGGAACGATGTGAGATACTATCACAAGAAATTGAAAAAACACAAGATACCAAATGGAAAGCATTGGTAGATAAAACTTATGAAATAAATAATTTGTAAGTGTACATTTGTTGGATTATTTATACCTTTTAAGATCACTTTTAATTACAAATTACCTTATTTATAACTTTTAGACAAAAGAGTTTACCAGAAATGGTATTAATGCATTGTAAAACTCCAGAGTCAAGTCCTACTTTTGAAAAACCTAAACTTGCAGAAAGCTCTATGAATAAATATCAATGCAACATCCAAACACTTCGAAATGAATTGAACGAAGTTATTATACAAAACAAAAATGGTAAAATCGATAATGATGTGTATAAGTTAACCTACTTTAAATTTTTTATTCAAATATTAATCACATTACTTTTTACAACTTGCATTATATTTGTATGATATTAATATTCTTTTTATATGTTTAATAGCTGCTCTAGAAGATGATAAATTGGCTGATGAATAAAAAATAATGAATAAACAATAGCTTGACAAGCTATGTTACTGCTTTTTAAATTGCATTTATTATACATTGATTGTAGATTGATTATATTTTTATTATTATTTTTGTTAAAATATAATTAATACAATTTAACTCGGAAGTTTGAAACATCTCCATAAACTTATTTACGTATAAATTATATTTATAGTTTTGTATATGTATGATATAAATATACCCATCAAATTAATTTTGTGATATTTAATTTATTGTTGTTCTTAGTTAATTTTTTTAAAACAATTTCTTCTGTATTATTAAAAAATATATTCTAGAGTAATAATTATCTCAAATACAACAAATATAATTGTTATTAAATGTGGAATATAGTAGATGTTTTAATCATTTGTTTTTATCAACAAATAGTTTTGTGAACAAATTAAAAAAATACTTTCAGGCTTCCGAGACTAATTGAAATGTCTTATTTATTGGTTTGTGATTAAATATATTACATATTAATTAAGCAAACTTAATTATAAATATATATATATTATACACTATTAAATTTGCAGAGTATTTAAAGTATTTGAATACTGCTAGAAATTGTATAGACTAAACTATTTTTAATAAAACATTAAATACATTTCTAGATTATACCATACCTTATAATATACAATATACTACTATTATACGTAGGTTACTTTTGTTTATTTTTATTTATTTGACATTTGGTAGATCATGAAACTAGTATTTAAAATTGTTCATCCTATTAGAATCTCATATTTGTTTTTAAATGTTAAGTGAAATACTTTAAAATATCAAGTGACTATAAAAACATTTTTATTAACTAATATTCAAATGTTGTCATTTTAAATAAAATTTCAAATGTTTAATCACATGAACGATATACTTTTATTATTGTATTATATATCATTTTGATATAATTCACAATTAAAGAATAAAATAATATTCTTCGATTTGATTGTACAATAAATCAGTATTGTGTTTGTAGAAATCTAAGTATTTTCAATCTTTTGATATTGGTCAATTAAAGGTTGAAAAAATAACCATTTTTTAGATCCAAATGAAACAAAGAATGTATTGACTTTGCATTTTTTTGGAAACAATAAAACACCTATTCGGATGGTAATTTTATAGAAAAAAAATGTAAGATATACATTCATTTTTGCAAGAAATTAATTCAAATGACATATTAAACGTTTAAATTGGATTGTCATAATATATAAATAATAAATATTACTAATGACTGATGTTCTATATTCATAACTAAAAAAAATGCTTATGAAAATATTTTTGGTCCAGGTAATATTAAACAGTTATTTAAATAATTAAAATGAAAATACTTTCAAAAAAATTGTGGCTCTCTATAAATGAAAAAAAAAGAAAAAATGTATCGAATTATAGATTATAGTGTATAATAATCTAATAAGCACATAAATAACATAATTTGAATACAAATTCAAGTTTATTATATATATAGTTCATACAAGGACCAATGGATTTCAAAGTATTTAATTCAAAATTAGTTAAGAGAACCAAATTATGAAAAATAAAATGTTCCTTATGTGTTTAAAAACAATTATTTCAAATAGTTTATAGTAAAAATAATAAAAATAATAAATTTGCTTACTCATCGTTGGTAGCATTCATTAATTTCGGCAAATTTGTTTAATAAAATATTTCATTATAGCAAAGTCTTTTAATTTATAATATCTAAAAGTTAAAAGTTAATATCTACAGTTAAAATTTCAAAAATATAATTTATTAAGTAATAACATCAATATTTAAGAATAGAAATGTTGTTTTGATATCAAAATCCTAGTAATAATATAGTTTTAGTTACTTGATGTTATTCTTTCAAAATAAAAAAAATGAAAGTGAATTGTTCCTTATTTTAATTGTAACAAAAAAAACTGTTGTATGATCGTCATTATTCCGTTTGTATTTTAAACGGAAATATAAAAACTAAATAATTAGAAACTGAACATAAACTAATGGTAGCCCAAATATTTGTTTGTTTTCTCAACAGACTATGGACAGTATTGCAATTCAACCAGCAACTAATTATCAATATAATTGTTATCAATACTCACCTTTTGTAGTTATTTGTTATTGTAGTTTATCACGAAAAAACTCAGAATTGTAGAGTAAGACGTATGATTTTTAATTCTTAAATTCTTATTTTTGAGGCATAACTAAATGATTATATTTTTTTTATAATATTCAACACAACTGTCTACGATATGTCTGATAAAGCAATGCTTGTTTTGGGCGAAGCTCCCGAATCTGATGATGAAGACTTCCAACGAGTAAAATAATATATATTATATAATATATAATACTATAAATACCTTACATTGTTAAAATATTTATTGCCTTACAAACATATTTGTTTTTTCAGAAGGGTAATGATAATTTCATGAATCTAAAGAATAAAATGACCAAAAGCGACCAAACAGAATCAGACTCTTGTAATTGTCGTGCACAAACTTCAAGTACGTTATGACAATTGTTTGTTTAACTATTTAATATTCATTCATCATGTGACAGCTGACAGATGTTTTTGTTTATATTTTTATTTCAACGTGTCACATGTTTATTGTATAACGTAGTTTTATTTTTGTAGAAAGTAAAAAAAGTCAAGCTGGTAAAGAAAGCTTTGTTGGGCGAACTGAAAATTATAAAATGTCTGAAGATACTTTATTGCATAGGAAATTAAGTAAGTATCTATAATCTGGAAATTAATCTGTATACTTAATTAGCAGTATATTAATCTCAAATATTTATTGTAGAAGAGAAAAATATACAGTTTTATTCGAATCTGACCTCATTTAATAAACAAATGTATATAAATGCCATGAATCAAATGAATGAAACCAACCAACAACTTGTTAAGGCTCAAGTATTACTCCAGGATACTGTAACAAATTGGAAGTATATTGAACAAAACTTGTCCCACATTAAAAACAAAATGATAGATATATTGTCTGAAGAATACATTCCAAAAATTATAATTTAAACAATTTTTTTAATATAAATTATATTTATGGTTGATTAATAATTATAAACTCTAGTTTATATTCATACATGTATATTTTTACAATTTTAAATTAAATATATTTAAAATAGATATTCACATACAGGTCATTTAACAATTTAATTTTGAATATCTTCATTTCACAATAAGAAATGACAATATAGGATTACTTTATATATACATATATATAAAAGGTGTACATGCACTAAAAAAAGTAATATAAAGTCTTAATATAAGTAGTATATTAATTAAACAGCTGCTCTACGTTTGATTGACATTTTACCTTTTGATAGGTAAGACAAGTTAATACGAAATTTACTATTGTCTGCTGTTTTCTTTACCCAAATCTGTAAAAAATATATATGATTTTTAAGTGTATAGAAAGTTAAATTATTTCAATAATTTAATTAAGAACGTACGGTTTCATTGCCAATGGCAGATATGACAGCTGGGAACTTTGCCATTTGTCTTCCTTCAACAAAAACAGGCTGTCCTCGATGATACCTAAAAAAAAAAATTATTGACATCTGGAAATCAAAAAGGTATAAATAAATTTGTTATACCATCTCTTTTCAAATAGTAGTTTTCCATCTTCAATTCTAGTATCTGGAATGGTAGAAGATGCTTCAGTATCAGAATTCTGACATTTTTTGGGACTCATATTACCAGAAGATGAACTTGAACTTTGAAGAAATCCTGAAAAATTATCGATATCAAACATTTTTTTTACAATTTAAAATTTACATTGAAATAATGGATTAAATGTTGCATGGAATCTTAAAAATATCTACTGTGATCAACAACAGACAATATTACGGTCATTTCTAACTTAATGAGTTTAATTTCTTGCATTTCTCAAGTGTATATATATATGTATACATAAATTAATTTAAAATGTATCGTTTAAATATTATATACCACGACTTTGCCATTTGGACATTTTTACTAAAAAGATTATCATCAAATTATTCATTTTTTCCTTAAAATGTATTAATGTTAATTTAAAATTTTTTTTTTTTTTAGAATTATCTACATTAATTAATAAACTAATAAAATGTATAAGTTCTTATGCAATTGTAATTTTATTAACTATAGTATTAGTATTTATTAATTTGAAATAAGCAAATGTGATAATTTGCTGATAATTGTTATTAACATATTAATTTAATGATGTACAACATAGAAATTTGTCAAAGATGAAATACTGATATATTATACTGCTGAAAAAGTGTTTGTCATAAATGGAACAACCTGGTTTTCTAATAGATGACGAATTTACGGTTTCACGTGTTTTTACAGTAGTGGTAGCTGTTGTAGAAGTGGATGGTATGGAAACTAAGGACTCTTGGATAGCTTTAACGTCTTGTTCAATTTCATGTTCATGTAATAAATAATAAATATTTGATACTGGAGGAGGTTTGCGACGTTTTTCTTGTGGTGCTGGAACCACAGGATCATTTGGTCTTCTTCTCAATTTTCTGGTCATAGCAGGTTTTTGATCTGACGAGTCTAAAGCTGAAAACCAACCTAAATTATACACAGAACAATTTTAAAATGTATAACATATCTAAATACGTACAAAGTTCCATGTTTAAATTATCGTGTTCTATAGCTTTTTTCCTCTCATTCAAGTCTGATATCAGAGTTTCAAGAAGTTCATGATTACGATCCTCAAAATCTTTGTGGGCCAGACGGCGTTCCCTTATAAATTCTCTTTCAATAGTTTCAAGTAAACAGTCTCGCCATAAATTGTTCATAATTAGCCTATTGAAACAAAAATGTTAAAAATGACTTAATTGATTTAGAAAAAAAGAAATTATGTTTATTACTGGTTTTTTTGTTGAAGTTCTAATTTCTTTATTTGCCTCACATATTCATTATGAGTTCCATCACGCAATTGTTGTAATTGTTTTTGTATACCAGCTAATTTATCCTGGTAGACCCTAAATATAAAACAATAATAAAAAATTAAGAACATTGTCGTTATCTACATGATTGCCTAAACTTACTGTTCTTGTATTTCTGTATGTTTTTCACGATTTTCTTTACTTTCGTCTGTAAAAAGAATCGATATTAATGTATAATAGAATTTTGGCTCAATTACGTACCATCAGAATCTGTTAAATCTTTGTTTCCAATTTTAATACTGTTTTCGTCGTCGTCCATTGAGAACGTCGAAGACGGCGATATATTATCACGGAACGACATTATTTGAAAAGTAAACGAAGCTGATTTGATATAACGAATTAATTATTACAAATGCTATTCGGGGTTAATGAAAACAAATTATTCGCGGCAAAAATACGAAAATATAAATTTACTCCCCCAATCACAATTAAATCGACTTCGCGTTATCACTTACCAGTAAACGGTAAAAGTTACTTCATATTACAGATAAATAAAATAAAATGTTTACGGTATTTATCAGTGCGTTGTTTTCTATCGTTATCATATTAAACACTGCGGTCTATAAACATGATAACCATTTGATAACTCTTTAAACCACAGAACTAGATATGATTTTACTATAGAAATACTATATTTAATATAGAAATTGTTGTCAACAATATTTAGTATATAGTTGGTACAACTCATTTATGCATAGTGGTATTATCTACCGTGACAATTTTCAATTTTTCAATCTTCTTTATCCGCCATCAAGAAATATTTGACTTCCAACTACAATGTTGATTCGGCGAAGTTGACTCCGTTTATTCGTAAATTCTTAAAGGTTGCTGAGTTGAAAGGAGCGTTGGTCCAGATCAACGATACTGGTGCCGCCAGTCATTTTAAATTAATCACTGAAGCAAAAAAGCCTGTTATGAATAATGTAGTAGTCGCTGCTAAGAGAAGCCTGTGGTGAAGAAATCAGCTGTTGTCAAAGCTGCCGAACCGCCCAAGAGAAAATTAGCCGTCACCAAAAAGCTAAAATCCTTCGAACTGGCCGCAAAAAAGTCAAAAGAACCGTTGTCACATCCAAACCAAAAGTTGCGAAACCTTCCACCAAAACTAAAATGGCGTCCACCAACAAGACCATACTACCTAAGTATTTGAAAAAGAACTCAGTAAAAAAGGCGGCACTGAAAAAAAGTAAACATAAAAAACAATAAAAATTAAACATTTTAAAACGGGCCTTTCTAGGATCACCACATACCGTGTAAATCCAATTCACTCTGAATATTCAATACCACTTCCCCCTTCATTATTATCACATTTCGATGTTGAAGATTGACAAAACGAGTCAATTAAATAATTACCATTGAATACCATAGTATATGTTGTTTGCGGATGATATTGTGTAGTGTATATATGTAGGAGAAAGTAGAGTGGAAGTCAATCAAAGATTCGACGTGAGGAGATTAGCTCTGGAAGAGAAAGGATTAAGGATTAATAGAAGTAAGACAGAGTACATAGAATATAAGTGTGAGGAAAAGGAACAAATAGATACAATGAGAAGTAGAATAATAATAGATGGGGACGAGATAAAGGAGGTTGAATGTTTTAAGTATTTATGGTCCTTTGTACAAAAGAACGGAGGTTTTGACGAGGTTGTGAGCATAGGATTAGGTGTGAGTGGATCAAATGGATAGAAGCGTCTGGTGTCTTGTGCGATAAGAGAATTCTAATGAGGCTGAAAGGTAAGTTATATAAAAGTGTAGTGAGACCAGCTATGTTGTTTGGTTCAGTGTTGGACGGTGAACAAGAAAATAGAGCAGAGAATGAGCGTAGCCGAGATGAGAATGCTTAGATGGATGAGTGGGATGATAAGAGAAGATAGGATAAGAAATGAATATATAAAAGGAAGCATAGGAGTAGCGGCGATTATGGATAAAATGAGGGAGAATAGACTTGGATGGTTTGGGCATGTTATGAGGAGAGAAGATTCGGAAGCAGTAGGAATAGTTATGGAATTGAGTTGGAAGGAAGAAGGGAAAGACCAAAGAAGTGGTTGAAAGGGATTGAGTGTGATATGAGGATTGCTGGTGTTGTGCGTCGAGGATGTGGGAGATCGGGGCAATGAAGCTTTAAGACTAAGGTGGCCGACCCCAAATAGATGGGAATAAGGCGAGGATGATGATAACGCCTGTTATTTGGACACGTATTTTCGTAAATGGCTTACAGCTAAAGACTTAGTCAGAATATTGACGAGACATATAATTTTTGATTTCGTTGGTAAATACGTTGATAAAATTGACCAAATAAGTTTATATGAAATATTTGGATGTATGAACATTATAAATTCATATTTATCGATCTATAATGATGACAGTACAATTAATGAAAATAATATTATCGTAAATTGATAAAACTCGTTAGGAGGAAATACCCATTCATGTTTTAGTTAATAATAACGTTTCCCACTGGGATAAATACATTTTTGATTTTAAGTTCTGTTAAATAAAAAATATCGATATATGTATATA
>JAIPRN010000013.1:0-215403 GCA_025469175.1 Geopemphigus sp. TES_GeoC_2020
TATATATATATAAGTGTACGTATACTAGATTAGGTTATTGCAATACGTTGTTAATTCCATCTAGTATAACTATAGTATGACATTTTATTAATAGAATATTAGGAATACTTTATATAATAATATTTTAAACGGTTATTTCTATTATAAGGTTGTACAAAATATGATGAACCGAGGATGCGTTCACCGTTTCAGTTAACTCAACTGCGAATTTTGTATAATTAAGGTTATGCTATATGCTCTATATTATTCGTGTATTTGTTATGTTTTATCATAATATCTAATTAAAAATAACTATACGTATGTATGTGTATATATATATATATATATATACATATTTATCTAATATTTAATTGGAATTAGGTGTCTTGAGCTAAATGTAAAACCCGTTGTTAATAAACATAATTTGTATCAGGGCGGTACAGTTAATGATGAAAAATAACTGAAAAAGTATACACATAAGTGTATTTATAATATTGATTTTTGTGTTTTGTATTCTGGTAAATAAAATAAAATGAAAACTGATTAATCATAAATTATTTTGTGAGAAATTGTGACTTGCAGATAAATTAAATATACAATAATTTTTTACAACACTATCGTAGTTACTATGTTTAATATTGTGTATTATTGAAACGTGTATCGTTAGGTGTCTGAAATTCATTTGTAGTTGTATTTTATATTTTGTGTGAACTCCATTTTGGGATGGACAGATGTTAAAGTCTAATATTTACTGTGTATTCGTAATATTACATTATTAATAATAATCAATACACTTTATCGTATATGTTATGTTTAAATCATTTTTCAGTAATATCCTTTTACATATTTGTTACTTGATTTTAACAGAAACAAAAAGTATTATGACTTGTAAATGCTTTCAGGGTGGATAATATTTGTTTTTGCACCAAACGACGTCCGAAGAATAAAGAAATGCCATTTGAATGAATGACTTTTATCAGTGTTGTGTTCCATTAGGTACCTGTGTTCAGTTTGTTTAGTAGAGTATAGTATGTTTTATCCATTTTGTGTTTATTGTCTATATTTTATTGGAAACAACAAAAAAAATCTATATATATATATACACACACACACACATATATCATTATTTGTATCGAATAAACACGTAATTTAGTTTACAGAGCGGTGTTGAAAAACAATTTGTTCGCAGAAAATGTATGGTTATTGGTCATTGAAGAATACACAATATTGCGATATAATTGTTGAACACTTTGTGACCAATGGGATTTTCACAAATTGGATATTACATACTATATTATAGTTGACGCGTTCAATATTAATTAATTACGACAATAATGATAACTTTTTAAAATAAAGTGTTATAACAAACTGAAGAGAAACAAATGTTTCAGAGTAAATGCCCTACTACTCGCTCAAACTTCTGTGTCCATTAAGACAAAGTACTATACAGCTACTTCTTTTTGTAGGCTACTGGTGGAGGCATATTGTGAAGGTAATTGGTACATTTTATTTTTTGTAATTGATTAAACATTTCTTTTTCATTTTTGTTTCTTGTCTGTAACTTACAAAGCGACTTATTGCCGATATTTGCTTCTATAAACAATTTTGAAATACGATTACCATTCAAATTTGACCAAAACATGCGACATTCGAGTGGTTCAATTTACATTATTTTTAATTAACCTATAATAGTTACGTCTTTTATTGTACTGTATTGAATGTAATTAATGTCTGTCATCGGTGTCTATTTTACGATTTACATATATCCTAAGTTAAAATTTGTATCAATTATATACGTATAGTTCGTAAACTTATTTAAATATATGTATAATTTTAAATCATTATTATTATTATTATTTTTCAGCTTACTACAATTCGTTAAGAGCCAACTTCTATTGCCACACACTTCTCCATCTTGTTCTCTCATCGACATCTTCCGTTTGGACAGCCTGATCCACCATTCCTATATCCTGCGTTGTAATATCTAATTTTTGTTTTTGGCCGCCTTGTAATTTTTTTTTGTCTATTTGATTTGGGACGTTTTTATTAAACTTCTTTTTTAATTATCGTGAATGATGCCGTTTATGTGTTTTTAACTGCCCGAATACATTTAATTAACGTTTATTTTATAATTACGTAACTGTGTTTCAAATTTTCTTTTTGTCAAATTAAAGACGTTAATACAGTTAAAACGTATAAGTTTTGTTACAATTTGTTGATTTTTACGATACATTGGTACTATAGTTATTTTTTTAACTATAAAAAATGAATGTGTTCTTAGACTTAAACAAAACAAACAACAATATTAATCAAATTCTTAATTAGGAATCACTTAAACGAATTTCATGGGCAAATTTAATATTATCTGGCTCACACAAATACTTTGTAATATATATATTTATCGTTTTCTAGTATTTCTATATATATTTTTAATATTTTATATAGTCACGAAATTATAGCATTTTTTTGTACCTATTTGAAATGTGTGGTCTTCATTGAAATTTCGTTTTCTCATTCGGTGTTCATATTAATCGTAATTAGTAATTTTTTGTTGAAATTGTCGAATTTAATATTACGTTTGGTAAATGTCAAAAATTATTTCAACATTTATTGTGCACTTACCTCTTTGTCTCGGGTTATTACTCAAATATCTTCGACGGAAGTGGGGATTGTGTAATTATTTGCTTTTGTAATTCGAGTAATTATTAGGCGTCAAAACGCTTATTACCATTTATAATCCTAAAGTTATCAATTAGCTACTCGGTTATAAATAATTATTGGGCGGGTGGTTTTTTCATTTGATAATTGTATTTGAACACCGCGCGCGGTTGTTTAAGTGTTCGTTATAATTTGTTTGGTTTAACGCGTTACTGGTTAGGACGAACGTGTTAGACGCGTGAATTGAACGGTTTATAGTCGTCCATTAGAGTTATTTGCGTCGCCGGTGTAACTACGGTACCTAAAGTGAATTGAATTTTGTTGGATAGGTAGTAACTTCCTCCGAGTTATATTTGTATACGTATATATAGTAATTAACGTATACGCGAACGGTATCGAGTATTTTATTCTTCACGACGCGTAATGGTCGATATTAAAAAGCCTAAGTCGTATTCGTATTTTCCGTACGGGACGATAGCGCGACGAATGGGTAGCGCACGATATTGTCGTAAGCGCCCCAGATGTCTTTGGAAGCGAGCGCGTCGTCGGCCACGTTTTCTTTTACAAATACAGATTTTGGACTCGACGTACACCGGTTGGTCATCGTGACCGCGAGAAGCGTAAGTGGTTCCTATCGTACCGGCGTGATACCTGCCCGGGGTGGCGTAGTTTCGGAATTCCAAACGTTTCCAACGGTGGCCGCACCCCCCCCCCTCATAAAGTCGTTCGCAGCTACGTCATTGGCGAAACGACGTGTCGAATACGTATGTAATATTGTATTCGTTCGCGAATTATTCGTAACGAAAACGTATAGCCCAATAAGTATTATGGCGTACGAAGTAACTGTTCGGAGGTTTGTTTTTTTATTCGTTTCGACGAAATGTAGAACCGCCCGAGTTCGTCGTCGTTTTTTTTTCTTTAAATCCGATATCGTATCCGTTGCTGACGTGTCAATTTCGTTTTGTCGTCAGTGGCGGTGGAGTGACGGCAATTTAGGACGTAGGAGTTCGAGACTCTTCCCCGATAATAATTGTCGACGATTTCGAAAACGCGTGCGTTCGGACCCTCCGGCGGGAATGACGGTCACCGTTTACGCGGCGAGCTATTACGTAATAATTCGTAACCGTAATTACGCGGAACGAAACTAGAATACATATATATATATATATATATATATCGTACGGTATACGTTTTATTGTCGAACCCGAGGACGAGAAATTCAACTACGACGTCGGGGAAGGGGGAGGAACCCTGAGATCCTCCTCCCCATCCCCTCCACAGTTCCACCGCCAACGATCGTGTCACCGAAACGCGCGGATTACCGTCCGAACGTTCGGTTACGGGATGGATGGGGGAGTGGTGGAAAATGCGACCGACGCGTGTTGACCAACGTACATATCCGTTGTACGGCCGCGCGCGCGTACGTTCCCACCACGAAGTAAATATAACTAACCGTCCGCGGCGGACACGGTCGGGATTCGACTTCAACACGGGCGACCGGTCCACCGTCGTTTACGAAAACGTCGTCGAAATTCGCGCGCAGTGGCAAACCACGATTCGCGACGAATATGCCGTCCAACGAGACACCAGTTTCGTAATTGAAGAACGTTTATTTACAATAAATTACGTCGAATCTGGTTGATATACAAGTACATCGCGTTATATATATATAATATAATATATATATATGTATATATAATATATCTATTCGTTTATAATAACACGATACATTTTTAAAATACTTACGATTAAATAACTTCGAAAAATTCAAATAAACGTCGACAAAAATAGGCCGCGTCGTTTTTTTATAGTGTCTGTTAATAAACGCGCGACGCAATATTCGCGTACGTAATGTAGTGTAAAATACATATACGGGGATGACAAATGTCGAAACGTAAGCGCAACTTATTTTTATTGATTTCAACGAAATACAGAGTTCCGGCAGTATTCTACAATAATAATAATAATAATAACAACAACTTTAAACGCGTAAACATTGCCTTTTTGACGTTCGAACGTAATCGTGGAACGTTTATTTTTTAATCGAACGTTCGAAAAGTGTACGAACGCGACGCGACTGGAACGTCTAAGACGTTAATTGTCGGAAAGTCAAAAATGGACGGGGAGAGGTAAATAGTTAAGGTCGTATTTCGCGAAACGTCAAATCGTATAAACGGGACGAATATAACTCTACGTACGAATAACTCGTAATATTAAACATAATTTGTAGTTGACAGAGTAGGTGGGTACGTCCGCTCTGTTAGTCGTGGCCGTTGCAATTGTTTTCCGTAAGTTCCGTCAGCCATTTCGTCGGTATAACGTATGAAATAATTTGGAAATGTACTCGCGATCGATAACTTTCGAAAAAAGTGCGCGGAACGTTCGTAATTTATATATATATATATATATATATATAATAATAACAACGACGGTAACCGTATCGCGGAATCGCGTAATTGTTCGTCGCGTTCGCGTCGATATTCGGAAAGGCGATTTATTTTTGATATGTGTGGAACAACCGTCGCCCGATATATATTTGCGGAGCGAACGCGCGCGGGGTCCGTGAGAAAAGTTTATTTATCGAATATTTCGACGAGAACGTGGACAAGAACGGTTCCGTAGTGTGTGTACGTTTACGACGGCCACCGGAAGCGAACGACGAAACGGCCCGCGACAACGTTCGTTATAACGTATTTGGCGCGGAGGGGAGGGGGTCGACAAATACCGGCAGGTGGTCGGGTCGAGTTCTCGTCGCGCCGCGGTCGGACACCGGTGCCCGCGATACCTGCGAACCGAGCGGAGAGGAGCCCCACCAGCTACAACGAGTGACGTTTCAATGAGTGTATTGGGTGTGGGGCGACAGTACCGCGTGAAATCGCGTTTGGCGTCCGTCCGGCGTAGGAAGAACGCATCGTTCGGACACTATTCCTAGGTTACCCTGTGTAACAAACGGACACGTATTGAACGCTAATAGGTACGCGTCCGTCGCGCCTGCGTCTACGTAATTATCCATCTACGATCTACCAATTGTACGGTAAAACTTCGTTTAGGATCCGGAAAAGAATGGCGCTATAACCGGGCAATCGTAAAAACCACCATTTATTCAAAGTATCCGAGACGTCGCCGCCAATTTTACGGGTAATTCGTCGAAAGGCCCGGGAGGTGCCGGAACGAGACGACGGTAATTTCGCGGGAATCTCCGCTGACGGATCGTTCGTAATTCGAACGAACGCCGCGAGCCGGGAACAACCCGTAATTTTTACCCAAAAAATACAGAAGAAAACCGAAAAAAATTTCCCCTACAAGAGCGTCGTGAACGAGTAAAACGTTCGATAAAACACTGTCTCTTGGGTCGGGACCGAGAGAATCGTAAGAATAATTAAGAGCGTTATAGTCAGGAATTCCGTAATAAACGGGAGTGTTATAGAGAAGTCTTACCGTATATAAACGTGTTCTAAAACTATTTACTGCCAGGGAAAATTTCAAACGCCTTTTCGTTTAAATTCCGAGCGAACGGAGTTAACGGCGAATCGGAAACGAAAAACAACTCGTTTCTCGTAATCCCCGTCGGCGTGTCGTTACTATTAAAACGTCGTCGTCGTCGTCGTAGGACAATTTAGTTGGATGTATTTTGGACAGCGCGTGTTCCCCCCGGCCGCGGCAACACGCGTATCACGCGCCGTCGTTGTAATAACGGCCACGGCGAGCGCGTGATTGTGTTTCCGGTTCAGCCGGTCGTCCTTCCGGTACGGATCGTTTTTTTTTTTTTTTCACAAACGGTCGGTTCCGTTACACTCGGTTGGGGCCGGAAGGAGAACGGGACAGCGAGCGGCGGCGCCCTTTTCTTCTTTTACAATTAATTTTCGCTTCGTCTACCAATTGAACAGGCTCGCCCGATCTCGCGTGCCCGCGCGCACGCTGGACGAGCGCGGTTCGTTTCACAAAACCGTGTCCATCGTGTCCAACGACTGGAGTATACCCTCGTCCCGGCTACACCACTCGATCAACTCGTCCAGGGTCACGTTCCCGTCGTTGTTCTTGTCGATCAACTGAAACCGACCACGCGCCGCCGCACATTAATTAATTAATCGTCGTTTGACGTTATACGTATATTATATATTTAAAATATCGGGGGTGACCGAGCTTTGCTTTTTTTTTTTTGGCAAATCGTGTTTTGCGGAAATTATATTTAGATACGAATTACGTACTGACGGAATATGAATAATATTTTTCGATCTTACCGGCGTAATTATAAGAAAATACGAACCGATTATTTAAATAAAAAATCGCGAGCGCGATTAGTTTAACGTTATATTATAAACAAGGGTCTCCTGGCTTAGGGACCGCCCGATTTATCACCTGAGCTGCTCCCGTCTCGCGGACGGCGGCGAAATTTACCTTCGTATATTATTACATAATACGTTTTTCGTTGCCTGAAAACGCGGATAAAACGACGTTTTCTACAAAATGAAACCTAGCTAGATCGATTTATCTCCCTCGAAACCCCCCCGCATACTAAATTTCATGAAAATCGTTTGAGCCGTTTCCGAGATTCAAATTATTTATATACAAGGGTTGCTCGTTTAAAGGTATTAGATATATAATTTATACGTATTTATTTATTTCGTAAAACGTTTCGCGTTACGTATTTCGACGAATACGCCGACGTTTATTTCGCGTTCCATTTTGGGGTAGCGGTGTGCGTACGTGTAAATACATCACACAAAATCGGACGACTTGTACGTGAAAATCAGTGGCGGGAAAAAGTGAAGCGGTAGAATTTTGGAGACGCTCTACCATATTTTTTCGTCGTTGATGTTCGATATATCGCTCGCCGATCGGTTTTATTGAAATTGGTGGGCGGGGGAGGGGCCGAAATATTATTTTCGAAACGAAACGTTCAAGTCGGAAACTCGTATTACGTTCTTTTTTTTTCCTCTTTAAATTTTTAATCGCTTATAAGTAACGCGTGTAAGTAATCGATCGAAACTCTGAAATGGTCGAGCGAATTTGATTCGCCCAATGTACGTACGGGGAAAGGCCTCTCCCATTCGCGTTACGTTAAGAGCGAACTACATTCGTCGAAAGCAATCGAGAGTTGCTTTTATTTCGGTTCCCCAAATTCGAGCGTTATTATTTTTTACGAAAATATTCGAACGCCAATATTATTATGAAGTAAGGTTGCCGTTTATCAAAAGAACGTTTATCGCAATAGGCGTCGCTCGAGTGTTATAAAGTCGAATTAAATGTTAATTAACGCTATAATAATAACTTTTACGCCGAAGAGTTTGCGGCGTTCGGGTACGTTGACCGTGTATAGGCGTTTTTTTTCTTTTACCAACGAATACGGGTCGTCTCCACAGCACCGGGTAACTGACGTGGTAACTGGAAGGGAGGAGAAACGTAGTAGTGACCGCGTTAAAAAACCACGAAAACCCGCGGAAATATTGTTCGGGACGAAAGTTGCTACATTTATCAAATCTCCAGAATGTGTCCGGAAAATAGGCGCGTGATTTATTTATATTTTTCGCGTTCAAAACGGAAAAGAACACCGGAGGGGGGGGGAAGTGAGAATTTGCCGTAGGAAAATTGTTTGGAAATACGTTCGTATTGTCGTTTTTTTAAAGGGTAACGCGTTATCGAATCATTCGATTTGTTCCATCCGTCGTTTGTAAACGCAGAACGACGGCGTATTTGAACGCGCGCTCCCGGATGGGTCACCACGCACTTTGGGTACGAACGGTTAACAATTATTATTAGGCCGCGTCGCGACAATCAACGTCAGCGCGTGGTAACTTACGTGAAATATTCGGTCCACGTGGTCTTTGGCGGTTTGATCGTCTACTTGCGGATCGGTGTGTCTCCCTAGCATGCTATAAATGGAATGTACTACGTCTTGCATTTCCTTTTTCGTTATAACGCCGTCTTTGTTCAGATCGTACAAGCCGAATATCCAGTGGAGTTTCTCTTGTACGCTTCCGCGAGACACTTTCGACAGTATGGCCAAAAAGTCCTGCACAAAAGTAATTCGTCGTCGGCCGACGTATTAATTAATTGGAATATCGACGGTCGGTTGCACGAGACCGGCGACCGATTTCGCCCGTAGTCGTCTGGTATTCATTGGCAGACCGGGGGGGGGGTCGGTCGACCGACCGTTAACGTAATAAATACAATTTACGCGGCGCGCAGTTTGTTCGGATATATATCGTTGTCGTTACGAGCGTCTCTACGTTAACGCGGGCGTGTTAAAAGGGCGCGCGGAAAATTCACGGGAATCGCCGAAATACGTTCGAATAGAGAATTCGTTTTTGGTTCGTACCGCGTAGATTATCGTTATACGCGAAATTCGCTCACGGTTAACATTCGCGTCGGGACAAACGTACCGTTCCGACGTTCTTTCGCCGCTATTATTTAAACGCCGAACGGTCCGCCCTAAATTTACTCTTAGAATTTAAGCGCCACCCCACCCCCATTTTTTTTTCCGGGCGTCGGTAATTACCGATTATTCGAAAAAATCGTACGTTCCGTACTTCCTCAACGGTAACGTAATGTCCGGACGAACGAGAAATCGGCTTACATTATCCGACTTTGGCGTCGTAAACACTTTTGGAATTCGCTCGGAATTCGCGCCGGATACGATTTAAGCTTTAAACGTCGTATAGTGAAATAATCGTTTAAATAATACGGACGGTCGTCTACATTTTCATTAGGGTCTACGGTTCTAACGGCTGGAAATTTTAATACGACCGTTGTACCCGTCATTTATGTAACGCGTTCGACGGTCATTCAGGTCATTATGTACTATAGGCGTAGAAGTATAATTTGGCTGACCCCCAAATAACCGGGAAAATCAGGCGAAGAAGATGACGAAGAGACGTGTAATTCGACAAACGTCGAATACGTTTCGCTCGTAAACGCCTTTTCGTTTTCGAGCCAGTTTACGATTCTCGGTTTCGATAGAAAGACGCGATGGATAATAAATGGCGGTCGCGCGCTGTTTTATTTTGAACGTCGTCTTTTCGTTTTTGGTGTAATCGCTAACGAAAATTATAGTTCGCGGCTGCGGTAAGTGAAGCGTGACGAGCGGTTGATTATGGTTAGTTTCGTATCCACCCGACGGTCAGAAATTATCGACACATTTCCGAAATCTCGAACAAACAAATAAAGACGTTTAACGAACGCGACCGTCCGGCAAACGAACGTCGGATCAGTTGTCGGTGTAACGGACACGCTACGGGAAGACGTAGTCCAGAGGCGATCTGAGCACGCTTCGAGAAGTCCTTTCTATTCGGTAAATGGCGCGCGCTGTTTATAAATAAAAGCTATAACTTTACCGACGCGTCCCAGACCGTATTGAAAACCTTTTGGGGCCTGCCGTTCGAGACGAATACGTTTCAACTCGAGTCGGGGGGTGGGGGAGGACGACTGGCGCGCCGATACTAATCGAACTTACCGTCGACGAAAACGCGACGCGCGAGTAAACCGAACGAAGGCGGCGTTCGTCTAAACGATCGATTAAAAAATATAAAATACCGGCCGCCAAATAACGTTTATAATTATTCATTCGCGTAGTAGACTAAAACCGACGGAACTCGTGTTTACGCGCGGGGCGTATATATATATTATTTTTTTTACGGCGAAAAATAATATTTTAAAGCTAAAATCCTCGTAATTACAGTCGGTACGATGTAGCGAAATAATAGGTACGTGACTTATTATTAGCCAAACATGATATATAACCTAAATAACGTAATTGAATTACTACCGTGTACGTGTATGCGAGCACATAGTTTAGTCGTTTAGTAAATCAACTTGTCGTACGTTAAAACTAACGGCGAAAACTTACGATTTCTTTTATTTCGAACGCGTAGCTAGTTAGGCGAATCTTTGGTAAAATTGGATAAAATTTATCTAACAAATATATATACACGTTAACGATCGATTTTCTTTGTACGATTGTAAAAGTATAACGCAGTAGTTCCCAACTTCACATCTGTTATACGCCTTCGTTGTAGATTTTCAAAAATCTCACGCCCCCCCCTATCGGTCGAAAAAATTGATATAAATAAACCGTACGATATTCGGGACGATTATTATTTTTTATCCGCGATAATACGAGGGAACGATCGATTAACGGCCAATAATTACGGTAATAAATTCGTATCGATACCCGGTAATCGGCTAGTTATTAATTTTTCATATTTTCCCTACATCGGCGAAATAAAAATCGTTTAATAATACGGCTATTATTTTACGACCACCGTTCGCGCGGCAATGTGTTCACGCCTTTCCAGAGGGCCCACCCTCTCCCACCCACAGGTTAGGAAACACTCATGTTAAATGGGTGCACGCCAAGTATGAAATAACGAGTTGGATATTCGTTTTTCTATATACGGTACGTACATATTGATTATTAAACGTTATAAATACTTATAGTTCCTATCTACCATAAAGGACGAGAAAAACACGGGAAAAACCGGAAAATAAATCAAATACGCCGGAAATTTAGATTAACACGCTTGTTCGTAATATTACGCGTCGAGAAATCGTCGTTTATAGGAATTATGGTTAACGTTCGATTATAGTAAAATAAATATCGGTTACGAAAACACGTCGTGCGTTAACGGGAATCGGAAACGCGTTTTTACATTCCAAAAAGAAAAAGAAAATACTTCGCTGTTACGGGGACGTAATAGTTTCGAAGCCACTCAATCATTCGAATAGTTAATACGCGATTAGTTAGACTTTTTTTAAAAGTAATTCGTTATTAACGAACAACAACTTTCGTTTATGCGAAGTATATGTTGTTGTAAAAATAAAAATGATTAATTAGCCGCTCGTACGAAGTACCTTTTATCCGCTTTAATAATATAACCTAATAAGGTATTGTCTTTTTTCAACGGCGCGCACCTTTTCAAATTAAAAACATATTTAAATTGTTGTACGCTAAACACAGTGTAAGTTGATACTTACATCGTATAATAATAAAAATAATAATAATAATAAATTATTATACCCACGCTGTAAAAACGTTATTTCGTTTTTAAAAATAATTTGTCAAAATATTTCTAAGTAAATTGATTATTATTTTTTTCGTGCGGTTAAACCGTGATTAATTATTTTTATTTCCCGAACGAAGCCAGGAATATATCGAATTCACAATGATATATCACGTGTGTATACGCCTTTTTTTTATCATTACGAGCCAGGCATATACTTCAGGACGTGTAAACTGGTAATATTTTAAACCTATCGTTTTTGGATTTCTTTAGCGTTTTCGTTTTTTTTTTTTTTAAAGGGCGAGATAATGTTTTCGAAAGATTCGCGACACATTTTTATCGTAATTCGGAAAACGATCATTTTTGGAGAGATTCGAAAACTTCGATAGTGTCGTTTTTTTCTTAGTATACATACACGGGCGATATAATTTCGATTATACACGTAACTCGGAAACGAATTTAATATAAGAAAATACGTTGAAAATCGTTCGGAAAACGAATAATTTATCGTTTTTCGCGAAATAAAAAACTATTTTTTTTGATAATTTGGACGTACTTGTTTATGTATTTATGTACCGAACGAAAATCTATAACGCTGTAGTATCGATTTTCGTTTAGAAGGCGCAGCGCCTGTTGTCGGTCATCACTTACGTTAGATATTTAAACATTAGTGCCGCCTTCTTTGATAATTATTTAGAATTTGATTTGAAAAAACGTTTTAAACTTTACGACAGTTTTCCAATAACGAAAGCGAATAACGCCAACGTTATACAACATAATACAAGTCTATTATAAAGGTTTTCTCTCAGACTTGTTGAAAATTGCCGATAAAAAATTGTAGGTAGATTTTACCCGCGTTCTTATTTTTAAAGACGAATTAAAAAAAGTTTTTCTTTTCGCGTTTCGTTTGAAAATACGTGCGAGTAAAGGCAGTCGTACTAGATTAAAAATACAGATAAACGATTTTATGAAGAAGACGCGCGGAGTTCTTGTCATTGTTGAAATACAACGTAGAAGAAAAGTTTTATATATTTATTAAATACGTCAACCTTTTCAGACGCGTCCCAACAATGGTCAACGTCTAAAAGTTACCTCGAAGAAAAGAATAGCGTACAACATTTTCTAGCTTACTTTAGCACAATAGTTATGATAAAAACGAGAACGCGGAGGAGATATTATATAATTTCGAAAATATTCTAAAGTTATTATTAGTCGTATCGATGATAATCGTTGTAATTTTGATTTTTAAAAATATTTTAAGGCTACGAAGAGTCTCATTTTTGTATCTGTATTACTTTATTTATTTATACGTTTTTGAATAAACAACGATCGCGAAGAGTCTCGTGTTAATATTAAAACGTCTAGGTTACGCGTATCAATCAAAATATTGTAGGCGTATTGTTTTCGTCGCGGATGCGCGTAATACGCAATGGTAAGTACTCGACGCCAACAATGAACATTTGCACGAAAATATCCCCCAATATAATTTGTAAACTTTAATTTTGATAAATATGTATTGTACGAAGATATAACGTTTGCGGGTTTGTAGTAATAAAATTCTGAAACATAACAAATGTTCGTGAAATTTTAACATTGCCGTTTCGCTTATGATCCCTAAGATTAATGTGGAATAAGCATTGCTTCGTCTGGAATTATTTTATCTTTTTATTTTTTAAGGCGTACAAGTTGGTATATAAATAAATAGATTTCACATTTTTTCTGGGGTAGTTCATATTTTCCAGAAATGTAATTAACCGTATTTTATTGTTCGTGTATTTAATACGAATAAGGACGATAATTAATAATATTGTAAATAATATTCGTCAGTTACGATTTAATAAGTTTATTAATCGACTTTGTCGTAATTATATTTCGCTATCGTTATAATTTATAAATATTTATTAATAACACAAACGCCTTTAAAACCAACACGAAAATGATTGCTTTTAATTATTCGACGTTATTATTAAACATCGATTATGAAATGTCCGTTGACAAAATGACACGTAAAATCCCTCGGTACAGTTATCGCTATTATAACAAAATATGAATATATAAACATAATAGAAACGTTCTGTGTGTACCTACACGGCATTTATGAGCTCCTATTTCTTAATATTTTTCATAATGAAATCTTGTAAATACGAATATTATATATATATAAATTCGGTCGTAAATATAAATTAGTAAACTTTTTTTGATCCCGAGGGAGGGAGGGTTGAAACCCAGTAACTTCCACTCCGAAAATACGTCACTGTATTTATATATATAAACTGTATGGTAAATAATTATAGGGAAGTTACGGGTAGTCGTTTAGAATTAAGTTAAATATGTTTATAGTTAAATAATAATATATACAATCGTTTAAAACTGCGAAGTACTCTATTTACAATATTACTACGATCACGCGTGTCTTTCATTTTTATAGCGCTTTAAGTTTGACGTAAACGATTTGAACGTTCGAACGAAACGATTTCTTCGCTGACAATTACATACGTCGAGGAACGAAGCCTGATTGGACGGCTAGTGCGTTACGTTAACGTCAATGTACGGAATAATGGTTACGACTATTATTTGGCGTTTCTGCTTTAGCTATACGTTATATACAACGTAATTGTTATCGCCGCGTAAAAAAATTAAATCTCTAGAGAATGTAAAGGATTAGTTTTGAAGTAGACGAATGGCGGTAGTAACGCAGCAACAAGTAAACAATACACTCATAAATACTAGCCGGCGTCGTACTTTAGTCGGCGAAGATTTTATTTACGATTCGCTTTTTTTTGTAATGTTAAGCGTTTTCCGGTGGCAAACGTTTCGGGGGAAATGTAATTGAATTTATCTCTCTTTCTCTTTAGAAATAATTTTGTTACTATTTTATCGGCGCGTAGTGTTTAAGAATTAAATCCGATCGATTCGAGATCATAGGCATATATAAATGGACTGTTCCATTAAACTATTTCGTTTTATTTGGCGATTACAATTACGCGTTAGTATGTAAACGAATACAATTACCTCGAAACTAATTTTTCCAGTTGGATTTCTCTTGATTGTATTGAACACATATTGGGCATATTGAGAGGCATCTAGAACACATTCGCAAAAATAAATAAACGTGAAATTGTGTGAAAACGCGCGTTACATTATACACAGCCGGGGCACACGTTGGCCGACAATTTCGGTTAATCGCGTATTACCGAATTGAATTCAGAAAAATGAAATACTAAATAATATCTCGTCAAAATTATCGACTTCGATTATCGAGTCGTATATTTATCATTTAATTTACTCGATTTACCATCGATATTAATTAAACGATATCGACTGGTTACAGTAAACGGGTTTGTTAAAAGAAAACGCGATGTATTTAAACAGATCGCGATGTCGAGTGTGTACTCATTTCGGGACGAGAAGATTGTTTTTTTTATAAAATTTTTTTACGGTTTTCGTGGAAAAACGTTTTTTTTTTTTTTATAAATTATAGTTTATGTTTCGTTTATAGTTATTTTAGTTTTTCTTGTCCAAAGACATATTTTAACAATCCTAACTTACCACCTTGAGGGAAAAATTGTGAAAATATGTGCTTGAACGAATCTTCGTCTACCATGCCGGTTGGACACTCCTAAAAACAAAAACATACTAATTGTATTTATGACGTTCGTACACGTAAGTACAATTATTATTATATGTATTTTTGAATTCGTAATATTTTTGCACGTCTTATTTCGAATTTGTACGAATTAATTAATAGTTACGTTTAAAATTATAATATAATTCAATATAATATTTAGTATTTTACGAATTAAAATTTTGTAACGAAATATTTAGTGTTTTTAAAGTACGAAACAGTTATACGTCTGTTCGTCAGCCACGATAATTCGTTATTATATAATAACTTATTATCTAATTTATCACTACGTCATTATGATTTATATTTCGCTTTTAAGATTTTCATTTTAGACGTTTGTTTAACGTTTAGCGAGTTAATCTACGTCGCGATTAGACGTCGGATATCCAAAATTTTAGGCCGAAAATTAAAACGTAACGCGCTAACACAATTAAACGAGATAAACGACGTTAAAAACGAACCAAATGAAAGATGCAAGCTCGAATAGTAAGATTTTCGCAGCTCGTTAATGAATACGTTCGAATAAGATTTCATTTTCATAACGGAAAAACGAAAATAATTTCCAATCAAAAATATCGTTACGATATATTGTTTAGTTTAAAACGTTAATTACGGTTACGATTAAACCGTGTTTAATCGAACAAACGACCGATTTCCGTTAAACTTTATCAAATATTGGCGAAAAATACCAGTGAAAACATTACCGCCACAGAATATTGGCGACGTAACGATTATTTCGGGATATAACCGTTGTAAGTTAATATGTCGCCGTTAAACAAATATAATGGCGATCGTATTAAAATTCAAAATACGAATCATCAGCGGGCAACACGTTCGCGCAATTTTATATCGTTCCGTTATTGTCGAAGAAAACAATACGTGTATTGTCCACGTTTTCTTCGTTATTAAAATTCAATGACCGGCGAATCGATATAATAGACAACAACAAACGTTCGAAGTGATCAAAAACACTCTTCGTTTATCGTCGAAAGTGCCACTTCTTGAATTCAACGGGCTTTTTGTTTTTAATTTCGTAAATCGGTATCATCGAGCTATTAAATGTCGTGCCCGAGCACAAAAAAAAAACAACGACTCAAGAATACTTTTCGTCTATTGTTAATCGTCTACTTATCGGGATATTAAAACGTAAATAATCGAATTTAGGACTCCGTCGAGAACAACGAAGAAAAATCGAAATCAAACTTTTCGTTCAACACGTACTTGTTTGAAGCCTCTATAAATCAGTTGGATCTCTTTTTTATTGAATTTGGTGATTTTCGTGAGCTTTGTTAACTCCTCTGGTCTGTACCTCGACACGTGTATATTGTAATCATCGATATCTTCTTCTGTAACATAAATAAACGAAATAACGCGCTTTAGTGATCGTAATCGAAACGGTAAATTACCGTTAAATGTACGTAATTTTTACAAGCGAATCGGCTATATTTGTAAAACCGTTTGCGACTCTAAAATTTCTATAATCGTTTCTCTTTCAGCAATGTCGAAAATCGCTATCTCAGGAATGTTATCTACCGAGTTACACAGTAAATTCGAAAGTATTCTAAAATTTCAACGCTACGCGTATATTTCGCGCGAGCTATAATTATCGTGAAACGTCGATAGCGTAAACGATAAAACGCGCGGTGGGGCGTAACATATTTTATAGCTAACGAATGTCGGGCGAATGTGCCACAATTGCAACATACTGCGCGTCGCCGGAACACTATCCTCCTTTAGATTAAATTATCCCAAATTAAAATCCCCCCGTCCGCGCTCGAAATTTCTCACTAGCGCGTCCACTCGGCCGACAGATAAGGTCGCGTGGATTAAAGTCGTAAATAATACGAATTTAATGTTAGTATCGTGTCTGAAAACAGGAAGCTATTTAAATCTTCGCCATTTCCATAATAATTCTTCGCTTTTATTTGGATTCATAAAATTAATACACACACGCGCGTGCGCATACACACATACACACACGTGTATATATATATATAATAGCAGTAAATAACGATTAATTGACCGTTGTATTAAAATTATGATTATTGCCGCCGGTTTGTGTGCTCCGAAAATAAAATTGTACAACTTATCATTTCGATTTTCTATATCGTGTTGTTATAAGTATTAACACGATTTTTAACGTTCATTATAATAGTATTGTAAATGTCTCGGTAACGGCGACATTACGAGTGACTTTAGTAGAACGAATCACCAAACACATCCGTATAGTAAGGTTCGTTTGTATATCGGTAAAATAGTCGAGTTTATAATGTTATGTAAATATCGTTATATTAAAGACCGCGACAACGAGTAAACGATATTATATATTTTACGTCCGCCAATTAGTACAATTACTCTATTCATACGAAATAATAAAACAATTACGGTTATTAAAACAATCGACGTATCGATAATAATTTTTTAAAATGTAGGCGATAGTTTTAGGGAAATCATTTTAACGCGTGTTGTCATTTTTAATTTGTAACGGACGATAAATTAATATCAAAACTTCAAACTAAACTCAAACTATCAAAACTAAAAGTTATTTTAAACTCGGTTCGTTTAAAATATTATGAATGAATTCAATTTTTGGTTGACGTTTTCAAAGTTCACGCAAACAAATATAAATTAATGACATTCGAAGTTACCGAAGGTGGATAGAATATTTAATTATCCACGTATAATATTAATAATTATAATTTCAAGAATTACGAAATTTATAATACCCCGTCGCTATACCGGTATCATCTAAACTTGACAGAAATATAACACTTCCGGGCAACGTAAACGTGTTTGACGATTATTATTCATAAACAGTTACGGAATTAACAAAACATCGAAATTACAAATTATTATTAAACTCGAACGTAGTAATGATTTCCTAAATAAAAAAAATGTTACCGATTCAACGTCCAGACGATTTTACAAAGGGATTTTGTGGTATTTTAAGAAAACAATTCGGAATTTGAAAAAAATTTATATATAGGCGGATATTTTAAAATTTTTTGTATAATAAAACCAATATTTTCGGTCGATAATATATTTATATATTAAAAAGAAGATATACACTTGGAAATATAAACCCTTTTTTGGTAGCGAAAATCCGCTAGGCGTTTTATACGAACGTGTTTATCGTAGAGAGTAGCGTGCTACTTAATAGTGTCCAAGGAATCGGGCGATAGTTTCGAATTACGGAAACTCGGATCGTAAATTTTAAATTAATTTGACATTTATATACGGCGGGGGCCTCTCCCCCTTTGATTATTTTAATCCGAATTCTCTCCCGAAGGTTCAACGGGCCAACATATTAAAACCGTTGTATCGGACAAAGATTTAACGGCGTCTCCTTTTATGGCGGTATTTTATATTGTTTACGTTCAAGGCGGCACGGGCGGACGGAGGCGATAAAACCTTTTCGATATTCATTTCGTATTTTTAACGACGAAATATTTTCGCGGCGGGCGACGCGATGTTACGCGTTTGCCGGTAGCGGGCCATTTAACCGCGGGTAAGCGATAAACCGCGCGAACGGGAATAAAACGCCGGTGCTCGGTCGTTCGTCGGCCCGGACACTTTTTCACGTTAATCGAACGGGACGAATTTCAATTACGCCGTACGAAAGGGAGATAACGTCGCGGGGGCCGATAGACGTTTCCGAACGCAATAAACGAACGGACGCGCTCGGGACGAATACACGGGCCGTCGGGTTGTTGGAACGAAAACGCGCTAATTCGTTTAGCGGCGCAAATTCGACACGAAACACGAACGGGTTCCTATCTAACGGTCGCGGGCCATAGGCCTACCAACTAAAACAACCCGTCAGTTTTCGACCGCGTACGGTACGAAACATATTTATACGATGGCGTAAACACCGCCGCGTTCGGTACGCACGCACACAAGGGCGCGAATACAAATTGTTTGCCCGTCGAGTACCGGGAGACGTGTAACGCGGAGCATCTGTTTGCGCGTACGTCGCGTTGGCTCCGGCGCGTCACAGTCCGTTCGGTTTTTACGTTTATTATAAAGGGCGGTTTTTTATCATTAATAAAACGGAAATTTAAAAGCTTTTTCGGACACCTCCGCGTATGTTCTAGCCCTTTTTACATGATTTAAAACTCTCGCGGCTCCTTCGTTGTGACATTTATCGTCGTAACTGCAACGCGGCGTTCGGGGCCCGCGTCGTTATTTACTCGAGTAAATTTTTCCATCGTCCGTTTTCGAAATTATATTCCATACGTACTACCGGCTGAAGGATTAATCGAATTAAACGGGTTTTTTTTTTGTTTTTTAATAAAAAGAATATTGTCGAACGACGGTTAGTTCCGTAAAACGTCGACGGTATTGCCGTTGTCTCGCCGCGGTTGTTCGTTAACCGGACGATTAAAACCTTATTGGTGTTCGGTCTAAAAGATTTACAACGGCGCGTATTATTTGGGCCCGTCAAAACGATCCTGTCAATAATATTGTGGCGTAAGACCGAACGACAATCGCGTTGCGATCCGAAATTTCGAGAAAATCGAGAACAGAACGCGAAAACATTCTCCGGTTATTTTGGAAAAAGCTTGGGTTTTTCGACCTTTCGTTCTGACCTAAAATTGTGATATTTTGGCTAGTGTGATTGCAATTTGCGTAAAAGCCTTATACGATTTTCTAATAGGTTTTTTCATTTTTTTTTTTTTTTTTTTTTTGGAGAATAACGGAGAAATTCGTTCGAAAATTAAATTCACCTAAAAACGACTCACGGATAAGCCGTGAAGAAACAATGTTTTGATATGAGGACGTTTCGACGAATTTTACTGACGTCGGAAATCTATAATTCGAAAAACCGGAGACGTGGTCGTTCGTCAGCAGAGGCGTATATTTTATAGATTTTTATGGAACTCCAGTTGGGCCAGCCGGTCTCACAACGAGAGCGGTACAACGTCCCCGAACGTATATTATTCGACCGTTTTAGAGCCTTTCGATAATGAATAGACCACCGTGTACGTAAACTGGATAAGGTAAATATGTATAAAGTCGCACGGGCGTGTCGATATGTAAACAACGTATATCGTTAGCAATGTACAAAAATCGTTACCAGTCGGCGCATATAGCTCGAAATCGACAAGACAAATAGCTATTAAACCTCTCCGTACGAAGCTTTAACAAAGGGATTATTAGTCCCTAGGTATATAAAGCGGTCGAATGGGAAACAAAAACAGTTGCAAATAGAGTAATAAAAGTTGGATTACTGTAGCCGTACTCGGGAACTAACAAATGCTTGATACTTGACATTGCGTCGAGGGACCGAAAGAAACGCGCGTATACACATATATATATACACGTAGTAATATTGTTATTCCGAGACGTATTCGAATTCGCGTACGAAAAAACGAAATTTGTTCTTTGAAACGTCTTTCGTACTATGGAATACAAAACGTCACTACTTAAAACGTAATAACAACCGTGGTACAAACCGAATTTTATATTTCGTAATAAAATGCCGATTACGTTTGCGCGCGGATTGCCGTCGACATTGGTATTCGATTTGATATTCCGAGCAGAATGCGGAGTGTATAAGAAGACGCGCGTTAGTTATCATATTGGAAACTCGTATTTTAACGAGCCGAATCGCGCGTGTTTGTGTTATTCGAAAAAACCGTACTTATCGTACGAGGAAACAACTATTATTATTAGTAGTGCGGAAAGAGAAAACACGGCGGTAAATAACGATTTCCGACGTTACCGGCGTATTTACGATATAAAATTTATCCCCCGGGCGATGTGAAATAACGGCGAACAAACAATATCGCAGCGGCGTAAGTAAACACGCGTAAATAGCGCGGGAAATTTCGAACTAAAAAACAATCCGAGTATTGTTCGTCGCCGGTGGTAAACGCGCGAATTGTTTTCGCGTTGATACGATTAGCGCGTCGAGGTTAAAAACGGCTGAACGAGCGTTTACGTTCTGTATCGCCTCAACACACTTACGTCGAGATTGATTCGACACGAACCTGAGCACACGTATTTTCTAATTCGCCAACGGTGATCGATCGTTCGTCTTAGGCGAGTACGTGTACCGGCGACGTACGTTGTTTTCAAATTTTGTTTACGAATTGAGTGAAACGGTTGGGGAAAAACTCGGTAAATTGTAATGGGATACGCGGCGCGTAGTAACGCTACGCCGGTTAACCAAATAACAACGAGTGAACGATTGTTCTCCGATTTGCGATAACGTAGCAGCCAAAACAAACGCGCGAATGGAAGTTTTCTTCGGGTTTTCGTTATTTTTTGTTTTTGTTTCGTAAGAACTATCGCCAAAGTCGCGTTTATAATTCGTAGACCAACGATACTCGCAACGCGTTCTTGGTTTTTATTTCGGAATAACTCGTAACGCCGTTCGTAATTAAACGGAAAACGTTCTTTTTCGTTCGCGATCTTAATTAATTAATAACGATCAGATAATAATAATAACGACCGCGGAACTGGTCGACTTTTACATAAATATACGTTCGTTCGTTCATTTACGTAATTTACAACGTACACAATTATCACATATAAAAGCGAAAAACGACGCTTTTTCGAATAAAACAAATTGTCGGAACAATAGCGGTATAATATGTTTGACGGAATAATACGTTTATCGTACTTTTGTACGTTGTAAATCGATGTTTGTACGGTTGTTCTTTGTAAACAAAAAGGTAGGAACGAACGTAACGATTCGCTTTTTCATGTAGGTTGACTTTTGAAACGGTCGCCGGTCCTTGCGGGAATCTCCGAAATCCCTCGACGAGCCGACCCGAAGAATACGAATTTCGCCATTCGTCGTAGCCCGCGCGTTTAATCATGCGCGTCGGACGCGACGTTGGATCTACAACGGCGTTCGGGAATTCCGTACATGTTTCAACATTTCGTACGTTAATACCCAACGCCTATGCGCCGTGAACCCGAATACCGTATTGTCATGTACCGGATAACAACGGTTTACGCGCGTAAAAGGAAAAATACGCTGTCGAATTAGGAGGAGTACCGCGCGCTCGAAATACATTTTTATTTTCGCGGGGACGTGATTTGTGAAAAGACAATATAATATATTACTCGTCACGCGTAATACGTAGACGCGGTAACGAATTTGTACATTTTTTTTTGAAACGACATCAAAACGGCGAAAAACTCGAGGTGTTCACGAAGACCGAGTATTTAACGTTGAACGTTTCGAGTACGGGCACGAACGAGCTGTAACGAACGAACCGTACGCCGATTATTGCGTTCGGCCGATAATAATCGATATGGATGGCGTGTTGGTCGCCAAACTGCCGCGGACGTTTCGTGACGCGCCGGAGACGGATGGCACATCTGTCTGGCCTTCGGTCTACGGGGGAGGGGGGGTACGACGACGACGCGTGGCGCTTAGTGTTATTTGGGTCCGGTCCAATGTCGCGTTCCGAGGTTTTGTGTCCGTTTCACCGTCGTAGCGACACCGCGGCCGTTTACAAGCCCGGGGCAATTATCGCGCCAAGTGTGCGCGTAGGAGGGTGGGGGAGTCGTTTGAGGATATTTGGCACCGGTGATTGATTTTTTTCCACTGCCGTCGACGCCAAGTGACCATCACCGGTCGGTTTATTGTCCTCGCGCGCGTCTATCCCGTCGACGGGTAATTTCGGCCCCCCCGGTTTTCGAACCCTCCCCCCCAGCGCCTAAATACCCGTACCGACTAAACGCGTTACCGCTCCTGGCCGAAATTCGAAAACGCCGCTGGTCGAAAAACCACGCGATCGTGTCTGCGCGGGCCCGAAATATAAAGACCCAGTCGGTCGGCGTTACAGCCGCTTGGCGTCCGGATAACGAGATTCCGGTTATACGTTCCGTATATGTATTTATATTCGATTCAGTAGGCGCGAAAAATCTAACCGGGCGGGAAAGCGACTGCGGAAGGAAACCGGAAACGCGTCACGTTCGAGCGTGTTCGCCGTCGACGGTAATCGCGCGCGGACCCGGCGGTAAAAATTAGTAACTCGCAAAGCTCGGATACGATGGAACGATTAAATTTGATTTGGCGGGCGTGCGTCGTTGGGTCGGCGCGGAAAACCGGAGGTAGGTCGTCGACGTACGAACATACGCGCGCGTTTATTTTTTAAACTTTCCTCCCCCCCTCCGTCGAAGACGTCGCTGGTTATTATTTTTACGACGGAGATTTTCCTCAAACGAGACCGTATAAACGATTGGACACGACGTGCGCACCGTCGCGGATTGACGACGATAATATACGACCGCTCGTATAGTCGTACAGTCGTAATAGCGTCGTACGTTTCTTCCGGATTCGGAATCGTCGTTGTCCGCCGTGCCGAAAATACGCCCGTTTCGAAACCGGGCGCGAATTGGCGGAGCTTCAACAACAACAGCGTCGAGTTGCTTCTCCCCCCCACACACACACACAACCAAGCGGTTTTCGCCGCGGCAATTGCGGTCGCCGTCGGTCGTCGTTCGCGGGACATCTTCGGTTTCGACTCAAGCGACGAAACGAATTTCGACGGGTTAACGCGTAACACTTGGCGCACGGGGAAACGTTATGGGTAACGGTGCTTTCGTTACCGGTACCGCGGTAGCTGTGTGATCGTCGTTTGTGCTCTAATCGGTACCGGAGGGGTACGTGCGTAATAAAAACGACCGCCCGTTTCGGTAACGAATTGATCGGCGGGGACGATATTATTCGACGGAACCGGCCGTTTTAGACAAACGCGCGCGTGTGTATACGTTCGTCCGTCGCGACGGGTTGTCATGTACGTTAAGCGTATCCGATTGTTCGGCACGTGTAGCCTATTTACGTTCTCGTTATTATCGCTTGTGTAGGGTGGAAAAGCGTTCTTCACGGACCGTGCCCGAGCGGAGTTTTCGCGGAAATCGACTGTAAACCACCGAACACGCAAATGTTGGCCCACCGCGAACGTCGTCCAAACGTGACGGATTTGTACCGGGGCACAACCGCAATTGCGATCGCGTAAATAAAGGGATACGACGGCGGTTTGTACGTCCGCGAGGAAAATTAATAATACAAATAACGAATCGTCCGTTTCGTTCACTTTGATAAATTGCGACTTAGTTGTAGTTACGTAACGAATACGATTTATCTAAAAATGATATGGGCGAATTTCGAGGCGGTTTCTTTTATTCGTTACGAACAGTCGTTTTTTCGTTCTTTCTTTTTCTTAACAAGGTATATTTCATTTTATGGGCGGTTCCGTGGCGGGCTTCGTTGTCTTTTAGGCGAACGCTGATAAATTAAGATTGATGCCGTCTCCGTATCAAAGCTATAAATAAATTCCCGCGACGTCGTATAAAAGCGAACGCGTTCGGAATAACAACGTACGAATAAAACGTTCACCGGTACGAACGAAACGAGCGGTTCTCTCTTCGTTTCCGCTTAACCTTTGCCGGGATTTTCGGCGGGGCGAAATCATTTTTTTACCCGACGGTAACCCCGACCGGCCGTTCGAGCAGCGGGCGTCGTAATATTCGTGTTTCGAACGCGGCCGCCGTCACGACGGCGAACGTTTGTCACACTGGAAAAGAATATCGTCGCGTTTTAAAATAAAAAGACAGTCGCCGACGAGTTTATTATCACCTCGGGAGGGCGACTGGAGATCGAACGTTTTTACAAACATTTTACGATCCGCCAAGGTAATATCGCGAGAGTTGTTAATTTCCTCGGCGGGTCGTTCGGCGCGTAGCCGTGTCGTATCCATAAACGGGCCAGCACGTTTACGATTAATTTCGCTCGGACGATTTACGGGCGCGTTGGTAGTCGAAGCGAATTTTTAATAATACGGACGCTATCAAACGCGCACCTTGATCCGGGAATCTACTAGAGGGGGGGCGGGAGGGGGCACGCGCAATTGTGCTACACACATACGCGCGGTAGTATCGACGAAGTTTCGTTATTTAGTTTTTCGGGAATTTATGGTACGTACTCACGGATGGGGCGAAAACCCGAAAAGTACGGCGGCGGCGGATTTTCGTTCCGTTTGGAGGAAGCACAGCGCCACGATTTCCCATACCCGCACGACCGTCGTAATTTTCACCTCACATACGTAGCACCACTTAACCGTCGCGTCGCCGCTGTCTATTGTACGTAACGAAAACGGTAAACAACGCCGACGACGAGTTTTTTACGTACGTTCGTTTTTATACGCGCGCGTATTCATTCGGTACGGTCCCGTTCACGCGTACATCGCGTACGGAGTCTGGCGCCAAAAACGAATTTCTCCGTCCGCGACGGATCGTTGGCCGCCGCTAAAGACGCTACCGACACTCAACATTAACCGTCAACGCGCTCTTTTCAGTTTTCCCCTTTTCCGATTCGCGTCCTCCGTCATTTTTAACGTTAACACGCGTTCGCGACCACCGGCTGGTGGGTCGTATCGCGACACGTTCGTTCGGTTCGTCGACGATTTTATCGAATTAATTTATACGTTACCCTCTAGCCGAAAAATATTCCATTTTCTTCGTCGACCGTCGCCCGCGATATATACGTACGTGAACGGCAAAACACGGGGTTTTTTTTTACGCGGAGATCGGCGCGTTTTTCGGCATACCGTTCGCGGCCGGTATCGAATTTTTAATAAAAACTTCCGATACGCGAATAGAAGCCGACGGATTTGTCTCTACGAGCGAATAATAATAATAATAATAATAATAATACGAAATTGTTATTAGTTTTCGAAATTCCGGGGAAAATTAATATTCTCGCTACGGTAATATCGGCGAAAACAATTTCTTTGTGTGTTTGCCAAAGAAACGACGAGTTCGCTTATCGATACGACGTTTAAATCCGAAATTGTCGTCAACGTCTACTATCGTTACTACAATACGGTTTTTATTATTACGCCGATATAAGAATCGTCGTGTATTATTAGGTATTCAAATTATCACTTCTACGAGTTTTCTCCGGTGGAGAATAACCGTAATCGAACGTTGGAAATATATAGTTATAAAACGGTTCTCGACGTCGGTCGATTTTTGTATTTAATTACGTAAACACGTACGGCGGGCGTCTGTGGATTTTTTAAACGCTTAAAACGTTTTTTCGCGGTATTATTATTGAATCGAAATCAAGCTTCGGCGAAAAATGTTTATCCGAAAATAATCGCCACTTCTTACACTCGAATAAAAGTGCGTTTTACAGACGACGGAATTATCGCGAATTGTTACGACTGTGCATTTTTCGCTTCGTTTGAACAATATCGACGTTTCGATTATAACGTAATCGTCTCGGATACGCAATCTTGTTCACCGTTTTATTTGTCTCGACGTACGATATTGCGCAATGTTTTTTAGGTAACTTAATTTCGAACAGAATGAAACTTCGCTCGTGGTATAGAATTAATCATAATTTATTCGCGTTTAAAAGTAATTTCGTACTCGCGTAAATTCGTCGCTATAATTAACTTTTTAGGGAAACTTATTATTATCAAACTAATTTCAGAGTATAGCTAGGGCGTAATTCTGGGGACACTTAAACACGTTTTAATTAAGTATCAATCGTAAATACTAAACTAAATAGCGTTATAAGTTTCCAAAAGAAATGTTCGTTGTCTTACGTATGGCCTCGAATATTAAATTATAGAACGAAACACTAATGTTACGACGCGTATTTTGTTAAATAGGATAATGTGTATACGTCAAAATGTGATGTTTCGTCGTTAATGTAATACGGAATTGATTCCGAGCATTTATTGACGATATATATTGATTATATTGACGATCGAACCTTAAATGTCAACGTTAATCGTCAGTTTATCGCGATTAATTACAACGATATACGTTCTTTTAACGTTTCACGCGAACTATTGCGCGAAAAATCTACGAATATTTTATCTCCGCTGTTACGTGCCCTTTTTTTTAAAAAAAATTAAATCGCCCCCGTTTACAGATTTATTCGTCAATTTTTCACAATATAAATTAGAAAATACTACGGTAACGACAACAACAATGATAGTAACAACAGCGTAGGTTCAGTATTGAAACGATTTCTAGGAATTTCGGAATCGAGGTTACGGAGTTATTTCCACGGTCATTTTTGACGATCGTATTTTCCTCTATACGATGTGCCGCGGTTGATATCGATTTCGGCGTTCGACGATTTCTACGGGATTTGACGTTGTTAAAGTTTGCCCGAATCGTCGTCGCGTGACGCGATTACACGTGATTAGACGGACAAGCGGCATTTAATCGGGAACTCCGAGCGTCGTACGAAAAAAACGATTCGCCGGGTGTCGTCGAACCGACCCGGCGATTTTTCGCTCGAATATTATCGTCGAAGAACGGTCGAATTATTCGGTACGCCAACGGGTGCGCAGAACAGTCGTAACGTTTCCAAACACGTGACGTAACCACCGGGCACGTATCGTACGTAGGCGTTTAGCGAAATATTTGATCGCGTATCCGGACGACGAATAGAACGCGACGCTGTCCGCTTTATGGCGCCGACGACACGTTTTCCCCGCTAATTACTATACAATTATATTTCCGGATCGGAACGCCCCGTTAGACGGCACAAACGCGTTTTCCGCCGTCGGAATAGCTCGTTATTTAGCGGCGGTGGTGGGGTAGGAGGGAGGGAGCGCTTCGTATTTAACGCGAGTAAATAAACGGACCGACGGATATTTTCGGTATTTGTCTTTTTTCCCCTTTTTGTCGACACGTTCAAACGCGAACGATGAAAACGTTAGCTAAACATCGTCGTTTTTAATTTCGAAATGTTTTTGATTATTTCGAACACGTAATACGCATTTCGAAATAACTCCGTGCGAATAAGTTCGTTAGAAGTTCTCGAAATATTCCGCTCGGACAATACGTTGTAATTTAAACGCGCGCGAACGCGTACACTCGCTAAACGAATACTTATATCTTTATATTCATTAGCGTGTGAGTGTATGTGTGTGTGTGTGTATGTGAGTGTGTGTATAGGCGTCGTTGACGTAAATACAAAATGGTTAAACAACTCGCGTCGTTGCAGCTTTACGCGTTATTATGTACAACATATTACATTATTCACCGTATAAAAGTTATAATTATAATTAAAGACAGGTTCGTGTTTAAACGTGATTCTTTATATTTATATGTATTTAAACGTATTCTGTTTTTGTAAAATTATTATTTTCAGACCTACCGTCTGAAAATGCGAATCAAAAAACACGAAAACCTTCGTAACGCAACGTACTACGATAAAAGGAATACGCCCTCGTCGATTTCTATAGGGTTGCTCCTAAAACAACGATTTCTATCGACAGTAAAAATGAAATCGAACGTTGTACGCGTTTGTTTGATCTCGACGTAAACAATTAAATAATCGTCGTTAGGTGGCTTACAGTTCGATATATATATATATATGTGTGTGTGTGTGTGTGTATGGTGGAAACTTAAAACGATTAACGCACCGTTACGGAATGGATCGTAAAATTATGTAATCGACTTTCACGCGACGTGTAGCCTTTAATGTTTTTACGAGAGAAAAAAGGAACGTAATTCGAGTAGTCGCTTATCGATAGAAGTGTGAAACAATCGTATACATCTATTACGTTAACGGTGGACGGTAGAAGACGAGAAAAAGTCGACGAATAACGTAAATTATCGACAACAGCGTTACGGGTATCGTCCGGTCGATTTGTGGAAGGTAATCTGGCGTAGTTGATCCACACCGTAACACGTTCCTCGGTAATTCGATTGCCGATAAATAAGGCGGAACACGGGACAGGTAAATACGATTTGTCGGCGCAACGTGATATTTTCGTACCCGGTATCCCGGCCAACGGCGTAAATTCGAATAAAACGGTCCGTCGCGTACGTCAGTTGCCCGTCCGTGCGCACCCTATACGACATTTGGCGTTCACACGACTAATTGCACGGCCGCCGAGTGACTAGGAAGGGGTTACCGAAGGTGAAACGCGTTCCGTTCGCGTCTCCCGGGAATAATTTCCCCGAAATTCCGTATTACGAACGGGCAATTTGTGTAACGCGCGCCGATGTTCGTCGTTTTTCGTCCGGTAATTTAAAACAAATTCTTCCGTTTGTTTATGACCGCGCGTTAAAACCGTTTAACACACACGCGTACGTACGGTTTTTTTTCAAACAAATCCCGTATACGGTTTGTCGATTACGGCGTTGTCGATTTTTTCCCGTGTTCGGCCGGTCGTTAATATCGTTTCTCGCGTCGCCCTTTAACACGATCGTCATTCAAATCGAAATTCGTTCCGATCGGTAAAACGTAAAGAAGCGTTCCGCCGGTCGCGCTTAAGCGAAAGCTTTCCGGTACCGGTAACGCCGTGCCGTGTAATTGCAAAAGCGGAATAAAAACCACGGAAACGGCTCGGATAATATCGACGATCGAACGGAACCGACGAACGGGGAATTTTACACGAATAATAATCGGGCGCTGTAAATCCGTCCGAAATCTCGCGATGACCAAATAAGGCCTTTTCTCCCCCATCCCCACCACAAGTGGTAGACGTTTAGCGAAGAAGAGTTCGATACGAAATATACACGCGGCGTATACTCGAAGTAAGCGAACGTTTATATACGAGACAGCCCGTTTTGTAAGGACCGACCGCGGGCTGTCACCGCGAACTCCGTATCTCTGTAAAATCGCTTTTGGAATTATCGAACCGATATCGTATACGATAATCCGACGGTATGATATAACGTTCAAATGTTTCAAACGCGACTGGAAACGTACCTATCGTTCTTTTTCTTTTATTTTACCGACGTACACGTTGTCATATTCATTCCAGTTGTTTATTAACGTTATTACTTTAATTCGGCGAAAATTATCGATACTTTTCGTTCAGTAAATATATATATATATATATATATATATATATATATATATATATATACATAAAATATGCAGAGTGTATTATATATTCGAACATTAACGTCAGTAATGGCGACAATATATTACGTAATTAGGTTTTTATTACGTCGCGACTTTTTATTATTTATCGGTATCGCCGATTGCAATTGTAAAGTACGCATCGGGACCAATCATTTTTGAAAAAAACATTGAGAAACAAAAAATAAATCTATATTTACGGCACATTTGGACGGTTTTGGAGAAGACTAGTGGCTAAGTAACACGCCGGGGGGGGCCAACGGAATCGTTGTTTAATAATAACGTTACATTATTCACGAAGGAACGCGTGGCGTACGAATAATTCTTTCTGTCTTTTGACGATTTCGAATTTAGTAATTTTGAAAAATATTCTCACGACCAACGCCTATAAAAACCGGATTTATATAAAAAGCGTCGCGGAACGTAATCCCGAGTTTATTTATTTATTTACAACGACCGTCGAATAATAATATTTGTTTTCGGTATATAAACGAATTATTATTATTATTATTTATTCGTCGTTTAATTATTCGAAAATTAAAAAAATATATTTAATTTTATATCGTACAACTAAAATCAACGTATTGCGTATAATATGTCGTCAGTAAATAATAAATCGTATGTAGCCGAAAATATTTAATCGTTTTTTTTTTTTATCTAAACTAAAATACTTTTTCGCCTCGTCGTTCTTATAAATTGCGTCATTTATATAGCGACTTTTCTTTTTTAGGTCAAAAATACGACGGAATACAATTTTGATCGATATTATTTTGTACTTAAAACTAACTACACGGCGCAATAGTATATGACGGTTAGTTTTGGAAAAAAGTTACTTAGTGATCAATTTGTCGGCGTTCTTTCGTTGCGTTCGGACGTGAATCAAAGACAAGTTCTCGAAACAAATGTTTTTAGTTTGGTCGTTCGGTGCGAAAGCGAAACTTTTTTCGTAAGTAAAAAATTAACATACATCCGTTATGGTCGATTTATTGTCGTCGCGTATTGGTAAAAGTGTGTACCGCGCGCGCGCCGATGGAAATAAAGGAAAGGAAAAAAAAGAATAATAACGGTAGAACGAAACGCATTGATCAACCCTTTTGAGCCCTTTGCGGATAGAACTACGGCGTGAGAAGTTTTCGACTTAAGGGTGGTGGATCGGTTACCGCGGTTCAGACGCTACGGAAAAAAGCCTTTCATCCGTGGCTGCACTTTTATCGTTATATTGAATTACTCCTGTGGCCCACGGTTGGTCATTAGGTTCGGAAATGACTTCGACGCGCGTCGTTTACTCCGTCCGCCGCGACGTTTTCTCGGCCGGGCAAAAATATTAACGGCCACGCACGCGTCGGGAGTGTTTTCGGTCCGTGTACAGTCGCGGAACCAATAGGGCGAACGTTACCACCCGTTACGAGTGCCGTCATTGATCCACCTTGGTGGGGTAGTGTTCGTCGGCGGTGACCGCGCTTAAAAAAATAATCGCGTTCGTGTCGTTTCGTCCGCGCCGCCAATTTATCGGGACCCCTTTTTCGTCCGTACTCTTATCGGAAGTATTTTATATATATATATATATATATATATATCTACAAGTATAGAAAAGAGAAAAAAGTCGAACGTCGTCCGGCTTATCTGGCGCAAGACACTGACACCGCGGTCGAGTTAGTAATAATTCATCGCGGCGTTTCGTCGGCTACGGGCGATCGATCGAAATGACGGAGGGCCGACGTTAAATAATAATAATAATAATAGTAATATTAAGAAGCGCGGAAAATAACCCTCTCGTCGGTCGGCGGACGAAAAAGGGAAAACAACCCGTGGCGAATAAATAGCTTTTGCGTGCGTGCGTGTGTCGGCGCTAGAGGCTTCGACACGCGTCCGTAACGGGCGGACCGCTGATTAATCGCGGCTCGCTAATTTCGCGCGGTCCCGGGACGTCTTATAAACGCCGTTATTAATCGCGCCGCTTAGGTCCGGGGTTAGGTTAGGCAATATTTTCCACTGCCGCACAACGTGAAGGTCGCCCCCCCCCCTCGGATACGCAAAATGCCCGGTCGTGGCCCCGAACGCGATTCCTAATCACGTCGGCACAGTCGATCGCGGCGATCCGGTGGTACGTTTACCGACCGCGGTTAGGTATTATCCTAACCGGTCGTCGTCGTAACCGTCCGGTCGGTTCGGTAGCGGGAGAACAAGAAACGCGGGAACCGTCGGCGCGGCGTTTCCACGTGGCATTCGTGGTGCGCGGGTTGTTCCACCGATTTGATCTACCACCTAACCGTTGGTCAGTCAACCGATCCGTCGGAGACGATATTCGTTTAATCGTCCGGACTCCGGCGACGAATCCGACGAGAGTATATCGAAATCGTCGTCGTCGTCGTCGTGCGTCTACTACGGTCGGCCCGAATGTTGCCGGATGTGAACGGATTATTATTATATCCCCCCGGCCGTACACGCGTATCGAATTCCGAAAAGGCCGCGGTCTCGGCGCGACAACCGAATACTACACCGGCCGTTGTTCTCACTTGTATTGATTTTACGGCGTTGTATCGGCCCGGATTATTTTCGCTTTTTCTTTTTTTTCCGTTCCGCCGGAAATATCGTCGCGCGCGCGTGCCACTTCCATCGATAATACCAGTCGGGCGCCGCACGAAGGTCGATAAATAAACACCCACCGTCCCTCACCCGGCCAAGCTTACCCGCGGTAAAAGTATTTTACTATTGATAAATGTACGCAAGTCCGAAAGCTTAATGAACTCGTGGGCCTGCCGGGGGATGGCCCGGGCGTGGACGCGGCAACTTTTTCGTCGACGGATTAATTACACTCGCGCGGCGCGAGAAAACTACTCGTAATTATTACGTTTCGAACGTCCCGGAAATATATATACGGGCCCCGCGAATTTCCGTTTGACGCACGTACGAGTATAAGAGACGAATGGGCGAATTTCGAAACGATCTCGGCGCGACACGGAGTGGGCTACGTCCGAATTTGGTAAGTGTTACTACGTTTCGGCAAATTATTTATGAACACGGACGGTGGCAACGATTGTTATCGGGACGAGCGTAAATTTACGACCGAACAAATTTTCGGTTCGGGAGTTGTCTTTTCTGAAAAAGGTTCCCGACCTTATCGTCGCGTTATAATTTCGTTTGTTTTTCGCGTCGGGGAATACACACGATATTCGTTAATTTCCGGATCGCGTTTCGAACTTTTTCCTTTGTGCGCAAGTTTGAGTATGTCGTGACGCCGAGAACGTAAGATAATACATCCGTTAAATATTCGCGAATCCGCGAACTAACGTCGAACGTATTTATCTCGTTTTTGGCGGTGGCTCGACAAACTTATTTACGGAAAGTAACCGCGCAATAAGTCCCTAAGCTAAAACGCCAATTACGAAAATTAAACGCTTATTGGGTATAGTGTCGGAGATTTGTCTCACCTGTTCTACCGTCAACCCGTAGGCACCTTTATCGTGTCCGTCGTGTCCCATTCGTTCGCGAAAGTAACGACGAATCGGCGTATTCGAATAACGTTACGGATAAATTTCGATTTACGACTGTCGGTTTGACTTTGCCAGTTTACTCGTCGGCGTTCGATAATTTCCTCGAAAAGTTTAACGCCGAGCGAGAGTCGCTTCGAACGGAACTCGTTTCGTCTATCGAAAATCGTTTTCGACGAAATGTTTTTCGCTCCTGTATACAATAAATAATAACACGGCGAACTATTTGTCGACAATTTTCTCGTTAATTCCGTTCCTTCGCAGGACGAATTATCGACGGAAGTTATTACGTGGCCACAGGAATTTATATTTTTCCATTAGGGGTACCCCACCATTATTTATAAAAGTCACTATACAGTTTTATTATAAAAAAAAAAAAAACAATACGTACTTCGACGATCGATTTAATCGATTAATTTAAAAACCTTTTTTTTCCGTCCCCGTTAATATTACAGCGGCTAGCAATGTCCACCGTACGCGTGTTCAATGAAGCCGCGTATCTCGTAAATAAAATAAAAAATATTTTAACTTTAGGCGCTTTTAATCGGTCGGCGAAACTCGACGATAACACGTCGAATCGTTCGAACGTTTTCAGGTAGACGAACTCGTCCGGTTTGTCAACGTTTTGTTCATTCGCGATAATATTGCCGATAGGTAACGAGTTTGAAACGTATTGGCGATCGATATCGACGAATAATAATAATAAATCGGGGCGAGGCGTTCATAAAGGCCGACGTTCGGTTCATTCGTTTTACGGCGTTACTGGTTCGTTTAAAATACCTTATAAAAGCGGAGGCATTCTACGGCGCACGGGTACGATTAACGGCGTGAGAATATTGTCCGAACGGTGTCGCGCACGGACGGCAAACACTAGACGTGGTCGACTTAAAAGCTCGACATTTTCGACGGACGGCCGCGGATGATTCGTGAAACACCCGCGGGAATTCGCAGTGCCGGGAAACGATGGACGCCGGCGGCGCTGCCCGACAACGCGGACCGGATGGACATACGCGGTGGAAACCGAACGGAACGCGGTGATTTTAACCGCCGACGCGAATACGGCGAATCCGCCCCGGTAATGATCACCGTTAACGGTGCGAATACACCGATTAGACGTCGGCGTTATGCGGCTAATCCGCGAAAGGAGTTTTTTAAATAACGATTCGAGCGTTTCCATCTGGACTGGACGGTGATGGACGAAAATGACGGGGCGGTCGGTGACATTTTTTTTCAAATTACGCCCGGTTAACGCGATAATATGTCGTCGGATACACGTCCGTCTGTCCGCAGAATCACGTCGGAACGCGTAACGTACCGGCGGTTTTCGCAATATATATATATATATATATATATATTTCGATTTCGGATACGGGCGTTTGTTTCGACGCCTCTCCCAATTATACGCGCTTTGGTTTTCGCAGATTTTCCATAAATTTACGTCGTCGTTCCGCGGTTACGTTGAAAAAGAGCGTCACAAATTCCCGTTTAAAAATGTCCACGGTCTTACGATGATCTCTCGTTATATATATATATATAAATGGCGTAATATATATACGTTTAGATGACCCGGCAATTTGGGTGGTTCGTTAATTCGATTTTTCCGTTTTCGGATTACCGTAACGTAATTACGCGGTACAAATTGGCGTTGGATTTTACTCGTTGGACAACGAGAGCGCGTAAACGGCTCCCAAACATTTTCGCGAACGTCCCGAGCACGTTTTTACCGGCCCACGTTTTCACCCGGGTTGTACGTAAACAATAAAATTGATCGAACTAGGGACGGCGGGTCGGGGTAATATTATTAATCGCGGCGGAAGTCGTTAAACGATAGTTCGGGTAGTTTACGAGTTGCAATAACGAAGCGCTGCTAACGGTGCTCCGCAGGTTTTATGAAAACAAACGCCGGAGAAAACCCGAGCGGAAACCTGACCGCGGAACAAACGAATTATTATTTATATTCTACGCGAAAACGTATTCGCGGGAATTGAATTCGGGCCAATTTTCGAACGTTCGCTACGGGCTTCGGCGCCAATCGAATTCGTTAACGTCGGCCTACTGAGCGCGTTTCGTGAAACACGGTAACGTAATTCGTATATCGCGACCGTCCGGGGATTTAATTACGCTTCGTATGTGGACGATACTTTACCGATAAAACGGCCGAACGACGACGGGTTTCGGATCGGCCCGATAAGCATATTACGTACGCAAAAGGTTCCGGCATAAACCGCCGAAATCACGGCGCGGGACACTTACGGGGAATATGTGGCGATCGATTGTTATTCGTCCAAGGGTCGTCGGTAGCGTATTTATTGGGCGGGGGCGGAGGAGCGGAGGAGGAGTGTGTTAGGAGTTTCCTCCCCGAGAGAATGTTTGAAAATCTCAAATTTTTAACGTGTCGATAATATAATCGTACGGAGTTCGGTTTATTTTGTAAATCATTACGACAAAAACGAAATACCATTAATTCGATTTCGTTCGTTTATTTTTATATAAAATTGTTTACGAAATTCGAATGAAACCGACGTACGAAAATATCGACGTTTTAAAATTATTTCATTATTATTTACACCGCCGGTCGCCGTTGGCGAATCGATTGTACAAACGGTTTAAACGCGACGACGAAAACGCTACGTTTTGTAAAAAAAAAAAAAGAAAGTATTTCTACTAATTTGCGACCGAACTACTGGCGAATAGGTAACGAATTTCACCCTCTCCCGGACGATTCGACCATTTTCGAAGTTTCATAGATTGTCTCGGAGACGCGTGGAAGATAACCACGTATAGGTGTATAGCGCGCGTATATACAATGTTTAAGCCCGTCATTTTTATAACGCGGTTCACCGGGGGATCTTTTCACACGCTCGTCTTTCTGGACAGTTTCATCAAAATGTAAATGCGTATAGACATCCGATACGTACGCATTTCCTTTTAAATATCGACACGATTCCGTGGCGCGATACATTATAAATCGATTCGGACTTTAATATATTACGCGCGTAGACGAACGTCGTAAGGTCGACGTGATATTTCCTATAGCGGTTTTATAAGCGCGTGCACCGATGGATTGGGTCTAAACGTATTTTATGAAATTTAATTCGATCGATTTTCGAAGTAGTTGGTGGTTACGTTTCTATAACCGAATGTTCCCGCGTCATATCCGGTCGTCGTTTACTAGGCGACGCGGAACAACTAGCGTTCAAATGATTACCGTAATATTAAGCGCGGCGAAGTTACGAACGTGTGAACTATTCCGTGAATACCTATCCGACGTCCGATCGGCGAAACAGAACGCTAAACGGCTTTTGTTGGGTTTCGCTTAACGGCAACGCGAATAAATATTCACCAACCGAATTCCCACTACGAAATGTCGAAATTACCCGTCCGTTCGGTGTTTTTGCGGAACATTGTCCATCGGACTATTTGTCGGCTCATTCAAACCATGTCCTAAGGTACTTAAACAATAGACCGCCCCGCGTCGGCCATAAAATGAAACCGCACTCGTTCTGGAAATATTAAGTGACTATTGTGAAACGCCCGGTACCTTCTTCCGCCACCACGATTCGGACATCGTGAAATGCAAATGACTAGAGTACAATAGTGGCTCGCGGTACTAACCGTTACGCGTTCATTTTTTATTGTAAAAATTGAAACGGGCGAGAGCGCCCATTTCGCGGTACGTTTTTCGGCAAACACACTTTTAACGTTATAAACATCGGTCGCGGGTACGAGCGCGACTTATAATATTCCGGCAACGAATCGCGAACATTACCATATCCCACGCACATCTATCAGTTTATTAACGATTTTAATTAACGATTTAAATCTCTCGATTTTCGAAAATTCGGGTTTCGTTGGTTTTGTCGATGACGATTGCGGGCACCGTTTATCGGTCCGCCATTGTTCCAACGGACGACACGGGTCGTTGTTCTCTACACATTTTCACCGGGCCAGCGAATAATTAAAAATACCTCGGCGTTGACGAAACCTAACCAGTCGAATGGGTCAATGTTCGACGGGTAACGCGACGCGGGGGCACCGTTCTTGAAATTCGAGTCGGACGCGTAACTGTGCGGCTACCCTCGGGGGGGGGGGGTAACGACGGGCGCGTGGAAAGTAGCGGCGTAAAAAACGACTTTTAACCGTGGCGGGGGAAAAGTACGAAGAAATGTTCCCGCCGACGACGTTTCTCCGTGTAATTAGCTGCTCGGCGTCGGAGCGCCCGAGATATTTTCCGACATTGTTGCTCGTCGCCGCCTATTCACCCGTCCGGGTTTGATAGACTTTTGACTCGGGCCTTCGCGGGGCCGGCTTCCGACCACGGGATAATTTATTGCGCGCGGTTACCTTATTTATTAATAACTATTACCCACCTACCCGACAAAAAGTGTTCGCCGAGGTATATAATGCGTTGAATTAATGGCGCGTTCGTCCGGTATAATAATTTTTCGTGTTTCCACATAAAAAACACGCGCGCTCTTTCGCTCGCTCGCTATGGTCGAAATTAACATAAACGCGTGCCGGGCGTTTAATTCGAATAGTTATGTTTCGTTTTACGCGCGCGCGTAAACGGTCTAAACGAAAACCGAAAATAGAATTTTACCCGATTTCACCGTAGTTTTGTGCTTTTTAATAAGATTCGACGTTTTTTAACTTGCGGAACGTATCCGCCTAACGTTCAGCGAGGTCTATATTTACCAACGACACGTTTGACAATCGATCCGATTTCCATTTCGTCGTTTATCGGCAAAGTCCCGGGATTCATTTATCCTAAGACAACTCTCGAAATTCAAAATGCCGTTTGGGTAAAATTTTTTTCTTTTTTGAAAAATTTCTTCACGATATCGCTTATTCTTCTTCGTTTCTGAACGAATCGCTAAATTGACAATTTTTAATACGTTATTTTCTTATCGGTAAAACGAGCGCGACATTCATTTTTGAATTATTCGTTATCGCTTTTAATTTATCTCGTCGAAAGGAACGAGAAAAAAATATATAAATATTTGACGAAAAATCCTATTTTATCAACTCGCGCTTTTTTTATAATTATACGAACAATTTTAATATCGGAAAACGTTACGATTTAAAAACGTCTCGTGTACAGAATTCTATACTAACGTATCTATCTATCTATTATTGTAGCGTGACTTTTTAAACAATTATTCTAGAATCGTTTTTATATTCGAAAGTAGAACAACAAATCGTATTTCGCACCTACATCAACGACGTAGCCAAAGTGGGTTCGGGCATGGGTCAAGTGTCATTTCCTCGGAAATCTCTAATTTTTTTGTTACGCGAATATACGTCGCGTCGGGAAGTATGTCGTAAGAAATTAAGGGAAATTGTACGAGTAACGCGCGTGTATAAACGAAAGATAAATTAACTCGTTGAAAACGATCCATAATATGTGTTATTTAAAAACCGCGAATCGACCGAGCGTAAATTATCGAACGTTCGGTATTGGGCGATACGGATCGTTTTAATATTTAAGATACGTAATATATCGTAGAACGATTACGATCCATAAATGTGTACGTTGAATCGGTTACGTCGAACGACGATTAGGTTTACATTTAGAAAACGTAATTGCGATCGCGCTCGAGTATTTAAACTAGCTTACGTGAAACGGATAAAAGAAACGGGAATAATGTTTGGATACCTACAGAGCGTTCTGTTAAAAATCAATTCCGCGGTTTCCATTTAGACGGGGCGAATGTATAACGAAAAATAAATATCACCGCGGCGCGTACAAAATATTAATGGTCGTTGAATACATCTTGTGTGTGCGCGCACGCCGCCCCGCTCGGTGATTAATCAATTTAGATTAGGCGGTACATAATTCAATTAACGTTTTTAATTAAGTAATTTTATTCGCGTCGAACAATTTGTAGTAATTAATTTTTATTTTCGCTTAGAGAATTCGAATGAAAAAAATTCGTTTCGTAATTCGTATTAATGAAACAAACCGTTTCGTGCACAGTATATATACGAGCGTCTACGAGCGGTTTCCGTGACGCGAGAACTAAACTATTTTTAATCGTCGGGCGTTAAACGGAAACGCTCGGGCCTCCGATCGACGGATATTATTATTTTTCGCGCGAACAAATCACGAATACCGGCGGAACCGTATTCATTTCGTGCGCCGTGAATTATTCAACGCCGCGTCGGAGAATTAAACGCGGCGCCGGTCGCTGCTCTTTTCCATCGTCACTCGATAACGGGGTGGCTACGTCGGTGGGTAAACGGGGCACGTCATTTTTTTTTTTTGGTTTTTTTATTCGTCCGGTTTCCTTTTCGACCCCGCGCCCTCGGCACGTATTTATTACGATATACGCGCGCGTTTCGCGTGTTCGCTGTGCGCAACGCGTGTAGAATCGGACACGGGAAACCGGGCTGTCAAACACAAAAAAAAAAATAAAGAACGGTTAAAAAACCCGCGCGAAGTATGTATAGCCGATAAGCTCGTCACGGATAAACTTTTTTCGGAACCCGTCCGCCGTCTAATGTACCAGAGAATCAACGATTGGCTCGTTGTCCCGTTTAGGCGTCGTTGTCGCGAATAGCTCTCTTGTCTCCCACCCCCTTGTTGGCCCGCGATCGTTTTCGAATTGTCGACGTTCGACGTTCGCTTCGGTCGTGTTCATTTACGTAACAATATATTTTAGCAAGTCGTATCCGGTACACGGCCGATATAAATAGGTCGTCGTATTAATTAACGATACGTTGAATTACGGCTAGGGACTATTCAGAAATTACGAGCACCGCCCATTGCCGTCTATCGTCGTCGTCGTCGGTGAATCAACCAAATATTGTTAAACGACCGATTGAAACGGGCGACGCGAATTTCAACGACCGTGGCGCGTATTATAAACAATAATTTAGCCCGAACGACGAAAGTTAAGCCGACGGCGGATATAAACTTAACCGCGAGTTTGAATAATATTGAAAACGTTGACCCGCGTTAAGCGCGTCTTAATAGTCCCGAAACCATAAATATAATACGTATATACGCGCCGAATAAGGGGTTTGGTTAGCTCGGGAGATAGTCACGGTAGTTTAAACACAACGGGGGTTCGAAACGAGTATGTCGGTGCGTATATTTCCGAAAACGGTCTGTTCGCGCAACTGAAAAGTCGACAACGCGACAATCGACGTTTTTATTTGTAAATTCGCGTTCGGATTATTAACGAACAAAAACGCACACGCGAAAACCGCGCGCAATTTTAATAATGTCGCGGTAATCGCGCGTCGTTAAAAATAACGCGCGTAAGGAAAACCACTCGTCAAATACGATTCCTTTCAAAGATATTTCGCGTTTATCCTATTCGCCGTTTCCTCGAATTTATAAACGTTGTACGCTTTACAGAGTTCTCGTACCGTACACCGGACGCACGACTCTAACCCGACGAAAATAAGCAAAAAAAAAACACACAAAAGGTAAAAAGTTTTTTGAATATCGGACGCGAGTATCGATTGGCGGGCGCACATGTCGGAAATTTTGTTTTTATTCTCATTGTACGTCAACAATATAATCGAGGGTACGAACGGCCCGAGGAAAACGTCGACGTTTTTAAACACAATCGAAATTGAAAAACCGCGTATTTCCCGTAGAAAAATACGTATTCGGGACGGTATAAAACGAATTAATACAAGCCCCGAGTGCATTTCACGCGTCAATTAAAACGTTCGAAATTATTCGGCGACAATTATGCCTCCAAGTCTTTTTGTGTACTTTTATTCGCAAATTATTATTCGTTTTGTTTAATAATTATAACGTTAGTTTTTTTAAAAATAAATTCAACGTTAACGAAATATTTGACTAAATAATTATAAATTATAGTTCGCGCGATTATTTCGTTAACGAAATTAAATTAATTCAATTATATTTGTTTTAATTTAGAAAAATATCGAACGCTATAACATTATCGACGGATTTAACACAAAAAGAACAATACCGATATCTGTTCGAACGGTTGACGACAAACACACTTTCTCTTCAAATATCGTATTTCGTCGAAAATGTTTTCAAGAATTATTTCGAACCATTGTGTCTGATGTAAATATACGCCTAACTATATTTATATATAATTGTTTGCGTTCGTTGGTCTCGAAAGATACGCACGTTTACGGTTTCCTAAAATTTCGCTAACTGACGGCGAAAAGCTATTTATCGAACGCGACTGTTTTTGGAAACGTACGTTTCAAATATCCGTAACTTTATAGACGCGACAAATTTATTAAAATAATTATAATATGGATCGACGGGAAACAACAATTTACGCGAAATCGATTAATTCGTTTGTCGACGTTTCCTACGAATAGCCGACAAATCCAACGCTTTATAGAATACGACGGCGTATTTTACTTTATTTATACGTCGCGCCGATGTTGAAAACGGTTAGCCGGCTTACGTATTCGATTATCGAATAATTGTTATTTTAGACGCCACACATAACAAAAACTTGTACGTTAAGCGCTTTAAGATTATTGTAATTAAACAAACGTAAGCGGCGCATTCAGGATTCTTAAAAGGTCCACGGGGACTTTCAACTAGTTAATTTTGACGATACTCGGCCAAAATAGTTTGAGGTTCGATATCCACTTGATTAACCTTCGCGTAAATCAGATATCTCAACGTACAAGTTAATCGAATAGAAGTTACCGTAAACTATAGCACACGAATGCTTGTATATATATAATTACCGCTATCGAAATATTCGATAATTATCTAGTATAGCGTTTTTTTTCCTCGTAAGAGAATCGTAATGACGTAATAGCGTACGAGATTTTCCGACGATTCAATTCGGGAACGACTATTAGACGAAAATCACGCGTTTCTTCGGAATATTATTTAACACGTTACGATATTAAACCAACGGCGTCTTAAGAATAAAACATAAATTGAATTTATACGCCTTCATCGGGCGCGTCCGTTGTTAAGCCGCCCATTTTTCTTTTTAAATCGATAAAACCGCGTACGTAGACCGACGCGTTCCGTACCTCTAATTCTCCTTTCAACGGAACGGTAATTGAACGACCGCGAGTTTCATAATAGATTTTTAATCTCGCGTTATCCAACGCGAATTCTATGGCTTTTAATATAGGCATTTTGAAAGCGAAATTTTCTTCTAACGGCCGTCGTAATTTATACGGACCCATAAAACCTTCGCGTTACGCCGTGCTCGTTCCGTATTCGCGTTTTGCGCAAAGCCGCGACAAACCGCGTCTTTCGCTATACAACGGCGTACGCGCGTAAATAACATTCTCGCTTTTGAAATAAACGCCCGGGCCTTTGAACACGTTCGATCGGAAAAAGCTGACGTGCTTAGGATGTCCGGGGCTCTCGTCGTATTTAAAACAAACAGGGATCTTACGTTTCCGAGAAGTCAATCAGTCAGTGTCAGTTTGATGTTGGCTCAATATATCACCGCCATCATTGGTGTACATTTTTGCAACACGTTTGTCGTCGTATTACGTTTTTTATCTACAAAAACCGAATAAATAAAACAAAAGACTATACTCTTTATCTCTCTCTCTTTCTCTCTCTTTATATATATATATTCTCGAAAATTGTCCGATGACCTCTAATATATTTCGACAATTTGCTTTGCCAAAATAGCTTCGTAAAATAGTTTTAAAATTTCCGATATCCGATTCGGTACATAGAATAGGCCGGAAGTAATATACTCGCATTGTCATATTAAACGAAACTTTGACGTATACTCCTAAATTGGTTTGACGTTGGTCGGTAATTATAAATGTCGTTAATTAAATAACGCGTTTAAGAACTTCGTGGATGTGCTGTTTGAATTTCTGTTTCGACGATCGTTACGTCAATTAATACGCCATTAAATATTATTAGTTTTTTTTTGTTTTTAAAATAACCGTATTTTAATTATAATTAAATCGCTATTTTTAACGATTATTAACATTTTTTACGATATAATAACTATTCGAAATTCTATACAATATTCCAAAAAAAAAACATTTCAATTACGGATGATAGTATATTATTAATCGCCGATAAACGAATTATTCGCCACGTTTAATATTGATCTCTTTATGTAACGGCCGTTATACAGCCCGTAATCTAATTTGAAAATAAAATTGCCGCGCGTTCGTCGTACGTTTTTATTAAAATAGTTACCGCGTAACGGGGCAAGTACGGGCGTGTATTGAAAAAAAATCAATACGCCGGTTTATAAGTTCGACGGGCACGACGCGGACTTTAAAGCGTCCGGTTTACGCGCTTGTTAAACGTTGTTCGCGTAATTCAGCATACGTAACGGTCCTTGCGAAGTTTATAGCGAACCGTTATGGTTGGTACCGAATCGAACGAGAAACCGAACCGCGGTATTGCCGTACGCGAACGGTGTACCGATTTAGACGTGGTGACGTGGTTGTGTTAGTGGTTAGTGGTGTTCCACGGACGCGACGATAATGTAATAAAAATCGCGAAACAATACGGGAGTATCGGAATTCGGGTGGAAACCGCACAGCGCCGATCCGCGCGTGTTTTTCCGCGCGGGATCAGCTTACCTCCGCCGTCCGTCCCACCGCTCGGTAAATATTCGCACGGACCGCCGTTGCGCGTTTAACGTCGTTATTACGAAATAATCGTCGTAGAAACAAACACCGTTAGGAACGAGCCCGGAATATTATTATTATTATAAGGCGTGTTCTCTCGGAAAATATCGCGCGAGCGTTTATCGATTTCTTACGGACGGAAACGTTTGGACGGATTCATTAATATGACCCGGATTTCGGGTGTGTATAATTGTTTCGGACGTTCGTCTATCGCGGATAATAATAATAATAATAATAATAATAATAATAATAATAATAATAACAATAGTAATAATAATGATAATAATAAAAAATAATAAAATTAATAACGATAATCCTATTAGATGGAAAACGTTGTAGAGATACGCTTAGGAGGCGAAACGTGTTTTTCGGTCGACAGCGGAACGCCACAGGCCGTCGTAACTATTTTACGAAACGTTATGGCATCGGGCGTTTCGATTAAAACGGCGGGTCGTCGTCGGACGCGCGCGCGTGCACGAAATACGAAATAATATTAAAATAGCGACCGACAACGACGTGTTAGGAGTGTAGGGGGGATGGGGAGCCGAGGGCGAGATGTGTGTTATCGTAAAAAGCAAACGGTCACGAATCACGGGGGAGCGGTCGGCGGGGTCGGTGCTGGAGTTTTATTTTATTAACGTTACGGCGGACGTGGTCTTCCGCGTGCCACGAATGACAAAACGTCGTGTCCGGAGGGGTGTTCGTTCCGTCCGACACCGGAAAAACGTATTATTACGCGGACGCCGTCCGTGGCGCGAATTCGGCCCGTTGCCACTAACCGGTAAAAGAAAACGCTCGATTTTCCGACCGGAAAACCTTTTTTTTGCCGCACCGACGAACGTGTTCGTGTTATCGTCATCGTTATTATTATACCGTCTTTTCGGCTCACGCACCCGCCGCGGTTCTCGGCCTTTTATCGAATTATAAGAATACATTGTACTTCGGCCTTAGTTCTTAAAGCGGTGGCAATAAGCCACCTCCGGGCCCGTATTTCGTTTCGAAGCGCCGGAGTTTTCGTTTCGGTTTTCCGTTTATATATTGTGCCGGCACCGCGAACAGACACGCGGATAATCGCCGTAGCCGATTATCGGTAACACAAGTTTGGTTCCGGCGTAGTCGTTAATTTAATATTTATTCGGTTTCCCAAGTATTTGTCGCGAATATCGCGACGAAACGTTGCGCGAACGGTACGCAAGCACAATTACGTCCGCGGATGTTTCGTATACGAGCAAGGCGGTTTCGGGGACGAATAATAAACGCAGCGCGACCGTAATTAGTTCTTTTTAGCGCAAAGGTTGAAATTTGTTTTCAGCTACGACGTTCGAAAGATCTAATGAATATCGCGTTTTGGTGACCTTAATCAAGGGTACACCGAGCTCGTTATAAATACAACTCATTAAAAACTAACCTTCTTATGACGACGTAACGTTCTAAATATTTAGTACGTTCAAAGTGTCAAAGTTTGTTCATTAACGAATAATCCGTTAACATTTTAGAGAATTACAAATTAGTTAAGTTTAACGATTCGTTCAATTCGACGTTATTCCAACGCCAACGTTTATTCTAACTACGAATCGTAACGTTTCGCAGACTATTACGACAAACGGAACGGCCGTACTGTAGCGCTTATATACGTTATTCGCGATATTACGGAACAATTTTTCAAAAAACGATTAATTATACGCGTTTTATCGTTATACGAAACAGTATTTCGAATATTTCGTTTTTTGTAATTCATATATCAGTCCACCAGTTATGTACAATGGCCAAGTATACATGTCGCTTCTTTCATTCCGTTATTTCTCGTAACGATCGAAGCGTTCTTGTATAATTTATTCGAGTAACGTTATTCAAACTATATATCGATATAATCGTCTAACGTTCATTCGTTAGAATTAATTCGAAACCGATAAATTTGTAAACCGCTTCGGGTTTTTATGAAAAACAAACGCGCTTAATCGATCGGTAAATCACGCATATTATCGTCGTACGCCCGCGATCATTACGTCACACAGCGTTCCCGTCTCGTATTTTGATTGCTCCACTGTCGGGCACGATCATCTCATAATTCGTCGCGAACGAAACGTAACATTTCACAGTTCCAAAAGTTTATGATCACCGAGAAAAAACAGCGGAAATAATCGTCTCGTTTAGAGAATGTATCGAGCGATTCGATATACGACGACTAAAGTTTTCGCGATTTTCCTGAAAAATTGACCGAAAGCGAAATATAAACGTACTCGCTTCGCGACCAGTAATAAATAAATTAAAAAATAGCTAAACCTTTGTCCGTCTCATCCAATCGATTTTCGGTCGTCCGAAAACACACAATATCCATTACTCGGAATCGAACTAATGCACCGGCAAACTTCGATAATTCCTCGACATGAACGTACTCAACAAGTTGATTGAACCACTATATATTCGTGAGTAGGTGTACTTGACTTCTGTACTTCGAAAAAGAGAACAACTATTACACCCAAAAGAATTTTACACGAAAGCTTCATCCGCAAACTTATCAAATACAAACAAAAAAGCCATCAGAAAACTAATTACATTTATAAAAGAAAATAAAACGCGAATAGCGAGATAAAGAAGATAAAGCGTTCGGAGATTGTACACGCAATTTATTGGAATAGCCTGATATATAGGACGCTCTGGAGGAAATCGGATTCTCAGACAAATCGCCGACGTTGCACATAAGCAAACTAAAATCCTTACGCCGATTTATTTGGAAATTTTCGTCGGGTAATTTTACCGAAAATATTCGAACCAAAATTAAAAAAGAAAAACCGCGCCAACTAAACGAAATATCCCAACGCCAAAACGTATACTGCGAATAATTATTCTGTCGGACAAACAATTGGAAATAATCGTTTACCAAATCCATAGATCGATCGACGCCAATTCCTGTTCTTCGGAAAAATAATTATACCGACCAACAGTATTCTATCTATCTATTCTAACTATCGCAGGCATTCGGTTGAGTTTGAGCGATACTGTACACACTTAACGAAATACGGCGACATGTTTTATATCTTTAATCGTATCTCGAAAACGGATTTGTCGTTACACGTTTTGGTACCGAAATATCCCTTCTGCCTCCAATCGTAGCCGGTGTTCCTCGAGAAATAATCCTATGGCCTTTGCCGTTTCAAATATATTCCCCACCGATCGGCTAACAACTATAAACGCGTCCGTAGCGTAATAAGACGAAATTATTTTCGCGATACACGTACCGACCCAACGGTTGAATCCTATCGTATTCAAAATCATCTCGATTAACTATCCGGCTTATTCTCTAAGTGGATAGTCGAAGTAAACAATGAAAAATCGTCTAGTGTAATCTTTACACTTTGAAAACGCAATTTCCGTAAGCTTAAACAACTATTTGATCCCGGTACGCTCGTACGTCTACTATCCGAGTCTATACTCGGACAAACGTCTTACTTAGGGCGCGTCGTATAAAAACAAAACGTCTAAACCTTAACTGAAAGCGTACGGCCCTTTATTTTCCTTTTAATAAAAATTCTAAAATCGTAATAAAATAAAAAAAAAGGAACGTCTACCAAATAAAAGCGTTTCGATCGGTCCATTATCCGTACAATTGCGGGTGGTCCAGCCTAAGTTTTCAACCAGTCATCGAATTCAGACCGGTACTTAAAAACTGTCTCTGAGATAGCGTCAATTTTTTTTCGTTACGAAATTCCGGTCGAAATTGTTTAATCGTTCTAAATTGGCTATAAAAGCGTTTGATTCCGATAATATCACCCCCGGTAATCTCCGTAGGCGATTAGCGCGCCGTCGATCATAGGAAAGTTAATCGAGTAACGAAACAACGTATACGTTTCTTGGTAACCAATCGTACGACTTTTAACCTAAATCCTAAACGTGTCGACTTCTTTTGTCCGCGTTTCATTTTCGAGTCATTTCTCGTTTCGCTATCATTGGCGGCGAATAAACGCCGTACGTTAAAAGCGAACAATTTACGTATATTTCGCTTTTAATAAAAATACGAACGGGAGTAATCGATATATTCGCGGCGGCGCGGTAAAAACGAAAAACACCGCGAAAGAATAATTAAAATTCGTTATGAAAATAAATCGTACACGCTAATTACGTTTAAAGTCGCAAATGAAACGAACGGAGCGGAGGCTCGATGGCGTTATTAATTAACAGTTACGTAACGGGAGGATTTTGGCAACAAACCCGACGTCCAGGTACCGCGAGCGAAAAAACGGCTGAAATTGAAAATTAAAGCGACGTAGACTAACCGAAATTTATTTGCGACACGGTAAGCCCGGTTTATCGGGTTTTCCGTCGATTACTCGTAGAATAACATTTGTTCGATCGTTACGGAATCCTTTCTCTGGCGCGTCGAAAAAAAAAACACGATCGTCATCAATTTTCCTGTTCGTAACGTATTATTTGTATACGTTTTTCTCGTTTAAGATTGAAGTTTCGAAAAGAGAAATAAACAACGCGAACGTCTTATAAAACGGAAGAAGGTCGGCTGGGGGCTCGAAATCGAAATATTTAATAAAATCGTCGATATTAGCCGAATACACTATACCGTAAAATAAACGCGAAAACGCGCCGGCGATATTCGTCGTTCACGTTGCGCACGACGAGTAAACTGTACATTTCGACGTCGTTTCCCGATAAAGGCCAACAACACGAACATTTCTGGTATTACTCAGCGGCGATACGCTTTCAGCAGTTAATTAACAAATTGTTCCTACTAGACGACTACTACTACTACTACTACTACTACTACTAACACTACTACTACTACTACTACTACTATCATTTCTAATATAAGTTATCGACTTATGAAAACGTAGTTATAGTGTTATATTCGCAGGACGAACGTTTTAGAATACGACCAGAATATTTTGAGCCATGAGGGATATAAACGTACGTCCGAAATTCGTTTTTAGATGGGATTTTCGTTTAGTTTTCGCGCGACGACACTAGCAGTTCGAACGTTGTTTACGCGCTTTTTAAAGTTGGCGCTATGTAGGATTCGCTCACGACCGTGCGAAATATTGTCGCGTTACGACGCGTAATAAAAACGAAATTAATATCGAACGGCGTTCGTAAAAATAACAGCACGTCGAACGCCGAAGACGTTATACCGTTTAGTTTATCGGTTTATTACGAACTGTATCGTTGTCGTTCCGTGGACCGTTACGAAAACCATAAAAACCGGCGAATCGGCGGGAATTTTCTTTTTATCGCATTTTGTCGACATATAAATTACATTTTACGTAAAAAAAGAAAAACTATACGCAAATCACCGGCGTCTCTCAACGCGAAAAATGCGTTGATCGAATCTTTCGCCGAATTACGAACGAGTTACGACCTTTTTGTATAACGGTTATTAAAATGCGTAAGGCAAACGCGTTGCGGTATTGCGTGGTTAAACGTCGTTTCCGCAGTATGGGACGGCGCCAAACAAATTGTCGATAGGCTTATCTTCTTTTTACACCGCGGACTTAACGTTATATATATATATTTAGCGTCGGTCAGCCGTTATAAAAACGTCGTATAATTTAAAACGGTCGACGAGCAAAATGAAAGAAAAACGCGCTTATACACGGACGGATTCGGCGTTTTACTCGGTACGGCGCGAGCCGGTTTCGTAGTTTTACGCGAAACTCCCGAACATTTTACACCAAAAAAAAAAAACGCTTACTCGTCACATTTGCTCTCTCCGGGCGCTTCTCGATTTTCGCGAAAAACAACGGAAACTAACGTAGTGGGCAAAGAAATCGTCCGCTTTCGCGTACGTCCAACAGAATTCGGCGCGTAACGCCAAATCGATTGATAGGAACGAAGTCATTTTTAGACGTTAACCGTAAAAGCGTTTATAGTAATAACGTAGTAACGTGTACCCGTGTACGTACAGTGAACCCACAGCGCTTAGATGTACTAGAATTGCCTATGCAGAGCGCCGTGTGGAAATTGCCAATTGTCGGTGGTTCGTCGACGTTTTGAATTAGTTTTTACGCCGAGGAGAACGCGTCGTAAGCCTCTATAACGGGACGGGTTTGTATCACGAACGAAGGCGTCGGCGAAAAAATTGTTATCGTCGGGTACATCGAATTCGGACGTGTACAAGGGACGGGGCCATTTCGCCGAACGGGCCGAGGTAGGTAATAATTCGTTTCCCGCTGATCGAAACGCGTCATCTTTTCTCACGATTTACAACGCGGCCCCCCCCATGACGCGTGTGGAACGTCGGGCGTTCGCGACGAGCATATTTTATAATAACAATTGCGGACCGATTTCGGTAAAAGTTCGGCGCGTTGCTGCCACTAACGGAACATCCGAGAAACGGTTTTGTAATCGCTAGATCAATTTGACGATCGATCGGGTTAGTTAGTCAGAATAATCGCCGTCCGTTTTGCGTATCGCTCGCCACTATATCGTCATCCCGGGTCGTTGTCATCCCACATTCGCCGTAGTACACCGACGTGCCGCCGGCCTTTTTGCGATTTGCCCGCGACCCAACAGTGTCCCGATACGAGGGAGCGCGCCCGTTCGCGGTTATTTTCCTCGTATATACGACTTTTTCCCACAAATGTGGAACGACACACGGAATGCCGCCGAGTTCTGTTTACTCGTATTTTCCAACGGCGACGCCCCCCACTCGTTCGGTATATTCGCGTGGCGATGTTAGCAAAAAAAATAATCGGCCGTGGCGTCGAGGCAAACGCGCGATTCGGTACGGCGAACGAATTAGGCGTCGCATGTCTAAAAGGAAATTACGTTTCTCGTGACGTCCACCGTATTTGAACGGCGAGTCGTTTCCGTCGTATTCGTCAAATGTTCGTCCGACAACGAAAACATTTGATTCGGTCGACTCGTTCTATTATTCTCGTCGGTGCGGAGGACGTTGGACGATTACATAAGTAGCGGTCGGCGATATAGGACCGACCGTCGAGACACTTTAACAACGTTTCGAAAACCTCGTTTTTCTAAATTAACGTCTATGTAACGACGAGTAATAATATTCGTAGGCTAACCCGGTACGTCGTCGCTATAATTCGCCGAATTATCGTCAAGTACGCGTAAACTCGACTCGCGCGCGTCGTTAATATACCTGCAAGGTTTTATACCTCTCAGGCCGGCTTCGAACGGGACGGGAATAATACGGCGTGTCAGTCTCCGTCGGGATTTGATACGGTTGTCTATTAATCGAAAACTAACGAATACGGACGGCGAAGTTACAGGGCGCCGTGATTCGCGCGGATTACCGAGGGATTCTCGGCGTCGATTTCCCACGAAATGATAACTTACGGAACAGTAACTCCGAACAAAGTTCGATCGACGGTAATCATATCTTTTTTTGTCGCTCGTAACGGAACTATTCCCTAGGAGAATTTACTCTCGACACCGAAACCCGCGAATTATTCTCTAATATAAAAGGACCGCCGTAATTCGAACTTGGATCCGCGGAATACAAATTATGTACGTTCGTACGGACGTTTCAAACGTTCTTCGTTTCGCTTTAAAATTTTCGTAATTTCACGAACGGATTTGTTTGTTAATATCGCGACTTTAGAAACGCGTATGAAAGAATACGACGAATTTCGGAAAATAACAATTTACTCAAAATTTTTTTCAGGAAATACAATTAAACACGTATTTACGTGACGAATTATCGGTAATATCGTTTATTTTAAATAACGCTTTTATATAATACAAATTGTTCGTTATAAGTTTTTTACTATAAACTATTCGACGATGAATATCAATTTTATTGTCTAAAACTAAAACGTTTTGAATAATTGTCGGGCATTTATAAATTTATATTGTACGTTTAGAAGGCTATATAATACAGGTCATTGTAATAATTCGAATTATACGGTATTGTCTATTGGTTGTTTACCGTAATACCGTAATTTTCTTTTCGTATACGACGCGGACAATACGCAATTCGTTCGGTCCCTTAAAATCGAGTTTCGATTAATTATCGTCGAAACACGCTAAATATAATTAGTACCCGGTATAAAAAGCCGAGGTAATAGTCCACTTTCTACGTAGTCAGATCGTGTTCGACGTAGTAATACGCGTAATTGAAATTACGGACGAAAAAAAACCGATTTCATTCATAAACAAAAGTCTAATCTTTTTCGAAATAACGAATTCGAATAATTACGGGAAAAGGTCGAAAAAGGGAAATCCGTAATATATGCGCGGGCACGATAAAAAAGGACACCACCACGGCTGTACGCTCTAAATGGTGGCATGATAGAGAGTAGTTAAAATAATTCGAACGGTTGGTGGCTATTTAAAGAGATAGCGATAATTGCAGCGGGATGAGGATCGAGCGGCGATAGTACCGAAATGTGAAAACTATGTCAGTTTCCCGAGTGCGCGAACGTTTATTAATTATTAATAAAACCTCTTATTGGAAATTACGTCGTATTTATCTCGCGTCGCGAATAATTACGTGAGCGAACGATGTTGCTAATACTTTTCAATTTCGTAAACACCGCCCGGACGCGTAAAATCGATAATTCGAACGTGTTAATTTACGCGGTAACAATAGTTCGGCCACAGACACGACGACGCGAATAAGCGATTATTCGCCGCGCCTAATTCTCGCGTAACGTCGCGCAGTATCGACGATATTGTTCCGATAAACGAAATTGTGTTAGGCCCTACGCGTCGGGTTAAGCTAGTGGCTTTTCAAGACGAATTTAATTGTCGCGTTCCAGAAAGTTAGAGAAACGTTTATTGCGCGAACAAACTCGTAATCGTAGCGGGTCCGCGCTACGCCGACGAAATTTACGTATTTATTAATAAAGTAAAACTTTTTCGCGACCGGGCTATTTAATTTCAAGGGCAAAGGGCGGGAAAATGATTAAAACCTTACGGTTCGCAACGTCCGCGCGTTTAGAACGCGTAAAACGTTCAGGGACGCGTTTTATATTTAGGTTACCGAGTCCTAACGTTTCGTACAGGGCCGAATTCGCTTTATCTTCCGTCCGCGACATTGCCGAACGCGCGGACCAGAGGAACCGACACATCAACCAACACACCCGGGACCCCGACGGACGCGACGACGTGTTATTAGACTTGGCCGCGTCGCGGGTTGTTCCGCCGGGGATTGCGGAAATCGAATCGCGGTGATTGGCAATAGTTTACGATAACGAAGTTCGCGCCGGACGCCAATTATTTACGGCCGTAATAATAACGTCGACGCCGTCGGGGACGGAATATTTAATTTCGCGCGGGTGGGCGGCACGTTTGTCGTCCAGCGGACGATTGATTCGACTAGAATATTATTACGATTTATAACGGCAGCGGCGGCGGCGGAAATGATTGGGATACGGGGTGGAATCGCGCCCGAGTTCGGCCGGGCCGACGGTTATAATTGACGGGTACGTATTATCGACCGGCCCGTCTTCGGGCGGAGCGTTGTAAAAAAAAAAAAGAAAAACTTTCGGGATTGGCGATATACCGCCCGCTCGTCAAAACTCTTCGGGGACGTTCCGCGAACGAACTCCGACTGACGGACGCCATTGTTTCGAACCTAGGACGTCCGTTGTTGGGTTTTGTCCCCCGGGGTGGTGGCGAATTACGAACGGACGCTTACGGACGGCTGACGGCGCAACAGCCAGTTTCGATATTTTATCGAGTCGGACGAAGTCAACGGTCATATCGTTTTACGGGGTAACGTCGCGTCCGCGATTCGTATGGTTTTCGCGTAAATGTGTCGGCGGACGTCAGGGGACGGCCAATAACGTGACCGTTGCCCATCCACGGAATGATTCGCCCGGCGCCGTTGCAACGGTAAAACGACGGCAATAACAATAATAACGTTACGACGTCCAAACATCGATTCGTTAGCGGGCCCGGTTGCTCATTATTTCGCGTTGAATTGTTGTCGTCGAATAGGTTAACGGACGGGTTTGTAACTGTACGGGTCACTGTGCGGACGTTCACGGTGAGCAATTAGGGTCGTCCGACGTTCTTTTTCAATTAACCGACGATAGAGGTTGACGACCACGTTACTACTTAATTACCGGCGATAGCCCCGTCGAACACTTCCGCGCCATCGGCGTTCCCCCCGGTGAACGCGTCTAGGTATACACGCCCGCGTACAATTAACGTCCTAATAAAATTACCCGGTGGAGTAAACGCTATAGGTCCGTTTTAGGGTAACGAGCTATAACAACGCGTTAAACGACCGTTTTCGTTAACGTGTTTCGCACCGCGGCTGACAAGGGTTTGCCCGTTCCGAACGTAATAATAATAATAATAATAATAATTCGCAGTCACGACGCGAATTTTCTACGCGACCGGCCGAAAGTGTCTAAATCGCAGGCCGTGCTCGTAGTAACGGTAACGGCGAACGACGAACCGAAAACCGCGGACGACGATCGTAATTCGCCGGTGTCGTCGTCGCCCACATTTTTCGGGGGTGTAACCGACAAAAATTGTCCGCGATAATATTAATAACGATTAATAATTACGACAATCGATTCGAATTCGGGCCGAGACGTTTTTTTTTAGCCCGGATCGACTTTTCGTCGACGGACGAGTTTCTTGTCGGCCCCCGTCGTCCAATCACACGTCGGTCAACCAGCCGACACGAAGCACCGGGCTAAGTTAGATTAATGGTGGCCGTGCCGCGGTACGACGACCTTCGCCGCGTGATAATAATCATATTATACGTATGGCGGAAAACCGTCGGTAGCAAACGGTTGACCCCGTCCATATGTATATACATTCGGGTTCGAATTTTCTTTACGTTATTTTTTCTCGTCCCGGCCGCCGCGACATCATCCGCTCGATCTTCACTACGCCCCGGCACCGAGACGTGTGCCCGTCGCGCTAACAAAAAACTCGGTCACGTGTCTAAAACCGCCCCTCGCAACGCGTTCAACGTGTGTTCCGCGTACACGCGCGCGCGTGTTTCTCTGTAAGATAGTGGAGAACCTAGACCCGGGGGAGGCCGTCGCGTGACACTTCAATAAAGGCGACGACGACGTGCCTGGTCACGTACGTGTGTACATTTTACGGTCGAAAGGAAACCAATTGTCGAGTTGCGCGTAAAAAGTCGTCGATAAAATGAAAGTTGAATTCGAAAGTAATAAAAAGAGCTCGGCTAGAACGCGAACGGTTATTATTAGAATTTTTTATTGAACGAAATTTCTTCTATATCTATATAATGTAATAAACGCGTTGTAATTACGAAGAGTTCAGCTAATTATCCAGACAGTGTCGGAAGTTATACCGACGCTCAGCATTTGATTCAAAGACGACGGGAAATTGGCGTGGAATATAAAAATTTCGTATCGTCGCGAGAGCGCGCTCCGTTCGTTTTTCCAAAACGGGGAAAACCGCTGATACGTCGAAATTAACGAAATATATCGGTACCAGATTATAAACGAGGGGGTGGCGGTGGGGAGGGGAGAAACGGTATTCTTCAACCGTTTACTTCGCTCGCGCAACTCCCCTGGGACGTCGGTGTCCGCGTCTATCGTCCTCGCTTATAGTTTTACGCCGGCGTATTTTATTAATTTCGACGCGTCAGCGGTTTCCGCCGTTTTCAGCGCGCTGTTATTAAACGACGGCTCCTACGTTCAAGCGCAACAGACATATTACAACGTAATCCAGGGAGGATCGGAAACGATTACGCGGTTGACGCGACTTGTAATACGAACGAATTCGGCGTAAACCGTACGAGTTATTTTTATTTCTATTGGGGACAATAATCGACCGGTTAGGTAATCGTATTCTCCCAGACGTTCATAAACCGTCACTAGCGATCGAATGCCCAACGTAAGTTTACGCGTTCGTTAAACGTTCGAAAAAATGTGGAATTAAGTCCATAGGTTTGCGTAAGAACTACGACGGTAACTTGTTACTATTAGCGGATCGTATCGTACGTAGATTCCGAAACGATCGTTCGAATTCGTTGAACCGGCGAAACGGATTTGTAACTGTACTAATACACTGGTCGATTTCATTCCCGAACCAAGTGTCACCGACACGTATTCCGATCGCGTAGGTTAGTGCTCGGGAAATAAGTTACGAAGCGACGAGCGAATTAAAAAAAAGAAAAACCACTGATCGCCTTTTTAATAATCCAACGTAATCGGACGGAACCGTTCGTAACGCTCGCGGCTTTTACCGCAGAAGTTTCTCGTTTACCGTTAGTCGGAAAACAATAAACCGTTACACGAATACCGTTATCGCCTTCGGCAAAAAGAAAAAAAACCACGAACACCCGACGATATACGATTTGAAAAACTTCGTATTTGTCGACGTTCGTAGAACCAACAGAGAGTGGTCGCGGCTCCGCTAATATTCGTAAGTCAGGCCGGCCGAATGGGACGAGATTGAGGTTTAATTGATAGTAGTCGGGCGCGTTCGATAATAAATATTTTCTCCCGCGTTTCCGATCGTGTACACAATGTACGCAGTCGCGTCCGTCTGAACGCGGCGAATCCATCGCAATATTAACGCGCTTTTGGCCGTTAAATTCGCTATCGACCGTCGTCGTCGTGGTCGCCGTTCTGCGGGTAACACGTCGCGCCGGAGTTGGAATAATCGGTCGCCGTACATTCGGAATAATTCGTATCGACGATTCGCTCGGCGTTCCGAAAAATGAACGCGATCACGGGCTACGTCACGTTTGTTTCGTATATTTGCGTTATTTATTACTCGCGGCGACTCGACGGAATATGGACGAAAACGTCAACCACGCGCGAATATATCTCGTCGGAATTCGTTCATCAACAGTAGCTCCGTTTGCGGACGGATGGACGAAAAACGGTAAAATACCCGTAACGTTTCCTACGAATGTAAACGTCCGTCATTCGCCACGTAATAATAATAGAGTTTTTTCTAGGCGAATATTTTCAAAAAAAAAAAAACAAAAAACAAAACGATAAAGCGAATCGGTTCGATTTTACCAACGTTATATCCGAGTACGCGACTTTTACACGGATTTTATACGAATTACGAATACAATTACACCCGACCGTCCGAATTTGACAATACCTGAACGTTTTAAACGTTGTTTAATTTTAGGGTTCGAACGTTCGTCGAAAATAAACCGTACACTAATTCGGTCGTTGTATTCAAAATTGAATTCCCATCAAAAAGATATCAATCATGACGACGCTACGAACGCGGTGACTTTTTTCATTTTTTTTTTCTTTCGCGTCGTGATTTTATCTCCGCTTCTTTCTTATTTAGTTTGAACGAAACGTCGAAATGTTTACACGTCCTAACAATTGGCCCTACAAATAAACCGAAAATTCCGTTTTTATTAATAGAACTCTTCTTACCGCTAGAATGTTTATTGTGGAAATTAAACGTTTCAAAATCGAAACGTTGTCGATTTGTTTCCCGAATTGTCAGTGAAGTTAACTTATTTATAGTTCATAATTGACGTCCACGCGGCGTTTTACGATTTTGCGTGTCATACGTGTAGTATTCGTGTGCTTAAAAATGAACGTTTTACAAGCGACACACGAATGAGTTTCGAGGTATAAAATTTAAAAAAAATTCCGAATTTACGATACAAAATTTTCGTTATTTCGCTTATTTTGTTAATAATTAAGTAAAAGGAATTTGAACTGTAACGATCCACGACGTTTAAAAATATTCTAATTCGAAATAAAAAACCGTTCACAAAACTCCATTCAGATTCGTATTGTTTTTATTATAGAGTCGTTGAAATATATGTATCCGAGAGCTACTACCGAATAACCAATATTTCGATTCATAACGGCAACCTCGGAATAAAAGAAAAATTGTTTTTTTGTTTGGAAAACCGAACGCGTTATTAGGAATAACAACAATACGCGCGCTTGCACGGTGATTCGGATAGACAGTTCACTCTATAGCCGCGCTTCGCTATAACATTCCCGATATTGTATTTTCGTCCGAACTCTATTCGTCCTAGCCACCGGCGTATAGTTAATACGAATCGTAACGGATTAACCGTAATAATGTATTCATTAACGGTGTACAAAAATCACGAATAATGTATGTTGGCCCGAAGTTCGGACATTTCCGTATTTTATTATTTATCGTAATACGAACGAGGAACGGCTGCTACAGAACCGTTAGGGTTTTCGATATTTATAGATTTCGAGCCGTAACGCGACGCGTTATTTCTAGCACGTAATTTATATCGCGAAGAACGATGGTGGTGAGATAGAGGGTGGGGGAATGTCGTTCGTTATCCAGGAGGGGAGAGGGGAGAAGTGTGTGTTGCCAAGATAGTCCCGTACGCTCGTAAACTGAACCTTGGAATTAACTTAATAAACTTTGAAATTTCCGCGAACGCGATCCTAATAGTATTTACGCGAATTAGCATTTAAGATTTCGCTACTGCGCTAGTGTAAAAACGCGGTTAAAATTTCGAATAGAAAAAATAGTGATATAGGTGTGTAAAACGAAACGAACGGAAGCGTAATGACGTGTTGGCCGAATTATCAAAAACCACGTGGCCATTTTCGTAACTTGGAAATTCTACTTTTCGTCGGTATTTTAAGCGCTCATCGAATACCCGTATACGGCGATCGACGTATTTCAGTAACGCTCGAACATTGAAAACGAAAGAGACGATTCTAAACGAATCGAATACGATTAACAAAAATCCGGCGGATTGTCGGGCGAGGGCCGAACTCGGTCTCTAAATTACGCGTCCGCGCGGCAAGTATAACGCAATTACCGCGCGGTTTCGGCGCGAGAAACGAGAACTCTCCGTCACTATTACGTCGCCCGCCGTCTATATTTTCATTTCCTGTTCAACGTCGTCGTCGTCGTTTCCGTATCGATAACCGCGCCGTTATATGTCCGTATCGGTTACACGGTTCGTGTTTTTCACTTTCAGCTCGGGCCGCGTTTGTTCGCTCGCAATCTGTTTCTACGCACGCGCCGAATGTTCGTATTCACGAAATCTCTTTCGAACTTTGCCCCGTCCGTGTCTGCCGTATTGGCGAATCGCCGGAATCTTTTCACTTCGCCTCTCGCATTGGCCAGGCCAAATGTCCGCTCCGACACCGTTTCCCACTTTTTACCGTCACTACCTTTCCAAACGCGTTCGTCGCCCATATCCATCAAATCGTCGGTGTGGACGAATCGTTTTTCTCTCCAGTATTTGCCGACGATTATGCTTGACGCGTTGTTCACGTCGGATTTTCGGATCGCGACGGTCTTATGAGAATGTACGTACCTGTTTGCCGTTTATAAGAGGGCCCGACGATTTCTGTTAGCAAACGTAAACGATCAATTAGCGAAAGAAACTCGGACGAATAATAATTAACGACGCGCGTCGCGTTCAATACAATCCGACGATTGTAGCTCGCGACGACGATTCGAAATTATTTCCGCTTCAGAAAACCGACGCTATGATTCGGGTTAATGTAACCGTACGGACGATTCGTTGCACGATATACAAGGCGGTTTTAGTATCGTGAAAACCATTTAAGTTGTGGCCATGAACTGTATATTGCGCGCGTAGTGTAAAAACGGAAGAGTGCTTTTCTGGCGAAAAAAAAAGGAAGAGAAAATAACGAAAAAGAAATAGTACATTACGTACTCCGCGGAAATCGTTTTTGATTTATGACTTAAAACAGTATCGATACAAATACAACGAAATATACATATATACACACGCGGACGTTTTATTCGCAAAAGTAATTCGACAACTGAAAAGACGGCAATAAATTTGTTAGCCGGCCATAAATTTCGTACGTATTTTTTTTTCAACTCGTGTTAAACAAACACGTTTGTTCCGATAACGTTCGGAACGTCTTCGGCCGTAAAATCGTTCCGCGAACCTCGCGCGCTAATGTTTACGTATTTATTGAAAACGTTGGCCGCGCGAAACTGTCACTTGATCGAATAAACTACCCGTCGACTAAGCCCGTTAGGACCATCAACGTACTTATTTACATTTACGGGCGAACGGGCCGGGCCGTTTAACGCCGGCGGACGGGCTTTGTATTTTTTTCGTTTTGTTTAGCCGGGCAAGTTCCGACGATCGGGCGCGGCGTGGCAGCCCCGCGAAAAGTTTCGTCCGAACCGAAAACGGGCGACTACAATTACGCGCCGCGCACGTCGTTCACTCGCGGGCAAATGCGCGCCGTGTTACGGACTATATACAACGAGCAGGACGACACGCGTTGTACGTTCGCCGGCAAGTCGATTTTCCGGCGGTTAATTATTATTCCCGGGAACAAAAGAAACGCCCGTTCGCCGTTTGTGGACGTCCCGAAACCGTTAATTGTCGCTAAAAATAAACAATCCTCTTGCCGCCGCCCTTCGGGCGTTTTCATTAACCGCGTACCCGTTGTTAAATCGGTATTATTATCGTCGTTGTACCCGAAGCGCGCGACAAACGGTCTCCGTATTCCGACTGTGAACAATGCTACGGGAAAGACGGCGCGCTTTTACTACGGGTACGATAAACGAAAAAAAAAAAGGGGAAACGACGGCGTGCGCGAGAAACGCGTTGGTGTCGTGTGGTAACGACGAGCGGATTCGCCGTAAGGGATTACTACGGAAATTCCGCGTCGCGATACCGTATCGGTTGTTTTTCACGCCTCGATACCGAAAAACGACGTTTAGGGACGTGTGATGGGCACGCAGGGTTGATACTGTTTACGTAGGCGATCCAAATACGCGTAAATTACGAAACGCTAACGTCGGTAACAATTAAATTCCGAAAAAAAAAAACGCCGATCGTATTCGGATCGAATCGCTCTCCGTCCACGCGAACGTAACGTCGTCGTACGCTTTTGGAATTGTTTTCGGCGGCCATCCGCGATCCCGTCGTACTCGCGGGAAACGTAATAAATCAAATACGTTACGTCGCGCGCCTAACGCCACCCAGTCTCCGTGACCCGTAGTCGCCGGCCGTGTGCTGGTGGGACGGGCGATTAGGTATTTTTTTTCTCCGCGCACCGATGATAGGCGTCAATGTTACCAGCGATCAATCAAACGCGAGTTTTGCCGTTGCGCGCCCGCCGTCCAGTCGGTCGGGCGACCGTGTAATCATATTTATCCGATCAGCGGCGCGGCGGCGGGTTGATTGCGCGACGAACGGCCGGAAAACGTCGGGAGCGACAAAAACCCGAATATTGTATAATAACGACGTTTTTTCCGGTTTTTTTCGCGTACCCCGAAACACGCCGCGCATTCGCGACGCGAAGCGTGCCCCACCGCTATGCCAACCGTCCTCGTAACGTTTAATGTCGCGGTTACGGTTAACGACGTAATCGTTGTTGGACACGACAACGACCGTACTACGCGTGGTGTTGTTTCGCGCACTCGGCCGCGGTAACGGTCCGGCTAAACACGGCGCATTTTTTCAAACTAATAGATCGGTAGTACCACGGCCACGCGCCAACGTTACCATTTCGAAACCGATCCAATCGTAACGATTCGCTGTCGTTTCGATACAATCGCCCGGGGCCACGTAATTCGTACACTCGATTGTGTCCGTGCGAAAACTACAGGCGACGACCAATAACAATAATTACTACCCTACTCGACGGTTAGGCTTCGACGACCACGTGCAGGATACCTACGGTTCGTTCGGTTTATTTTTCGAAACGAAAATCGTCTTTCAAAAACGTCGACGCGGTCCGATTGGATTTTGTCCTACATATACACAAAGAGAATACGTCGCCGGAAAATATTTTCGCTTTACGGTCAGCTATTTCGTTAGCGGTTTCGTTGCCACGTTACTCCATAGCGCGACCACCATATTCGATAATCCATCGAGGCGTGTGTAAATCGCTCGGTATTGTCGGGTAAATCGATTATCACGCGTTTTATTCGCCTCGCCGAGGACACCGGTAATAGAAATATTTCGCGTTATTCGCCGCCGGCGACGTGTCCGTCGCGGCCCCTAGGACTCGGCGTCTGGAATATTTAGTCGAACCGCGCGCAACGGCCGAATATAAACGGTTCATAATGTCTGTACAAATGGACCGTTCGGAGGCGTCCACGCGAATTCAGGCGCCGCGGTTATCGAAAACAGTACCGATATCGTCGTTTTAACACGAGACGTGAGCGGGACGATACGCTCTGAACGCGCGGAGTAAGAACGGTAGTGTTAAGAACGGGTGGAAGTCGTTTAATAGTTACTTGGTTGATAATTTATTCGGAGAATTTAAATAATCAATAGCGTCCATGGGGGGAGGAGGGGACTCGGTAATTTATTCGCGATTAATTATTACGGCTGCCGCTTACACGTTTTAACGCCGTTCAATTAGCTGACGTTTACGATGATCGAATAATAGACGGTGATTTCGTTCGTTTTTCGGAATCGCGTACGACGGTTCATGGCCGGCGGCAACGGTATTTGTAAAACGTTAACTGTTACAGCCGTCCGGTGGTTGCTACTCACTTACTTCGTTCGGAGCCAGAGAATCACTACGCGCCGAGGAGCAACATCCGGGTAACGCTTATCGCGCGATTAATTCGTATCCGCCGGATCGGAATCGAAGGACGTACGGGCGGCGCAACGGCGACGAATATTTCGCGAATGAACGCGGGACATTTCGGTCGTAAACGAACACGGAATATGTTCGATCGTAAACGGGAACGCGGCACGGGAAACGAGCGAAATCGGTGAAAACGGACCGCGGCGACGTATTATTTCGTTCGTTTTTATAATCGCTAATCGCGACTGACGTTTCGTCGCGTTTTATTATTAAAGGCTGTTTATGGAAACGTCCGTTTTCCCGGAAAATAAATTGCGGTATTTCGAAAAGCGCGCGATATCGGATAATTTATAACGGACGTAACGAGAACGCGTCAAACGGCGTATCAACGGGGCCGGTCGTGCAGTGGCCGACCTAACGAACGTTCGTTGCTATACGTTTTGGAGAAGCAAAAACGCCGTGATTTTTATTCGCGTATCGCGCAATCGAATTGAATAATAATCGCCGCCGTCGAATTTTTCGCCATTGTTGGCCGATCGATTAAAATCGGGTCGGTGCCGAGTGGGGAAAGCGCGCTCTGTTCGAAAAACCGTACGGCACAGACGTCGTAAATAAAACGTATCACACGCCATCCTCCCACCTCGTAGATTTCAAAACGAGTTAAAGGATTGCGAAGGTGTCGATTGACCACTTGTTGATCGGCGTAAAAGTCGCGTGACGTTTGAACAGTTAACGGTATTGCGTGTACGCGAAACGGTAACGGCCGCTCGGAAAACGTGAAACGTCGGCGCGCCGGCCGTGTTACCGGGACCATGGTATATATATATATATATTCGGCGAGGTCTCGGGTACGACGGAATAACTTTCGTAACGCCTACTGCGCTCATATTCGGGCACAACGTCCTCGTCCCGTTCGACACATTCCGTCTGTCTACAACGACTGCTCTCTCTCTCTCTCTCTCTCTCTCTCTTCGTACTGGTCTGCATCGTACAAACGCCGTGGCGACTCGTTACGGTTCGCCTCACACACCTAACCGCGGCGGTACCGAAGGGACAATTGCCTAGCGAACGGCCGCGAAAGCGAATACGCGCCAAACGCCCGTTGACGTGTCGACATTATTCGTCGGTTTACCGGACGCGTAGCGGCGAACTGTACAACGAACCGGACGGGTCGACTACTTCCAATAGAAACGGCGGGCGTAGTATATAGCGCGATCGAAAAGCGAATAGAAATCGCCACATACACGTTCGCACGCACGTTTTTCAACTATTCGTTCGTCGCGAAATAAACGTTTCCCATCAGGAACTGGCGAAAAGCCCTTATTTGAATACGTAAAATTCGAGTCCAATGTGTAACGAACGGATATCCGTACGTTTCGTATACATTATTTTCCCGGTCCGGATTACCCGCGTAATTGGCCCAACTTTATTTCGAATACGTTTCCGCCGAAAGAGATTAAAATATTACGCGTCAGTATATTTGGTCGTAGACGCCCCGTGTTCGATTTACGAGATTACGTTACGTCGATGAGATCGATTCGTGCCCCCGCCAGGGTGTTACATACTGGGCGGCGAAAGGGACCCGTGGTCTCTTTATTTTTATGCCGCTCGGCGAACCGTATCGTATATACACGTACGTATTTTCGTATTGTTTCCGTCGGAACAAAATTGTCGATTTTTCACGACGCGCGAACAAAAAAAAAAAAAAAAACGCAAATTCTCGTTTCTCGATTCCGTAATCGCGTAGCCGTGTTGACGTTCGCGTCCGCGCGCGTATGTTTTATTGCAAACTGTCGTCGTTGCAATAATGCGTTCGATCGTTGAAAAGTTATTCGTTCAAGTCCGACCACGCGAACCACTAGATGAGAGACGATTCGTCGCGAAATGTCGGTCCCGACATTGTTGCCGATTACTTGGTCGTTCACGGGTTACGTTGCGTACCACCGCCGCCGTTGACCGTACGCGACAAAATGTGAAACGCCGTTATTGGTTCGTATTAGCATTTCGCGCTGGACGGACGAGTTCGGAAACGTACTACTCGCGGACCTTAGAAAATCGATAGACCTACTTTGATTTACGAAAAGAAAACCGATACGCGTATCGTAATATTCTCGAACACGAATACATGAATATCGTGTAGGAGACCGTCCGTATTTTTTACTTTTTTATAATACGTATTTTATTGACCCGTATATCGTTAAAATTACTACGGGACGAAAAAAAATAGTCATACATAATGTATGTATACAATTCTGTAACGTATCAAAGACGAGTGTACCGTCGTCCACGACGACCGTCGCATTTAAATAATTCGAATTCGCCGCTAACGTCGTGTTTGCAGTCCGGCAACTGCGGATCGGTACGGAACAAGGGGTACTACATGCGCGCGTTACTCGATTTACGGAAAAACGAGTTTGTCGAACGTATGACGTTTAAATACCGACGGATGTACTACGTTCATCGAACGGCTCCCAAGCAGGCGTGTGGATAGGCGACTACTCTCGGTCGAATCGAATTTCGAGCGGGTTAAGAAGCAAAAGCTCCGAGAAATTCTCTCGCCACTGTCGTTGGGTTATCACCCGTAGTTTCGGCGTTGACGGTCGCGATCGCATTGCCATCCTCGGGTGACGACGCGCGGCGTAATTAAGCTTTTGTAAAAAAATTACGATAATCGCGAAATCGGTTCGAAAAAAACGTTTTCCGGGGACGTTATAAAAATCAAACTCTCAACCCCTAGTTGACCCTTTCGCGCGACTCGCGTCGCATAAATACACGCTGCATATACGCGCAAGCGGACAAAGTCCCGCCCGACCACATCGAGCGGGTTCTATACAGGCTGACTCGATTACCTTCAATTTTTGTATTCCGTTCGTTTCGCGTCCGTACGACTAAATTTGTTCCAGCCAATCGTATTCCGTTCATTCCGTCGAAATTTTCGTGCGCGGTTATTTCTTAATACGTTCGGACGGGGAGGTTTCGTTTTTCCTATCGAAAATGCTACGCTACCCGTGTACACACGGTCGACCGAAAAAGGTTCGCCGATGTCGACCGCGCAAAAGGTCATTTGCAGTTTTCCGGGCCCAAAAACGTTAGACGCACAATTAAGCCCGGTCTCGTTTGACAGATCACTGAACCCCGGCGTGTCCTTTCATCCCGAACAACAACGCATTGTTCGATGCGTTGTTGAATACCACATCGAATTCGGTCTCTGCACCGAAATGCGTATGGAAACAAAGGACACGACGGGCCCCTGATAATACAAAAAATTTATATTTATCGTATAACCGAAATCACCAGTCTCCTCCGACACGTTACATTATCGTAAACCCGAGCGGCCGTTCGTTTTTGTTAATTAATTTTGTTCGGCGAAAAAAAGGCGGCGAATTATTATAATAATGAATGATTAGCGGAATGATATCGGTCGAGTTATTTCGATTTTCGGAGTTTTATTATTACGGCGGTGATACGCTATTCTTACGTTCGTTTTCTTTAAAAATACGAAAGCTTGCCCCTTACGCCGCGAATTGATACCGACCCGGGGGACGTTGGAGCACGCGCGCCGCGAAAACCGCCGATTTTAGACACGACGAATTCGGATTCTACAAAAAAAAAAGATAATTTATTAATACGCCGACGAACGTGTCCGTTCTCCGGAAACAATTATTCGCGCGGACGTGTCGTCGTAAGTTTTCTATACACTCTCCACTCTCGTCCTATCTCCGCAACGGAACATGACGTTCGCGTACGGTTCGGAAAATGTTTAAGGATTCTACGGACGTGCCCGTCTTACCAACATCGACGACCGTAAGTCGATATTACATTTCCGTACACGAAGGACCCTCACGCGGGTTTCCCGCGTTAGTTGGCTAATCGCCGCCATCGTCGTTCCTTTCCGTTTCTTCGCGTCCTGCAGACGTTTATCGTTCACCGACCGTTATTCCAAACGTCGTTTTCGATTCGACAAACGTATATATTACGGTCGTTCGATGCGCGGCCCCGGTTCGTTTCGGACGTTATCGCGTTATAATTGAATCGTTCGAAACGTCACCGGAACCCGACAATATTATTCAATAACGGCGATAGTAAAAATAATAATAATAACGACAACGACAACGGTACGTGGGGATTATAAAGGATATCGTTTGTATGCTAATTGGTCCTCGTCGAGCACCGGGAATCCTCCAACAGGTGCGTCGCACGAACGAACGATAACTAACCATTATTAATACACGTACCTACGCGCGGCATATATATGCGCAGAAAATCGGTCGTCTAATTTCAATTAGGGGGGACCTAAAGCGTTTTTCGCCGCCATAAATTATTCCGAATAATCCGCGACCGTCAGTCTATCGACTACGAATCGTCGAATATTCCACGGACGGTTCGGCGTGGATAATTCGGCATTTTTTTCCTCCCCTCCCCCGTTATATTATTAACCGCGGCGAAAAACCGAACGTTCGTGATACGTCGTCGGCCGTAATATACGAACATTGCCCGTGGTTCAATACCCGCCGACTCCGAACTCATTCCGGCGGAAGCGTAACGTATTTCGGCCGACGAATAATCCGTCGAATTAAATTCTCCGCGGACGGCTTAATCCGAAACGCAAGAAGAAACCGTACGATTCGTTATTTTCGAAATAAAAGCCGACCGTCATTCCGTCGCTTCGCCGACAAGAAGTAACAACGTCTCTTACTTTATCCTGGACGCGTCACCGAAATGTGATGACCGTTTTCTTGTCGGCTTTAAATATCGACGTTTTATCCGGAAACAGTTTGTTATACGTAACTAACGGAACGAACGACGCCGAAAGTTATTATCGCCGAATCGAATTTCAAAAGATACGTCGCCAAACGGTAGTATCGTGGAAAATCCGACGTCGAATCCAAATACGCGGACGCCAGTGGCGTAGCGTTTGTTGGGCTTACTTGACGATTGTTAACGGTTAATAAGGATCGTGTCAAAACGTATTCGTGTATTTTCGTTATTCGAATCGTACGGCAATTTAAATTATTTTTCGTTTTTCGTCGCCGAGTTTTATAATAAAAATTAGTTTTTTCGTCTTAACCAAACGACGTTACGATAACTATTTAATACGACGCGTTCAAATTAATTACCCCGTCGACGGTAATTAATCGAAATCGGAAACGCACTCGGCGGGGGGATTTCGATCGCCAATCAATATTCGTCGAACAAACACAAACGTCGGCGTTGACAATAACACGGTCAACTGGCGGGTAGGGTGGCCCCCGGTTTGTCGAACAATTTGACAAAAACCCGTCGTTCTCACGACGGTTCCGTTTTGTATTCGTCGCCCGGTGATTGCACTTGCCGGAGACGTAATCTGCTAGACGCACAGAACCGAGACGACGCGGGGATTACGCGTTTAATAGAGTTATCGTTAATCCACCGGTGTCAACCGACCCGGCTGGTTAAAAGAAAGTCGCCTTGTTCGGATTGATCACGTGGAAACAACAACGTTTATTTATAAAGATTAAAAACGACGTAACGACATTCCGACGAAATAGTATCGCGACGGATTTTTCAATTTGAATTCGTCTCGTGTTCCCCTCGGGGAAACAAGTTAGCGATAGCGCGTCGGTAGGCGCGTAAAATTGAATAAACGACGTTCGAGCGTAATGCCAATGTGCGCGTGGGGCCAAAACTGGAGCAAAGAGTCGGATCGTAAGAATAATATGTAGTCCGCGTAACGAATAAACGTACCCATTGGGGGGGGGACAGTGAGGACGGAGGGTCACGAAATAATTACCCGAAGCGCTGTTTAAACTAATACGATCGTCGGTTTCCGTCGTTGATTCAGTTAATTCGGTGAGTGACGATGGTTTTAAATTTCGAATCGTAACCGGACCTACGCGTAAAACTACGTTACGAGTAATTATTTAACGTCAAAAAAAAAATTTTTTTTCATCCTCAGTACTAATTCATATCTTTCTAGGAGATGACGGTGCAGAAATGTCGTGTGATTACGATAAACGACTTCCTTGCAATTAATTAAAAACTTCATAGATAACGGGGTACTCCGTAAATAAAAACGTTTTCTTATTTGACGTTTTTCCTTTTTTTTTCGTTTTTGTTTACGAAATGTTTTAATAAAAATGTACAAGCGCCCGTATCGGGCATCATAATATCTGTACGAACGAGTTTTAATTTCCTCGGGTACAACACACATTATTACTGAGATAACGTTCGCGAGAGAAAAACGTGATTTCTAACAATGATTCGACAAAACCAAAAAGTACTCGCTGCTATTTACGACGACGCGTCTGGAGCGATCATTTTATTTGATTACGAACGACATTCGCGCGGTTCGTTACACGCAAAAAATAAATTATTTCGGCCGTTCGACGTTTTCCGAAACGGCGTTTTTTACGTAATTAGTTTATATGGAGGCGTATTGACGCGGCGCAAGCCGGTTTAAAACGTTCGAAACGCGACAACAAAAACTGCTCGACAAATACGAGACGTCGCCGCGTCGTTCCGACGTAAACCGAATTTGGTCGAACGCCCTACCTCCCCCTACCCGACGATTACAAATAATAGATACGAACGAGACAGCCGTATCGTTGATCGGTTAAATTACGATAATGACGTACGGACGCGTTTTCCATTTTTTTTTTCGTTTCCTCTCCCTCCGCCCACGGCGGTAAATAGTTCGTCGACGACCGGCGCGTGTCCGAACGAATAATTGTTGGCGTACAGTCCGCGCCCGGATTAAATTCGCGTTATAAACGGTTTTCTCGACGCGTATATGTGTATCCGCTCGGAACGAACGGTATATTGTTACCGCGGAACGTTTGATAATGTTTAGCGGCCCCGAAATTAGGTCGACCCGATAAATTATTGAAACAATACCACCGCCGAGCCGTGTGTGTGTGTGTGTGGGTAGTCCAGAACATAAACAGCGGCTGCGTGTAAACGCGTGCGGCCTATGGTCGTCTGATTTAGAGCGTCTTCGGTGATCGTCGAGAACGGTGCCAAAACGAGCGACGTTTTTAGGGACGGAAGGTAGAGTTTAGAACGCCGAAAGAAAAATCGAAAAACGTTCGATTCGCTGGATTTTTGTTTAACGCCGCGGCCACGCCAGCTATAATTCCCGTGCGCGTCGCCGTCGTACGTACGTCCGTCCGAGGTGCGTTTTTATACGGTACACGTTCGCGTTGGTTGGTGTGTTACCACCGCACGCCCGAATTTCGCGATGGTCTTTACGTACGCGGTCGGTACGTACGCGTCCACGTCGACTGTATAGTTTCGTTTTATCCGCCGTCGCGTCGCCGCGAACGTGAAAGTTATGCGGCGTTTCGGGGATCGTACATACATTAGCTCATTCGCCAGTTTAGTGACACACCATTAAGCCAATAGGTTTCCACCGCTAACCATCCGCAAATCGCTTTATCTTTCCTTCTCTCTCCCTCCTGTACACACACGTATACGCGCACGCACGCATGATCGTCGCTTTTATTCGAAAAACGCCACCAACTTGGACCGTGTAAACGTTTCACGGTCATCGTATATCCGGCATGTTTACCGACCCTCGAAATACGAATTAATAATTTACAAGTATACGCCATGACGAAGTAAATCGATTTCCCCATCTCCCCTACCCCCCTCCCTTCTCGGGAAAAACTTTTTATTTTTACCTTGTACGATAATAATATTCTTCGTCGACTACGTACGTACATAAAAACGATTTATTTCGATACCGGGACCGTGCGATACCGAACAAATACGTATTGTAACAATTTTATCGACGTTCGTATATGCATAAACGTTTAAAACAGCCAATTATGTGTCCCGGAAAATGAACACCGTCCGTCGAAATATCGGAATTCGTAAGTGTAGTTCACTGGTATAGTTTAGTATCGAACGCGGCATGAAGGCGTGATCGAAACTCGTGAACCGACTAGTGGTAGAAATAACCGAATTAAATAAACTCCATTATTCCCCCGGCGTTATTATTCCGTTATATAGCGTTTCACTTTCGATTCCCGCGCGAAACCTTTTTTACACCATTCGGCCGTAATCGTTTATCGACTGCTCTTCGTTAACCGTATTATTTCCGCGCTCCACGCGCCCGAAAATGTATAAACGAAAAGTGTCTCCGTAACGAAGTGAGATCGAAATTCTTATAAAAACGTCGTATTAGTTACTTACAACGGTTTTTTCGTGTTGTTTTTGTTTTCGCGTTGTTCTTTTTCACCAACATGTACGGTGAACCCGGGCACAATTCTTTCGCGAAAATGCCGTGTTCGGTTGATTTCGGTATGTTCGTCGTTTCGACAATATGGTCGCCACAGTATTTGACATAAATACCGTCAAACGCGGTCGACCGCCAATGGTTAAAGATTTTTCATATAAAAATCGTTTACGCCACCGAAATACAGTCGCGCGACCGCGGCAAGTTGCTCAGCTCCTTTCAACCGTCTGGATGGACGTTAATCCACGCGAGAAAACCTATAGCGAACAATTTTACGTCGCGTTTTCGTCCAATCGGGCGTAGTCATCACGGAAACGGTAACGGGTACACGAGACACGTTCTACTAAATTGTCTATCACGAACGAATGGATCGTACCGTTAAGCCGGGATTGTAATGTTCGCTCTATCGTACACCATAAGCTAGTATTGTCGTTAATCGACGCGGCAATATCACCTTTTTTAAAAAAAATAAAATAAAAAATAGTCTCTTTTCGGGCGCTTTTCGAACGTACCTATGTTATCGTTTTTCCGAATCACGTCTCGATGAGTTACTTTATTTATCGTACTTATAGTACGATCGCTAGCGTCCAAAAAAAAAAACCAAAACTGATTTTACCGTTAAATCAAATTACCCCAACACCATCCCCGGGTTTTCTCCGCTCCGTTTCTATTCGTTTCGCGAAACGGGCGTAACGCCGGCGTCCCGTCGTACACTCGTTTAATTGACGTATTTCCGCGCCAATGAACCGGCGAAATAAGTGCGCGAACGCCGGTCGTTTATCGTACGATATTACAGCGCGTTAATTAAATAATTGATCGTGACGTCAACGAACGCGAATGGGGTTTAATATACAACATACATACCCGTACGTATGTATATATTTGCGTCGGGAATATTTCCAGGTATTAATCGATAATTAAACCGTTCGCCACGGAACAACGTCGAAAAGCGGCTTTTTTGTTCACATTAACGGTAATGGAAAATACGTTTGGCGAACAATAACGGCCGAGGGTCGTTGTAATTATATAATATTATTCTTCTAGACCCGCTACGGGACATGGCGCGGCCGAGCTTTTCGATAAGATTACGGCGCTCGCCGCGACGTACCTCCTGTGGGTCAATTGCCGACCGCGCGCGTCAGTGCCGACGCACAGGAATTGGATGATATGGGGATGGTCGACGACGGTTGTTATCGTTTTCACAAGACTCGAACGGGACCATTTGCATGAAACAAAGCCGAGGGGTAATTGGACGCGGAACTCGAGACGACCGACAATTAATCGTGGACGAAAATCCCCACGGGCCATGTACGTGTACCGCGTTGGCGTTCGTCGGGCCGCGATAATGTCCGCCATTGCTCGCGCTAGCGTCAGGAATTCGCGCGAAATCGGTAAGGGGGAATGCTCGAAAAAGTAAATAAATAGAAACGTCTCGTCGAGACGTTTTTATAGGACGCGCGTACACCACAGCCCACGGTCGGCTTGTTTCGGTGTCGCGTATAACGTATATATATACACACACGATATTCGTTCGTTTTCGCTGTCGTAGCCACCGTCGCCGATATGATTAATACCGGACCGAGCGTGGCGAAACGGCCGTAATATTTATCGGCCGCTCGGGTCGCGTAACAAACACCGACGCGATATTCGCGAGAAAAAGCCGAAAACTACGACCGCGTCGAAATAACGGTACATCGCTCACTCCCGGAGGGCAAAAAAGTACGAATTAACGCGCGAACCGCCGTTGAAAACCTTACACGACGGCGAATCAATTTTGCCGGTTACCAAAAATACTCGTCCCCGGCCGCGGCGGTGATATTGTCGTAAGCGACCTCGTCCAAAATAAAAAAAAAAACCGTTTGGCACGCTCCGCGCGAACGAAAAACGCCGCGAACCGAAAGTTCCGAAAGTCGCGGTATCTCAACGGCCGAGCAATTGAACGCCACGAACAAACGCCGCGTTCGAAATTACGTTTGAATTACAAATTTAATTACTCGGTTCGGTAGACAACGAAATTTATTAATCGAGGATACGATTGGCCGCGCGTTATTGGTACGTTAAGATAATTATATGGTACGGCTTCGTTAAAATTGGACACAAATTGCGGCCACCGGGCCAATGTAAACGTCAGTGTCCGGACGTATTAACACGATAACTCGCGTCGGTAATCGGGTAGTTCTTTCGTTTTGTTTCGTGCGCGACGTTATTGTTTTTCACAGCGACTCCGCGAAGTGTTTTCGTCGGCAAACAGATAGTATCGCGTCACGGTTTTTGTTTTTAATTTGAATGTTCTCCCGGAGAAGGTCGAAATTGCTGGCGTTATGTTTCGCCCGTTTACCGTTCGCGTATTATTATCGACAGTTAATACCGTCCGTGTTATGGTTTTCGACGAAAACGTTTCGGATAATCAAAAATTACGTAAACGCCGTATACCGATGTAAGACAAATGTTCGGTTCCGGAACGATTAACGAACCGTCGTTAATGTAATACCGTGCGTTCGACGTTCGAAAATAATCGATTCGTCGCGACGGCCCGGAGTGTGTGCGTAGTATCGCTGGCGAACCACCGTATTTTTCAATGGGGAAATATATATATATAAATATAGGAACCGACAAATCGCAACCGGAAATAGAATAAAATGGCGAGGGAGTAAAACAAAACAAAAAAACCGTGCGCCTTTGCCCAGTAATCTCGAACAGAGTGTACCCCAAGGGCGAATAACTATATACGCTGTCGAAATTTCTCCGGTTGTTCGAGTGGTTAGGTTTCGCGGCCGAAATGGATTTCGCCTCGAGCTGTAATGGTGTGTGTGTGTGTGAGTTGGTCGTTGTCATGGTGGTGGTAACGACCGTACAGGTGAAGAGTTTTCGGGGCAGAAGGTCCCGAGCTAGTTTTATATTTCATTTTTTACTTTTTTCCGTTATACTCACTTTTTTCGTAGGAAGTACGTGCTATTCGAGAGAGTTTCTTGAAAACTACGAAATTATTTCTTCGCCGGCGAAAAGAATTCGAGAAAAGCGGCCGGAGTTTCCCTTTCGTCGCAACGCAAACGATAATATTGTATTCGCGTGGCGTAATTTCGTCGTATTGTGGCATATTCTCAAGTATTCGTTCGCCGTCGGCGTAATATTATCTCGACGCGCGCGCGATTTCCACGCGTTTCACGGTAGACAAAACGGAAACGTACGCGACGGTAACTATGATTCGCGCGCGAGACGACGACGTCGAATCGACGATTAGAAAATTCGTCGATCCGCCGCCGGTATCATAATTACGAATATCACGCGAATATACGAGGGGGCTGTATCCGATTTTAACAACAGTTGGCATCACTGATACACAATTTCGATGTTGTTTCAAGTTATCTCTTGTTCAATACAATTTCAAACACATTTGTCGCGTGAATTTTTTTTTTTTAACAACTTTGAAAAGTTTAGACATTTTTACTATTTCGTTAACACGGGAAATGACACACCAGCTCACTCATCCGCAATCGTCACGTCGAAATTGGTCGAATTAGGCTACGGATCGCTACCTCAACCAGGTTATTCTCCAGATTTGGCACCCGGCGATTCGTTTCCAAATATGAAAAAATATCTAGGTGGAAAGCGATTCGCATTAAACGAGGAAGTCATCGCCGAAACAGTGGCCTATTTTAAAGGGTTTGACGAGATATATTTTTTGGACGGGTATTAAAAAAAATTCGAATACCGTTGGATTACGTGTATAGAAGGAGATTATATAAAACGAAAAATTGTATATAAACGTGTTTTTAATTCAAACACAGGTGCGTATCATTATACAAACGTCGTACATACCGTATAGTGCCGTGCGCGTTCGAAGCGTTTCAGACGTGTCTCGCGCTATATTTTCGGAACGAAATCGCCAACGAATTAACGAAAATATTCGGACGACGACGTACGCAATATTTTCGTAGCGCGATTGTATTTTCGTTAGGCGGCGAAATTATTACGATCCCAAAGGGGAATTTAAAGAAAAAAAATATTCGCCAGTAACTGGTGCGGCGTAATTTTCCGTGACCCAATAGAAACGCGACGTACTATTTATCGTAGCTTCGTTAAACGCGCGACACGAATACCGTAAGTTGCGAGTAAGATATTTGACGTTCGTAATGTTAAGAACTAACCCGGACCGATAAGTGTAATCGGTTTTGGAACGTTTGGGGTGTCGTGTGGACAACGGAACGTTTTTTTTAGAAAACAAACATCCCTCCATAGTACCGATACATAATTGATTTTTCCCGTTTTTCGTCTAAAATTCCTCGAATATTTCGCGCGTTTCGTATTTTCCGCGTCTATACGTTTATTTTCCAATCAAATATTTTCTTTTAATTTCGTCGCGCGCTCGAAAGCCGACACAATGTCTCCCTTCGCGTACACTTCAGATTTTACGAGAAGTGTTTCTCCGTATCTTTTCGCTCCTCTTTAGCTCGCTTTGAAGCGTTCGCCGGTCCCCTCTGTTAAAATTCTAAATTTGTTGTCACGCGGTAATTGCTTTGGCCTACTGAACGCCATAAGTGGCGCGTGCTTACACACGGGTCGTCTCATTTATTTATATATAAAAGCGGCTAAATTTCTATTTATTATTGTCGTTGTAGAAAAAATTTACAAATCTAAATATTTTTGTTTTCCTTTTCCATTCCATGTTCCGTAATCGCGCCAATGATTAAAAATACAAATTTACGAACTTTCGCAAAAAAAAAAAACGAAAAATTAATCGAAAAATCGAATCGCTTTTTTCGTTTGTTTAATTTTATGATCGACACGTCGGGAACGTTTCAGAAATGAAAATATCCGTTCCGAAAGGATTCCGCTGTCCGAAATTTGCCGTTTTTCCGTGTGTCGCGTGTGTACGACACACTATATTGAATTTCTACCGTATTTCCGTCGGAACGAAATTCGGCGACACGATAAAGTACTCGACATTTCGGATGTATCCTATTCTGTTTTCAAACGGTCTCCGTTATTCGCTCGTAAATCCTATTTATATACGTACGACGTTCCAAACATCCGCGATGGCGGATACGTGTACGTTATTGCCGCGGTTACGCGATAATTTATTTTAAATACTTTCCGTCGTTACAGTTTCGGGAGTACTATACGACGTAGAACGGATCGATTGTAGAAGTGTGTTAGCGACGGAATACAGCCGTTGTTTCGGCAGATACGAACAATTCAGTGGCGTACTAACGGAGAGGATAACTCCCCCCCAAAAAAAAAATTTTCGAAAAAATTAATTTCTTACGAGACGTATATTTTTAGTCAATAATAACGAAAAACTAAAATATTTTCAAACTTCAATACACGTTATAATATATAGTGTTCGTTAAAAATGAATTATCTATTAAAGTTTATAACGCGTTTTGTTTCGTTAGAGTCGTCCGATTTATTTATTTAAAAATTAACCCCCTCCTCCCGGAAATTCAGGTCTAAGTACGCCACTGGAACAATTTACAAAGAATCGACAGCGTGTACGGAAATCAAAAAAAAAAAAATGATCCGTACCCGATTTAGAAACGAGTCGGAGCGCGTTAGGCGAATGATACACGCGCGTCCGTTCCCTAATGAATTTCGTTAAACTGGATTCGACAAATAACGAGAGAAGGTACGTATTATTTCGTCGAGTACGCGGGACGACGTCAATAATATTTACGCGTTTAATACGTTTATATTACGGTGGCGCCCGTTTACGAGGAACGTATCAAAGCAACGGCTATAAATGTAACGTCGGATCGCGTAATACATATTACCCTTTTCAGCGTTTCGCCGAGAGAAACGTTCGCGCGTCACGTTATACGCACAGGCGTCGTAATCACCCGTCTGTTTCGAACAGCCGACGTTTCGCGAACGGTCACGGCCTAACGGCGTACTAGCGACTGGAAAAACGGTTCAACACCAATCGGCGTACGTTACAAACCGGACGACGAATACCGGGCGATCCGTTCGCGAGAAACCACGTCGTCCGACCGAAAACGGGTTCACAACCGGTGACGAACCCTACCGGTGCCCCGTCGACCGATTTTTACGAAAAAATGTTCGCCACGTTTTATTTCCGTCGTAACGGTTCTTTTAGCGTCCCATTCGCGACGTCGTGTCCGCCGAAAATATATTTTTTTATACTCAGTAGTATCCGGTTTCCAAACGATCGACGTACAACGCGGACACGTCCGCGAATCTAATTTTCGTGTACACGATTTAATTATTGTCGTCCACGGATTCGTTCGCGATTTATCGATCGTTTCAATACGTACCGGATATTCGTGGCGCGCGAATCGTTTCCGATATTTAATTTACACGAACCAACGACGTATCGAGTATTACTTCGAACGTACGACGTAAATAATAATCGATGGCGTATTTTTGTTTCGTGTCGTCCAATTATTTTAAACGTGTACGGAACGTATTATTATGTTTCGGCGGGTCGGTACGCGTAATTTTCGTTAATTTCGTAAACGGAATTATGGAACCCTTTCGATATCGCGGCACAAAGACTCGGTGTAGCTATATCGATTGTTGCGTACATACATAAAATTATCGTTACCCGTGTACTAACTACTGGTTTTTGAATAATTCGCGAAGCTAAGTGCGAACGAGGTGGAGAAATTGAATATTTTAACATGTCCGAGGAGGTCCCGTTTCAAACGGGGTTTTCCCGCGAATTATTCTCCCTAGTCGCCCTTCATACCTTATTTAACCGTGTTTTCGAAATATTATTATTTTGGCGGCCGTCTTTCGGGATTAGTCCGAATGGTCGTTTTCCTCGATTCGAAAAAACAAAACGATTGTCATAACAAACGCCCCATAATTCCGCGTATTTTATAAAATCGAACTCGGTCGTCAGAAATAAATTACCGTTTTTATCGAATCTCGTTTTGTTTTTCGGGAATAGTTTTCCTTTATTCGTTTCAAACGAACTTCGAGGTTAGGTAAATAAACGACACATTATACTACAAAAATAATCGGTCTCGTGCGGTTCGGTACGTATTCGTTCGAGCGAAAACAGTTGATTTCGAACCACTCGGAACCGTTTATGAGTCGTAAAATACGGCGAGGCCAATTTTCGGCGAAACTTTCTATAATTCGACAATAGTGTCGCACCCGTTAAATACAGAATCCGGTCGATATTTTGATTTTTAATCGTTTTAAATCGCGAAATCGATTTTTAATCGTACGGACGCGTAAACGCTATAATATTATTTATTATAATCGAAACAAACGATTTAGGGACGATTAATATTAGTCTTGAGTCGAGTAAAATATGTTTTAGGAACGAAATATCGCCTAAGCATAACGGGTCCAATCGTGGATCGGCAATAAAATACCAACGATTTCGGTTTGAAAAGATCTTCGAAGTGCAACGGAAACGAATACGATACGTAAAAAAGTGTCGGCGGTTATCCCGAATCAAGTCGCCGCCACTCGATCGTTTATATTACATTCGTATTACAAATCGACATTTTATTGGAAATTACGATACATTTGTACTCTGTCTTCGTTTTTCGTTTGTCTTCTCCGTTTCCGTCTCACGGTTCCCTTAAAACATATTTACTGACCGAACGTAACACGCGACGGGGTACGATATACACCACTATACCGGGCGTGCGTTTACTTTTCGATACGATATTCGCCCTCACGCTGAGTACGCGCGCGAAATCCGAAAAAAAAAGAAACCGCAATCTCGAAGATGTATATCGTTACCCGAACGCGCGAACGCTCGTTAAGGATCGCGTCACGGGTGGGAAGAATCAAAAATCAAATTGACGGATAGTTTTCCCGTTGACGCGAAAGGGATTTTTTTTTTTTTGCTCGCGTTATCGCGCCGCGATGACAATTTGACGTCCGTTAGCGAAGTCGCTCCGACTGTCGTCTTCGTCTATCCGTTGAATAATAATGGGTCGTCCGTAGAAACGTATATACCAGGAAAGCAAAAAAAAAAGAACGAAAATTCGCGTCCGGGTCCTCTTTTTTTTGGGATTTTTCCATTTTACGACTTAATGAGCCCATTCGACTGCGTCTCCGTGATGTTCATAAATCTACATCAATGTAAAGGACGGCCTTTAAGGGTATAGAGCCCCGGCGTTTTTGAATTATATTTTCTCTTCGATTTAACCGGAGAAAATCGTTATTATTCCCATTTACGATATTCTAGTAATGGCGTGTACACCGTCGTCCTCGCCACCGCCGGTCGCACTTCGGACACGGGAGGCAGACCCACCGACACGGGCTGTAGAGAAAAGAAAACGAGTCATTAATCTCAAGGCCGCCGCTTGTTATTAGGATCCGCGTTTATTTCGTTTGTTTTTCGGTTTCCCGGACCTAAGGCCGGCCAAACGAATTGCCTCTAACACTTCCCGGTACATTTGCGGCGTTCCGTTTTTTTCTCGTTCATTCGTACGCTCCCGAAAACTTACGAGCACTAAACTTATCGTTTTCACGAAACCGTATCGGACGCGAAATTACCGTTCGTGTTCGAATACACCCGCGTACCGAACTATTTGTGCTAGTCCGTAGGATGGTCGGTGTATATCAAACGGTCGTCAACTATTCACGATCATTGTACAAAGTCATGCGAAAAAAATGTTATTTTTAACGGAACGTTTTCGGTATCGCGTTCGTGTTCGCAACGACATGTGTTTTATACGGTTAGGACTTCTTAAACTTTTCAATTACTACGCGTTTACTGGCAACAATTCAATACCCCGAATAATACGTTTATTTCACGAGTTCCGAATCGCAATAAAACGTTTGCGTAGTAGTTTCTCTTTATAAAACCGCCGTCGTGGATACAAAACGTACATGTTTCGAGCCCACGTTTTCGTTTTGTTCCACCGAAATCGTTCGATCCATATGACTCGGGCTTTCGTAATATTTATCATCGGGCGCTATTTTAAAAGCGATTCGTATTTGTGCCGTCGAATCGCGCGAAACAATTTTACGCCTCTATTACGAATCTAATTTTTTTACCGTCGTCGACATTATTATTATTATTATTATTATTATTATTGTTATTATTATTGAACTATCGTTTCGACATCTAGACCATTAGCGTTACTTAAATTTACATTTCAAAATTGCGTATTATATTTACAGATACGAGCGTAGTTATGTATTTTAATATATAAATAATACGCGTATGTAGTATACGTTATATACAAAACTTATTATATCGAAAGCAAAAAAGAATAATTGGTTTTTAATTGTTATTACTCGTATAAAATGTTTACGATATGGCCGAAACGAATGACCATTTTATACCGCGTAACCGTTCTTATTTGTTCTCGTTCCAATTTTATATTATCCCAATTTCAATAAACGAACAAAAAAACGCTATTAAACGTATTCCGATAAAATATTATCGTCATTACTCTATATATGATTCTGGTTTTCGGGCGCGCCTAATATTCGTACACTTTACGTAAACGTTTTCGCCGTGAATTGGACGTACGATTAACAACGCGGTTTTCACGAGCCTAAAAAAGGTTCCTTCCAAACTTCGTACACGTCGGCCCCACTTTTCATCGCTCTTTAATAATGTATTAAGTTTTTTTACTCCAACCGACTTACGCGCGCACTTAAAGGATGCCCCGGGCGTAATCGATACATAAAGGAAGGACACGGTTAAACGGAATCGACGGCGTTTTAATCGGTGAAATCATAATTCGAAATGGGATGAACGTATCAACGTATCGGTTCGTTCGCGTTACGCGTCCAAAATGAAAAACGAAAATACGCGAAAAAAAATGTTCGCGCTGTAGCCGTATTACGATTCGTTTTTATTATCGTACAGCTTCGACCGGCCGCTTCGAGTGTCAAATAATCTGCAGGTCGAAAAGCTTTCACGAGGGTCTACCAAACTTTAACGTCATCTCTTACTTCCTTCCTCCCGCCATATTGTTAGGTCTTTATACGTAAACGGATATTATGAATACGCGCGGGTGCGCGCGTGCGCAAACCGTACACCGTCGGAAAAACTATATTACGCTCCACGCGGAAACGTAATAAAATTATAATACGCTCTTTATGTTCCAAAACGAGAATTACGTTAATGGTGATTCATTACGTCGTGAAATATGTCCCCGCGTTTAAAACAGACCGTTCGTGTAAACTTTCGACAAACATTACATTCGCGTAGGCATCCGAAAATATATATATATATATTACGGAATTTGGCGATCCTAATTACGCGGGTTAGTACGGTGCGGCCTAGGGCGGAAAAACGCGGAGATCCAAAAAAATAATAATATTCGAACGTCCCGAGAAACCCAAAAGCGGGATAGCGTTATTAAATACGTAAAAGGGGTCGCGGGCGTTCAGAGGAGAGCGAACAACGGCCAGAGAATCATATACGCAAAACGTTTAAGGCGCGTCGGTAATAACGGCCGATCTGTAGCCGATCTTTCGGCGCAACGTGTACGGAACGTATTCGCGGTGGTGAACATTACCGATTCATCCCACAACGCGTTACGGCGGGCGCGCGGGTAGAGAAGTTGCGACGAAATAATAAAACGGCGGTGCGCAAGTTAGAAAACGCGACCGGGGCGCGAATATTCGCCGAGCGCTACGGAAACGTTTGGCGGACGATTGAACGCGAAATCAATGTGTGCCCCCGGCGAATTCCTCGGTTCGGTTGACGGTGATCCGCGGTGTTACGGAAACGCGCGTTTACGATAACGACTCGACGGGAAAACATACACGTACGGTTAATCGATTAGTAGTTATTCACCAACTTTAAATTGGACGCGAACGTATATATATATATACACGAAATAAATACCGGAAAAACCGAGTACACTAAGGCTAAGTCATTACGTATTTATTTACCGGCGAAAATTACGAATCGCGTCGAACGGTAAACGATTCCGGTCCGCGTCAAATTGCCTTTGCTCGAAGTACGGCCGAATCGACGGATTTTCGCGTTAAAACGAATTACCCGTCTCCGGCGAATTTCGACGGGTAATCATTTTTCCCGAATCGTATTATTTTCGTCGCACAACCTGTGCCTCCCCCCTCCCCCACACACACACGTATCGATCGCCCGCCGAGAGAAAAAACCAAGAAACGCGCTCGCGGTTATCCGACGATAGACGCTAACCATTCGAGATACGTTCACGTAAAAAGAGGAAGCGCGTGTAGAATCGATCGTACGAAATATCGTAAGATTTATTACCGGGGGAAAGGTTTAACGCGAACCGAATCAATTTGGTTCGACCGGGCTGATATTTTGGCCGGGTTTCGTAGGAGGAAATCGTCGAGGTCGTTTCGCGATAATAGTACGGTCGTTTTCGTACGTTTTATTACGACGGTGGTCTCTACCCGTACTCAGACAGGTTCGGGCGGACGTATCGGCCGTTAATACGCTCCCTTGAATGACGCGCGTCCCGACGTTGACGGTTTTTTATTTTAAAAAAAATTCGTCCGTCGGATATTGGGCCAGCGCGTTCGTCACGAAAGACGTCTCGGACGCGTATTCACGTTTCAAGCGCGGAATTTCCCAGACGAAATTCGACGGCTCCGACGACCGCGGCGTGGATGGGACGCGCAGCACCGCCGTCGCGTGTAAACGGGCTGGACGTTTTTGAAAGTCTATCCCGGTGCCGTCCGGAAGCCCGCAACCGGAAACGACCGGCAACGGGCCGAGAGACGGAAGTGTAGTCGACGGTGTTTTGTCAGCCTTCGTCCGAGGTGGAATTACGTGGAACGCGTCGACGGTAAAATGTCGTCCGCGCCGTCGAACCTAATGGATGTCAAAGTACGCGTTTCGTTCGCCCGGCCGTATAATACCGACACACTCACGTACAGATACCCTAAGTAAACACGTTTCCAGTATCGATAATGGAAACAATAGGGAATAGCGCGAACAAACGTTTTTCGAATACGACGACCTTTCACGGAGTGTCCGGCTTTCGTCTCTTCCCGCCTTTATGGCGAAAATAGTTTACCTATTTCGTAATCTTTCCGCAAAAAATATAGCTCTTACTTACGGTCCAGTATAGTATTCTAAAATCGCGTTCCAGCGACGTGATCGTAGCGTTCTTAAACTTCTTTACCGCTGCTGGGTACCTCATTTAGGTTTCTTCGAATAATTTTAGTATCTTTCGTTTTGTTTATACGTATGTTCTTTTATCGTTAACCTCTATTAATGTTGGCCCGAAATAATTTATATTAAATGTTACAAAAATGAAACCGGTTAACCTTTAGGCCACGATCGTCGTACGTTTGTTTTCCCTCGGAAAATTCGTCGTCCTGAAATTTCCCCAAAAGGACATAAAATGATAAACCGAACTATTAGTTTTCGATTTTCGCGCGTCTCGATCGAACGCGGGAGTACTTGTCGTTGTTTTCCTTTTCTTTCGCGACGAAACGCGTACGTCTTAATCGCGAAATGATTTCGATTCGAAACGTTCAGTTTATTTTGGGCGTTCTACGGACGTTTACGTATGCCCCCGAAATACGGTACAAAAATTATTCGAATCGGCTGTTCTCGGCTCGTCGAAACGCCGTTGTTAAAACGAAACGAAATCTTTTTGTTTTTAAACCTAACGCGCGTAATTTCCCGTCACGTTTTCGATTTTATTTTCGAACAAATATACTCGCGGTAAATATGTATATATATATAACTCGTACGCGCGCGTGTTTAAAAAGTGAGAAAAAATGTTAGTCGTTCAATTATTGTAACGTAAAAGGTATATAAAGGTCCTCAGTATTCGATTTGCGCAATTCGATTTGTCGGATACAACCATTCGTATGTTAACTATGTACATTTCGAACGCGAAATTTCATTTTAGGTTAAGCCATTACCGTCGGGGGTCATATTCATCGGAGGCCCTTCGGGTGTCTGCCTAGCCTTCCGTATCGGTTAAAGTTTAAATTTCCCAAACATACTTTTACCTTAAGACATTGCTGATGTTCCCAACAACTTTTTCCCGATATATATATATATATATATATATTCTTCCTCCGCTCCGGGCTCAAATGTACCCTACTTTTTTTATCGTCGCTATTCAATTGCCCCGTATTAATGGCACAAGTGGATCGAGGACCATTGTAACAAGATAATATATTTAATATTCATGAATTGTAGTAAAACGTGAGCGTATAATATAAAAAAAGAAAAATAATAACAGTCGTAAAATATAACCATCCAGGAAAACCTTTCAGATTAATGAAAACAAAAATATTTATTAAACGCGCCGCCGTAGTCGCGCAATTTTATTTACGACGATTTTTTTTTTTTTTTGATGTACGACTATCTTAGAGACGTATTTTTTTTTTTACCGAAGTCCGTACGTACAATTTTCGACGGATTTCAAAACGTTACGCGCGCCAGTGACGTTTCGTTCGACGTTAAACGATTACGTTTTTTCGTGATCGACCTAAGCCAGTTCCCGTACACACACTTCCGGCGTGTGCGCCTCACTCGACTTCGACCCGTACGGATTTCGTAACGGTTTTCTCGGATATTTTGCGTCGTACTTACGGCACGCACGAACGTAGAGCCGTTCGAGCCGCGTTAATTAATTAATAAGCGACTACAATTCTGTAGCTGTTGGCCGTTAAGCTATTGGGTCGTGCATGTTCGGACCGTCTCGAACTAAATACGTCAATAAATTAGATTACCCGGGCTCGACGTCGAACATAAAAATTTTTAAAAAATTCCAACGTTCAGTTTTACGTTTTTCTACGCGTTATTGTAACGGGTACACCGCTCGTAACGATATAGTTTACCGCAAAATAGTAATTCGCCGTTTAATAGGAAAAGTAATACGAAATTATGAGTAAACATCGTACCACCGTTTAGGTTTTACAATTATCTTTTCGTCTCGAACGTCAGTTTGAACCATTACGGGATTTTAATTCGTTTTGTTTTCGGTAATAATAATAACTTTTCGTCCCGAAAAGAAAATAATAATCGAACAACGTTCGAAAAATATGTCGTCTTTTAATATTCAAATATTTATCCCGAGGCTCGAAACGTACAACCGAGTTTATAAACGAAAATATTTTGCCAATGTTTCTCACCCCCACCCCACCACACCGCTCACCCCCTCAGCGCGTTTCGTCTTTTTTAATATAATTTGTTTCCATCAAAATACCATTTTCCCGAACACTTTTCCCGCGTCCGTTCGCGTACGTCATAAATCGTTTTCAAAACACTTCCTCGCCCGTTGCCACTGTTCGCAACAAAAGCGCTATTTGAGATTCGAATACTACATCGCGCGTTTATTTACGTACACGTTTCTAGGTAAACGGCCCTACACGCGCCATTATTGTCCGAAGAGAGCGTTTCTACGCGAGACGCGCACAATAACGAAAAACGATCGTAATTTCGAAACTATTATTTAATAATGTTCGCGTCGGACGTACGTACGTTTCAAAATTGTATTCTAAGAATTAGCGACGAGTTTAAATCGTAATCGAAAACGCGTTTTTAAATACCGAGCGACTTTCAATCGAAATTGTCCCCGCGGGCGAGTAAATAACGGCTTTAAAAACTGAAACGATATAAAAACTTCTTAATACTATTATCGTCGCGCGCTTCAACGATACAATCGCGGTGTATATGTATAGTTTAAAGATTATACGTAATAACGGTTGATTTAACGATATTTTTCAAAATTACTATTCCCGTGTTTGCCGTACGTGTTCTTAACGGTAAACGGTCATAATAATCGGGTTTAAGTAAAAGCTTTTTACGAAATTTACGCGATCGACTTAAATCGTTAAAAACGGCACGCGGCTAAAATACGCCGAATGAACGAGCGCGAACGGCGTAAGTATTTTCCCGAAGTTTATTAACCGTAAGAACGCTGTCGTGAAAAACCGAAAGTTTAGACTATTATTGGATAAACTTGTAGTACCGTCGTACGTTTATATAACGAACGCGCGGCGGCGATATGTAATAAAAACTAAGTAATTAGCGAAGAATTATTTTCCCGTTCGACGGTTACAAACGGCCACGGAAATGTTATCGTAAATAAAACGACCGAAGTCGTTAGACGGTGGATGTAATAGAGCGTGTAAATCTGAATACATTCTTAGAAATCGGCGGTCGCGTATTCTTTTAACCGGCTGTCGGAATATCGCTGACGGCTTTCATTTTCGATAAAACAATCAGGAAACAATTTCGACAGCTCGAACACACGTTATTATACTACAAAGAGTAATGCGATTAAACGAAACGTACTCTACGGACGAAAACGTTCCGAGATCAAACAATCGTTTAACCAATTCCGATTGGCGAACAACGGGTGTATCATCTAATTATTCGAAAACGTTTCGGGATTTAAAACGTCGTAGCGAACCGTCCGTGTACTTTTCGCGGTTGGCGACGCGAACGAACGTTGTGAAATTACGTCGTTAACATACGCGACGATTCGCGGACAAAGTACTCCGTTTTCGTCGATAGAAAAATGTTGAATGACAACGGTCGGAAGTTGTCGGATAACACGAAAATAGAGATATTATAAGGTCGGATATAGGCGCTGCACCGGGATTACGTGAAACGCATTAGGTGGCGAGATTTTCGGTAATAGAGTTATCCCCCATTCGCGTAGTAAATTAAAATGGGCCAGCTGCCGTCGGAGAATTGATGTTGAACGAAAAGTGGGGTACGAGGGTTTCGAACTTGGTGACCTATTCCGCGTCGTCGAAATTGAATTAACGCCGGACGACCTATTAATGATTGCGCGCGTTAACGTGCCGACGACGGAAAGCGCGGACGAAGGCCGAGCGTAATCTATCGACGAATTTACGACGCTCGCGATGACATCGCGGGAGAGGTGGTGTATCGACGCTGTATCCGGTGATACGGTAGGTACGAAATTGGCGATTTCGGTTTTGGATAGAAATGGTGGTGGAGCTTCACGGACAAAAAGGATTCGACGCCGTTTGGAAATATGGAACTAGCGAATTCGGCGGTTCTCAGTGGACGGTCACGACGGTGTAATACGCGCGCGGTCGTATTCGTCGTTGACGGCACGGCGCCGGACCGAAATCGAGCTAGGAGCCGTCTACGCGGGAACTACGAAAACCGTACAAGTCGATTAGCTCGACACACGTTCGGACGAGGACAACACGATTACGACGTTCGTTGGAAAATGCGTGTACGGTTTTATTCGGTCGGGGAAAATTGTCTATGGGGACGATAGTTTCGACGCCGAATTCGTCCATTTTACGGAACGCTAGCTCGCGTTCAGCCGGCGGAAACACTCCGGCGACGTTGTCTCGGTAATACGAGACGGCTAGGCGTGAAAACAGTCGAAACTATTATTAACCGGTACGGTTTCCGGAGCGCGCGAACGAACAACAATATCGGGCAACGCGTTTTTTCGCCCGCGCCTCCTCCACCTCAGACTTGCGTTACGGTCACGCGTGCCGCGATCCCGACTGTCTACCGGGCACCGAATTCGTTTCGATACGCTCAATAGGATAGCCCGACCGACCGTCAGTGAGCCGGTGCGACACGGCTGTCACGGAACTGGGCGACCGCGAATTATTATAACGTCGAGCGGTTAAAATACGCGTAATACGTCAAGCCCGATAAGCCGACGGAAACGTCGTTATTCGACCCGTCCGTTATTCGCGTCCGATCCGTATTTACCTAATCGTTCGTCCCGAATTTTCGACGATTACGATAATTTTTCGTGAAAAAAAAACGAACGAACGAATATTTTTATATATATATATACTAAGCGCGCGGGTGATCGTAATTACTCACCTTTCTTTTTGCTCCCGAACATCATATTTTCGCCGTGCAAGTGATTTACACCGTTCTTCTCAAGACCGCCAATCGTCCCACATTTTTAACACTTCCGTTCCGATATACATATTCACGGATGTACGTCGCGACGAATATGTATATATATTTATATACACGTGCACGCCGCTTTCGGACTACACCCTACAAAATCGCGAGAACTTTTCACTGGACCGTCGACGCCGTCCGGTTAGGGGAAGGGGGAAAACGGTTTCGTCGGAAGTTATCGGTTTTTTTTTTTTATAAAACATTTACGACGCGCGCTGTTGTTGTTGTTACGCGGCGGCAATTCGCGGTCGGGCGTGTTCCCGGCGAAGCCGACCGACGCGTTTTAATCGACGGCGCGAAAAAGCGCCGTTCCGTTCGGGATACCGCGGGTCCGCGGAAAACGTGCCAAATCTAGTTGGATTCGACAACAACAAAAAAAGACGCCGCCGACGATTATTTTTTTCTACGCGGTTCTGCGGCTAAAGAGTATCGACCGGTGTTTCGATTCGTATAAAACGCGGACGTCGGTTATCTAAAAAAGCCCCATCCGCCAATTCGCGCAACGAATGTGCGTAATTTCGCTCGGGTCCGTTTTTAAATAAGAAACGCGGAATCGAAATGGAACGCCCGCGGCCGTTTTCCACTCGGTTTCCCAGCGCCGATCACGAAATAATTACGAAAAATATTATCGAATTCGATTCGAGACGAATCACCGTTCCGGGTCATTTTCGTTCAATTCGTTACGATTCGCGTTCGCGCGGAAATGTTTTGTTTGTCGGGCACGCGAAAATTAAAATAGTTTTTATGCCACGAAACAATATTCGTACGTATACGTACGCGGTATTTTAAGGGTTTTTTAAAAAGCGTTCGTTTACACGGGCAACGACGACCGCACGCGTACGTAATATATGCGCGGGTATTATATTTTCGGGATGTATTTCGAAATTAATTAGCGAGGTCGGCGAAAACTTCATTATCCCTGTATTTCGGGCGGGAAAAAACGAGAAAACGAAAGGAAACGCGCTTTATGTACGGACGTTTTAAATTATAGGTACATATAATACCGTCGTTGGGCACTATTTAATACTTTAGTTAACTCGATAATAATTAACGAAAAGTAATTATTGAAGTTTCGAACGCTTCCGGCGTCGAATAACCCTTACGAAACATGGCTGACGCGTTTGAAATATTAAAGGAACTTTACGCTCACCACCGAGTATCCGCGTAGACGGCGTAAATTATTTAAAATACTTTACGGCCGAAACCGTTTTCGGGATTTTTATTCGAAACCCCTGCGGATCCGATACATTCCGGCATTCGCCGTACGCGTGTTTAACGTCGCGCGGCCTACGGCGAAACCTCAGACAACCTCGAGACGATAAAAGACGAGTAACATTTATCGGTGTTGGGGACACGGAAATTACGGCCGGATATTATTATTATTGCGCGGAACGGACAACCCGTACGGTATTCACGGCGACGTAAACAGGAACGCGCGTCGTTTTCACATTAATCGAGCGCCGGCGGCGGTGGTTTATATTTACGCGAAGCGCCGTCGAATCGGTCGTCCAGTCGGATAACGTTTCGAATCGTTATTACACGTTCGCGTCGTAAAAGGTGCGAACAAACGATCCGGGCTAGGTACGAAACGGTAACATGCCCGGTTGCTATTCTCGACGTGGCGCAACGACTGTGCGGCGTTTACTATTGTCGAAACGTGTCCCAGCCCCCCCGTTAAGCATTCGCAGGATCATTTCGGAATTCGTACGAATAACGATTGCCGACGAATCCGGAAAACGTCGTCGAATACGGGACGGCCGTTACACTGCCTTGGAAAAACGGCGCGCGTGTTTCGTAATTTTGTTTGGATAAAATTATTTTCTAGACACCACGTGCGCGACGGGTACGAAAGGGACGTCAACAAAAAAAAAAAAACACCATCGTATATACTACGAAGATTTACCTAGTGACGGCTGCGGTGTGACAACAATCGTCGCGGTGGCACGTGCGCCGTAACGACCGTATCGGTAAACATATTTGGTCGGACGGTAATTTTTTTTAACGCGCACTCGACTATAGTGAGAGAGACAGAGAGAGTGTGAGTGAGAGAGTGAGTGAGTGAGAGGAGGGGCAGAAATAAAGAGTGAGCGGGAAACGTTTTTCGGCACAAAAACGGCAACGACGGCGCGACAATTTCGGGGGGAGGGATGAGAGAAAAACGGAACGACTTTTTTCCCGACGGAAACGCGAAAATACTTCGAGTACGACGACGGGTTCCAGGGACGTTGGTCCCGTTGTAGGGTAACGCGCGGTACGTCCAAAGCGACGGGATGCGAGAGCGCGAACTGCCTGGACGACAACGGCGGCGGCGGCGGCGGCGAGCTTGTCCCGTCCGAACCACCACCGCGGTGGTGACGGGTGACGACGACGGGAGCGACCGAACCCCGGCGGTACGCCACGAACGCCGGCAGTCCGCACGATCGTGTTCATTATATCGTATTATATACGCCGTGTCGTCGTCGTCGTCGTCGTCGTCGTCGTCGTCGCTGTCGCCGCGGTGTTTCGCCAGTACACACGCGTACCGTACGTGTGTATTAGTTTACGCGCCGATAACCGTAACCGCGGTATACAAACCTTTCGTCCGGGCCCGTGAATGTCCCGTCCCGCCCGTACGCTTCGCCGGTTATTTACTCCGAGTACCAAACACCCCCCCCTCATCCCCACACCACACATACGCGGTTCGTTCGTTGCTTGTGTCACGACGTCCGTGCACTTCTCCCCACCACCTACCACCACCACCCGTAGTTCGCTCATCGCCCGTGTCCGGCCCGATCGTTCCGCCTAAATCTTCAACGATTACGAATCGCGTGCCCCGCCGCCGGGACAAACCCGAGACGTCGCGCCCGCGTCCGATACATTTCGTTCGTGGGTTTTTTCAACCACGGATCGGCAACAATCGAGGCGCGACGCGTTCGAACGTACGGACCACCCGCCCTCCAGTGAACGTTATTCGTTCGCGGCGGTATATTGTATTTATTATAGTAATTTTTCGAAAAAAAAAAAACGATCGACGAGAAACGACGGGCCAGTTACCACCGTAACCACACGACTAACGGACACAACGTACGTACAACGAATTTCGGTTTCCCATACACGTTAATTTTTCCGTTAGGTAATTGGATAAGAAAATCGCCGACGGGCCTTCCTAACGGAACGTCGTACACGGCGCGCGTGATAGTTGTTTAGTTATTTTCGTTATGAGCTCGAGTTAATGTTATAATCGGGTACGAACGCTAACTACGAAACGAGCGTACAGAGTCTAGAAAATGTGGAAATAATTAAGAAGTTTTTCCGCTCGTCGTTTTTACGCGAGTTCCGGTAAATCGAAATAATTTCCCGAGCACGCGCGCGCCCGCGAATTTAGAAGGAACAAACCCTCGCGTATTATAATAATAATAATAATAACGCTCTCGCGAGACCGTATTGTAACTTTTGAACGTGAAATATAATTTCGAGTTAAGACATCGCAAAGCTCCGCGACGAGTCCTCCTCCCCTCGCCCCACAGCTTCGAGCCGAACTTTCCAACTCCACCGTTATTGTTCGAACGTAAGCCCCGGGATTGACGCGATGTTTCTTTTCACTCGGCCTAAGTAAAAACATACGTACTTTCCGCAACGTTCGCGAACGCGACATGGCGTGTACACGGGTAACGCATTACGCTCGCGCTTACGCGTGTGAATAAATGATTACTCTTGTCGTTTACGTTATTTTCCGAAGTATTTTCGGTTCGGTAAATGATTCCCGCCGTCGATCGGAAAATAACGTTTCGCCAGCAACGTAATCGATTTTCGGTAGCGAAATGAATTCGTTCGGTGCCGAACGGCTGTCGAACGATTCCGCGTAGAGCGGAGGACCGCTACGGGCGTGAATCGCGAGTGCTTTTGAAATAATAACCGTTGGACGACGACAGTTATATTACATCGAACGAACGGCCATTCGATCGGGTGCTTTTTGTTTTGTTTTTACGTTTGCCGCGATCGAACGCGCCGATTAGTTGTCACGTTATTATATTTCGTGAACGTAAACCGAACGAGATACGAAAATCGTTGGTCGCCGATATTCGTCCGTTCCGCGCGTTTATCAACGCAATAATCGGCGTTTTATTATCTTCGCCGTATTTAGCCGTCGCGTGCTCACCCGTTTCCGACAATAATAAACTAATCGTCGCGTGTTTTACATTACGATACGATCGAGTCCTGCGAACGTACTACGTTTCCATAAATCCTTCGAAAACGTGCCCGGTTAATAAATATCGACCGCGTACGGGCGATAAATAATCGTACGGTTCACGCCGACGCGCCGCCGTTCCATTAAAGCGCGGCCGAAAGTTTTCCTGTTAATGCGTTCGCGTAAAATCCGAACCGTTCCGAATTTACATTTTCGGTATTTACGCGCAATACGGAACATAATTCGAAAAGTTTTTTCGCCGCGTTAACCCGTTCGGTATAATAATACCAGTCATTTTCGAAAATTTGAAAAAGCACCGGACGTTTCACCAACACACACACACACCCCGAGTAGAGGAGAAATATCGAAAAAAATATCGGACGCCGAACAGTCCCCTCCCCTCCACGTTATCCGTGTCGGTTCCGTATTATAGTAATTATCCGGGAGAATAACGCGCGAATTATCGTCGCCGTACGCGAATAAAAAATGTAAGGACGACGCGTACTTTTGTAACGAAACATAATATTCGTATTCGGGAAAAACCAACGAACGAAAAATGGGTACGTAATAATGGTACGATTTCGTTATCGAGATTAAATACGCTCTTTTACGATGCCGCTTATTAAAACGACCTTTTTGTTTTTACATTTTTTCCGTGCTTTTCTTTTTTGTTGGATTGTTCAACAGATCACGTCATTTCGAGCGACTTTCAATCCGAAAATATCGTTAAAACGTTACGCGCGAATTTATAATTAGATTCGTCGTTTCCGAATACACGTGTCTGGCGAAGAAAGCTTTACGACTTTTGCGACGCACTCGCTTTAGGAAATAATCGCTGTGGCGATAAAAGTGTTCCGAGCAGATGTTCGTTGATTTATAGATTTTATATTGGACGGCGCGGTCGCGGTTTTTTATTATTTTTAAAGGAACCCCCGAGGCCAAGTCCAAATCGTCGTTTCGTAATAAGTACACGCTTTTGAAAATCGATTGGACGGAGTGTGTCGAAATATTATCGGTTCGTCACAACGTCGCAGCGGATCGACGACGACGTTTAACAGGGGGGAAAAAACCCCCCTTAATACGTTATCGCGCGGTTAGTTGACGGATACTTGACAATCGAAACGTTTAATTTGAACGTGGCGCGATCGCCGCTGGCGCGTAAATAATAGGCCGTCGTTAATCGACGATAATTGTATATTACGTCCCGTGTCGTTTGCCCGTAAAACCTCTTCGGAGGCCAAACAAGCACATCGCGGCGTCGGTATATTTGGCAACAACAATACGAATTCGTTCTGGAGCGTTACGGCGATTCGTCGACGTCGGAATTCGAATCGTTTACACCGAAGCGGCCGACGTGACGATCGAAATAGAAAGCGCGCACGGAAACGTCTGAGCAGAGTAACACGCGTTATAATAATAATAACAACAACAACGGCGGTACAAAAAAAGATATTATTCGTACGTACGTAACGCCCTACTCGGGACAAACTTTGGAGAATGCCGGTGAAGGAATAAATCCGAAACGGCGTAAGAAAAGGGAAACGAGACGGCGAAACTTTGGCGGAGCAGCTGTTGTCGTTATTAAAAGTTGCACGTGAACAACGACAATCGCGCGGCGAAACGTATTCTGGCCGCGTTTAACTCGTTGGGATCCTCCCGTGGCCCGACAAATCTCATTGGGTTATTATTTCATTGGGGGAGTGCGTCGTCGCCGGAATAACGGAAACAAACGGCCCACGTCGATATTGCCGTAAAACGTTACGCGGATCACTATTTTCGGGCTTTCGCGAAACGTTTCGGTTTACCCGATCGACGTGACGGCGGCGAACGTTTCGCCGGAACCATTGGCGTTTCGCGCGGAAATTCGGCCGGTCTGCGGGAAAGTGGCGAAAAACGAACCGTACGGGAAATTCGTGTCGGTTTTCGCGAAACGCTATTATCCTTTTATTCGTTCCGATTAATGTTTCCGCGAACACTCGCCGTCGTCGAGCTATTCGGACGAACGCCTAATTCCGCCCGGACGATGGCTCGACGGTACGCTGTTGTACACCGTGCGCGCGTCCGTCGTGTCACATTCACGGCCGCCAAATAATTTAAGCCGTCCGGCGTACGCGTCGACCGCGTCACGTACCCGACGCGAACAATTTTAGACGACGCCGTGGTGCGTGTTCATCGGCGTGCGCGTCGTTGTATTAACCGGGCCGAATAAATCGAATAATTTGTCGCGCGTGAACGTTTGTCGAAAAGGAAATGCGTTCGTTTTTTCGCAAATTACTAGTCCGTTCGTATCCGCTAGCCGTAAAAAAAATAATACACGAGCAGCGCGTTTGACACGACTCTGGTGCGCACTGTCGGCGACGATCGTATCGTATCTACGGGAACGACCGACGTAGAAAAATGATTTTATTCCGACGTGTAAACGAGTACTCACCGAACGAATCGATAATTTGGAATCGTCTCCGCGGTCATGTCGTCGTTGAAACGCGCGACGACCGCGAGGAAATTTAATTAATAAAAAACCCCGCGGTTCGATTACCGCCTCTCCGTTTAAAATATGGAGTACCTAATAATACGTCTATCGCGTACAGGTTTCAATAGCCGAGGTCGAATAAAATTCGTACTACCTTACCCACTCGACGTGTTAATAATATATTATCCCCGGGTACCAAAAATCAAAAAAAATATACGGTAGAAATTTATTATATCGTAATTCGGATCGTTCGTCACGTCGAATTTCGGAAACGTAATAAAACAAACGAATAATACATTTCCACAGATAAATCGTAATAACGACTCGACGGTTAATATTTATGGTACGCGCTCGTTCGTATTTATTCGTTCCGCGCGTCACTAATATTTATGGCCGAAAGTACAACACTATCTAAAACGTATTCGAAATGTAAGTTTTCATAGTCGGACGTTTGGTCAGTTACGTATAAATTATACGCGTACATTGTTTTCGAAAATCAATTGCGGTTTCGTTAATAGCGAACGATAAGGCGAATCGTTTATATTAATAGAATAAAATCACGCGAAAAGAATCCACGAAACTTTTGAAATAGACTCGAGTTATTCAAACGCTCGTAAACCGAGTTTATCGACATAGCGGAGGTGTATAGCGCGAGATTCCCGTTTTTAATAAAACAAACTGATTAATCTACTCTCGGACGTGGCCTTTAATAATAAACTCGAAATATTCCGAAGGCGGTATTCTTCATCGTAAAGTATCTCGAAACGAAGAAAAAAATTTTTTTTTGTCGTTAACTTTAATAACACAATCAAAACGTAATATATTAAACATAAATAAACGCGTTTACAGCGCAGAAGTTTTCATAAAAGTATTTCTAAAGTTTTTTTTACGCGTGTGAACGTAACGTTAAGGGGGGCGATTAATTTTTTTTATAAATTCGATAGTTTCGTTTTGAACGGTTCGATAATTTATTACGAAATAACGTTAAACGTACGTAGAAAATATGTACGCGCGATTTTCGATATTTACAGTAATATTACGTTTAATTCGAGTTTTGGATACGAAATTTCGTAAAATTCGCCGTTCGAAAATAAAAATACATTCGCCGATAGTTTTATGTTGGACATATTTATAATATTATCGGCCCGCGGAAAACTGTAGTACAAAAAAAAAGAGAAAAATAACGTTCATGATTCACGGAACGAAATATGAACGAAAAGTACGAAAATTATTTAGACGTTTATCGTTAGTTTCTATTTCGCGTAAAACGGAATAAATGTTTTTTCGCGCACTTTGTGTTTATTCGCGTTCGTGGAAAGTACGAAATTCGCGATATTATGTTTTTTTTTACCGCAATAATTCGTACACCTGTAAGCCATTGTTTTACATATAAATAATTTTTGCGTCAACGTAAACTATTGTTCCGCCAAACAGTAATTACTTAGGTTTTGTACGGTACCTAAGGTATTTTGCACCGAACGTTATTATTAAAGAACGTTTGGTGAACAATAAAAGGGTATTTCAACGTTAGTCGCGTCGCGTGTTCAATTCGCGAGATCGATTATTAAAAAAATAGTGAGCGACGAATAACTCGCGAAGAATTTGCGCCGTTAAGTTACGAGCGTTATTTTATCAAAACGTACCGGATGTTTACGCCTATCGGATACGTTACGACGCCGTATTTATGTATTCGTACGGAACGTTTTTCCGACCGATATTTTCGGGTCGACATTTTTGCCGGCCAATCGCGGGAACACGAGTAAAAAATTAAATCCACGGTTTCCTACGAAAACGTTCGTACATATTATCGTTCAAGGTGACCGGAAATCGAAAAATAGCGGCGAGCGTCTTGAGTTCCGTATGTATATTACGTTACGTCGGTTTTTCGTTTCGATAATTGACGTATTTCGTCGTAGAAACATAAATTATTCGCCATACATTCGTATATTTCTCGAAAAATTCCGTATTATCGTTCTCACTGTTTGATTTTTGTATCGCTCGTTTCCCTTCGTTATCAATAGCGCGCGATCTCGATTAAATTTATTTGGAACGGGAATTTCGTATATCCCTTTAAATAATGTACGGGCGTATACGTGTGTACGTTTACAAACGAAGTTTGATACAGTAACGGAACGTCGCTTAAATCGCGACAATACGAATTCGCAGTCGCGTAGTAATAGAAGACGTTCGCGAGACGTACGCAAATTGATTTCGAAAACATTTAACGGTCGTTTTATAATTAAACCGGACAACGTTCACCCGTCTCCGGATCACTTGACCAACTGGTACCGGAGAGCTACAACGGCGCCAACGTATCCGTCGTAGTCCTCGTCTGCCTATCATCACAATCACGTTGCCGCCCGACGTGGTTCTTTTCGAACGCCGTCGTTAATTACTACAACGGAATTTTCGGATACGTACACGCACGCTACGGGCCCTCGGAAACACGCTCGTCTCGCCGTTTCGCTTTTTTTCCATTCTCCCCTCCCCCCCCTCTTTCACATATATTACGTACATACTCGAGGCCTACCCTCCGATCGGGTATTATTTGTTTAACCCTCGTGCCCAAAAGTTCCAACTGTGAAAATCCATTATTGCGCCATGGTCAAAGTCTATACGTATATATATATATATTGGATAAGCGGTTCCCCGAACCAAAACTATTGAAAGTCCTATCTCTTAGATATATATATATATATAGATCAACGAGTGGAGTACGTACGAAACGCTATATCCAAATAAACTTTTTTCCGAATTCCCCGCTATTATTCATTTACCCGTAAGGAAACCCCGTACAGAACGTAGAAATAAGGGATTCGAGTTTTGCGACTGAATTCTAAAGATTTCGGCCGACCCGCTGAAACTATATCGGATTAACGGATACGCCGTTTATTATTGTTATTATCACCACGTTATTGTTTCGAAAGTGTCGCGATTCAATTCGACCGTAAAATGTAACTACTTTTCTAGCGATAATGTTTATAATTCCCCCGACTTACTTTCAAATTACGAACTTTAACGGAAACAATTTCGTTTCATAACCGGGCCGCGCTTTAGTTTACCTACTCGCGTATTACTCTCTCAAGACGCCTTGAATAATACATAATTACGATACGTTTATACGCGTACACACGATTATTTCCTTCGTTACAATTCGAATCGTGTTGTCGAGGTTTAAAGTGTTCGTTCCAAATATACGGGCGACATTTTCACGTCGGGTCAACGAGCACAATTTTCGGCCAGAGTAAAGCGTCACTCTCGATTTAATAAATCCGTCGCGAGAAAACCGTAACCGAACGTTTAACGTCTAATAACGAAGAACACGTTGCGCAATACGCTCTTTTCGGCCGTGGGCGTCACCGTGATCGTCACAACATGTCTAAACACCGCCGACGTCTGTACACGTTTCGTATGAACTTAAACAGCCCAGTTATTTTCGAACGTTCGTTCGTACGGCGCAAAATTGTACACATCCTCCGCAATACTTCAATATTTTCGTTTCTTATATTCCCGGACACAATATAAACATTCGGTTCCCGAGTAACGGTTTATTTATTTTACATTAAGACGACGGCGCTACACGCGTCTATATTTGGTTTACTCGGCGGGTCTCTTGTGTTGCGCTACATAGTAAACATTAACGTTATTGACATTCGCGAAATCTAAACAGTTGGCGTAAGATTTACGTAACAGGGTTAATATGTGTTTAAAGAACGTTTAAAGTATATTCCGGCGATTTATTTAATCCGTTATTCTAATTTTAAACGAACGGATAGTGTAGAAGCCAATTACGTGCGTATATCGAATGTAGTTAAAAATACCGACTTGTCGGTCCCAATTGGAAATATCAGACGGACGGACGGAACGCGATCACGTCGTCGTCGTCCAATATATATATGTCGTCCGATTTTATTAATAGTCGGGCGTTCGCGATTTTCGGTAATTGCGCGCGTTAAAACGCGACGACGACGACGACGACGACGATGGATCTGCGCGCGCACTTCGGACAACGAAAACACACATCGTCGGCCACTTCTCGACAACCGCGCGAAAACCGTTATCGTATCGTTCGTTCGGTTCGATCCGCGTTTAACGTGAACGACAATGTGCCCCGTAAAAACCGAAATCGTGTCGGAAACGCGTGACCGCCACATACCGAGCGATTATCGTCGCGGCAACGGTTCGAATCGTCCTTAACGTGTAGAAACGATCGTTCGCGAAAACGTGTATGTACGTGCGTGTGTGCGCGCCCTGTACGTACACGTTAGCGTGAAAAATCATTTCGCGAAAATCTCAAAACCCGCCTAACCGAGGAGTTAGGCGACGACGGGCCGTAATCCGCCTAGTGTCGGAGCGGAGAGTCGGGCGCGCGCAAAAATGTGTCTATCGACCGCGGCGCGATAGGGAGATAAGTAGTAAAACGGTCGCCGAGAAATACGGAAAAGGGTCGTATATTTTATGCGCCCTGTGTGTGTAACGACATTTCGCGTGTATACACGCGGCCCGTGCACGTACACATATGACGCGTTGTACTCGTTTGTTTACAAGAATAACGATGGTGATGACGTGTACAATAGCGAAATATCCCGGAACACTGCCCGATAACGCTGACCGAGCTTCGGAACGAAATCGTCCCTGCCGATTCCGCGCAATAGTGAGAAAACACTGCGACGACGATTGTAACGCGTGCGCGAGGTCGGAAACTTTCGATTAATACATAGCGCCCGCCGAACAATAGCGGCCGCGGTGACAGTTATCGAAATTTAATACACGGACATCTCGGCAATAAACGCGTATCTATTTCGACCCTGGACGGCCCGTGCGATTTGTTTTTTTTTTCATCCAAACGTAATTCGAATATACGCGTCTCGCGATTCGGACGGATTGGCGAACGCGAATTAATGTATTACGAACGATAATAATCACGCGCCAACGTCCGTTACGTTTCTCGACGAGCCTGGTCCTATATGAACGACGACGATTATACCGCGACGGATAAACGGATATCCGGCTGTAATAACCCGAAAATAAAAATAAAAGTAAGACAGGGGAAGGAACCCTATGTGTATGTATAAGTGATGGGGACGTGTTTAATTTTAACGAGTAATTACGTAGATGTGTTCGGGACGGTGAATCGGAGAATTATTTAGGAATATTAATTACCAAATCACTTACTTCACCCAAGACGTCGATTCGAACGAGTTGAAAAAGTGAAAAAAAAATACGTGTAAAATTAACCGAGAAAAGGTTGGGTTCGCAAATGCACCAACAAAACAAAAAAACGAGTCGAGACGCAGAAATCCTGACGACGATTAAACAGCCTCGGAATACCGACTTCTGCTACCTGGTGACTGACTAGTGGCTGGAGCGCGCTCACATTCTGCTAAAGACAAGAGTTGTCTGTCCCCCGTGAGAAGACAGACGTCATCCGGTGGTCTACCGACCGACTGTACCGACTGGCTGGTGATCTACCGATAGACGGTCGGTCTAATGACTGACGGACGGGCTTAATTTTTGTCTTTTATAGCAGAGTTGTCCGTTCAGATTTTTTTATAGATTCAAATTATTGACCGGTTCATATTAAAAACTCATCGAAAACGGCGTATTTTGTCTTACGTTTCTTTGTGTGTGGATTGTAATAACCGTAGTTTATCGAGTTCGTTGTTTTTCGATATTTGTCTGTTCGCTTAATAAGGGACACGTGTTCGTTTCGTTCGTACTGGTTAGCGCGATATATTTTTTATGTAGCCGCGTAATCGTTGTAATCCTTTTTATATAAATAGAACTGTGGTTATCGTGTGATTGCGACTCGGGCAATCAGTCTCTATTTTGTGCCCTATATATGATTATTATCGATATTTTATTAAAATATTGTCGTTCTAACGTTTTTTAAAATATCGTCTTAAAATACGTTTTTATAGAAAATTACGTCGTGATATAATTACGGTATTAGTTCTTACAATTACGATATCTGTGGATATTATTATAAGGCCCTTGACGACGAACCGAAACCGCGCGTATATCATTTTCGCGTATTCCTCGATAATATATATATATATATATTATAAGCTCGCTTAACTTCAAGTGGACCGAAGAATGACGATATCCCGTCCGTATGTCCTGACAAACAATCTCTCGTCATTGCTCCTCTTCCGCGATATGTATGTATATATATATATATATATACGTTCGAAGGACGGTCGATTGGTTTCGTTCTATAATAGGTTTAGACGAACGATTCCTTCGGTAAATATATTTGCGCGTTACGTCGGTGACCACCGAATACACATAATACAGCGGCATTCCCTTCGACGAAATCCCGGTTGCGTCGTCCGTCGTATAGCGAATTTCGTATAAATAAAATAACAACGACGGCGGCGCTTATCGAAACGTATACGACCTATTCTCGTTCTCTCGTCGTCTGAACATTACCGCCGTCGCGTACCATAAATCGGCACGCGAAAGTCCGCCGGCAATTCCGGAATATCGTACCGCGTACAAATAGGCGAATGTTACGTCAATATTGATAACGGACACGGATTGTTTAACGCGAGGTGCTTACGCGTCGCGTCCGACGGATTCATCGGGACGCAATTCCGCGTATCGTTTAGCGAATGGATGTCGTCACTGAGTAATTAATTACTCGGACTATATACGAACACACCCGACGAAATTTCCAAACGTTCGTCGCCGAATTTCGAAAACGTAAAACGACGACGAATACCGTAACACGATTTTGTAGTGAACGCGATACACGTGTTACACGGATATTACACGGCTCGGAACGTTTGTTTGTCGAATTACATTTAAAAATCGGCGAAGTGGTCAATTTCGTGGTTTCAGTTATCGTACTCGTTTACGCTTTCCCGTCCGAACGTACTCCGAAAATTAATTCGGCTATTCGGTTGGGTAACGAAAAGTTTACTCGCCGTTTTCGCGGTCCGGATTATTGCTCGGCGGACACCGCGCGCGCCGTATTTTTACGCTCGTTTCACTCGCGACACAACCATACACTACGGTCGCTACTAACGAACAGCCCCTACGGCGCGTTTTAACGAGCCATTTCTCAATTACCACGCTCGATTTCTATTATTGTCGCGATCTTTGCGATTGACGTAGTCTCCGTTATTCCCATTGAAAATACACGCCCGTTTCAGCGGTTTTCTTTTCCTTTTGAACCGCGATGTTTCGTAACGTATTGTACGGAAATATTAACGAGATCGTTTACGGCCACCTTAACCGAATAATTACGTACAATAGATGGCGAAAAACGGCAGAATTAAATCGACGATCGTTCGTCATTTGAACGTATCGCGTTGGCGATTAATTCGAAACGTTCCGACGTCGAACGTTTAAACGAATGATAAACACGAGAAACGTAATGACGATAACAATAGCGTTTACGCTCCGACAACGCTATTCAAATAACAACAACCTATCGAGAAAATTAGCGCGGTGGCATTGAACCTCGGGAAATGTCCAAAAATCACGGCGAGTTTAAAGTTCGATAAAACAAACGGTAACCGCGTATTTTTACGACATTCGTTACCCGGGTACGGGTCACCGGTACGTATTAGAAACACGCACTTCGGGTTATTCGTTTTTATAACGAGATTGTCGACAATCGAAAACTACGCGTACTGTTTCGCGCCAGTTTACTTACAGGTTATAGGTTACTTTTAGAAACCTTCCGCTGCACCAAAAACATTACCGCCGAATTCGAAACGTATTCAAATTTTTTAATTATTTACTCGTCGCGCTACGTCTGTTTGGACGATGAACGAACGAAACGTCCGATATTCAAGGAACCGGGAACGTTAACATTCGTTAAATTCGTCGTAACTTCGAACGCCTTTGATTACGCGTATGCATTTAAACCGTACGTTTCGTAAACGTGTCGACATTTAAGAGACGCGCGTATAAGACGTAAATGAACGAGTAATGAACGCGGAGGATATTCGGTATATAGATATGCTTAAACGGATCGTAGTTTCGAACGTGAATTTGACTTTCGAATGGAAATATAATTGAAGGTATTGAATTTGCGATCGATCGCGAGGGAAATAAATGCCGTGGAGAATCCAATTAAATAAGCGTATTTTAATACGCGCTTGAAACGTTTCAAGAACTATACAGTCTAGCTATATATATATAAGAACAAAACGTATTAGACATATTGTTATACAACAATACACGTATAATTTATAACGCGCGCCGTATTCGACGATATACGTAATAATAGTCGTTGTTCAGCGAACGGTTTTCGTGTTAAGGGTACCTACTAATATATGTCCGTGTGTTGTCTTTGAACCAATTTCGTACGTAATATTATATTATGCGTTACGAGTTTCCCGTTCGCGTAGAGAAATCATTCACCGAGACGACCCGTCTAATGGGAAAATGTCGTCTAAAATCCCTTTCCGAACACGATAATATACGACGACGGTCGAACGCCGAAACGTTTTAATAATAACAATAGAACCGCTTAGGACGAACGTAGCGTTGTTTTTAAACAGTTTTACGAACGAATTTCGACGGCGACGAAATTCGCGTGATATTATTATCGGGGTTTGTTGTCGAATTTTCGAGGCGTTTCGAAAATATCAAACACGCCACCCGCGTTATGTGTAATTTACGAATCGTTTTTCCACCCCTTTAAATCCAACGTTTCGTACGACAGCGATTAAAATAATAACGGTAACGCGACCGATAAATCGCGCCGATATTCCGCGACCAATCGTAATATTGACGAGCACGCACGCGTTGTCGTAACGGTATTATTGTGTCCCTAGTGACGTCGGTTTATATTTCGCGGATATTAAGAATAACACCGCCTCGGCGCCGACAAAAAACGTCGTGAATACGTGATTTCCTCGGGGCTCTGACGCGAAGCCGACTTCGCTATAGCGTCCTAACGATATCCAAGGGAATACGGCTCGGTGGTTGCGCCCGTTTCGAAAATAATCGACGCCTTCGAAATACGCGTTACCGTTTACGCGCCGCAGAACCACGACCGAATATGCCCGTCAATCGCAGTAACGGCGAACGTTTCCTAACCAAACCATTTCGCTGCCACTAATTCGTTCGATTCGCGCGTCCCTCGAAATTACGAACGAACTGCGAATTCGAAACACCGTTAATTATTGATAATGTACGTTGTTTTCCGTCGGTGTCGCGCACTCCGCAGTTAACATCGCGAGGAAAATTACCGTCGTACTTTCGACTTGTGGCTAACGGAGAATCGAGAACGATATTCAATACGTTCGCCCACGGACGTTTCGTTGAAAACATTTCCGCTCGCCGTTGCGTCCACGCCCTTACGTCGGCAATCACACAATTACCCTAGAGGAACGTTTGTCCCGATCGCGTCGTTCGTTTATTTCGCGTCCGACTGTATTTCGGTGTTACGACGACGACGAGTTCGGATGTTTTTCGTTTTGCTACGAACGAAACTTACGGGGGCACTTTGGTAAGTTCTATTTTCCATAGTGAAAACGTCGAACGGCGTTCGCGGACAACGTGCGGAACCGTCCGGTAAACGATTTGGACCGACCGACGACGACCGGTAACGGCGTCGTCCATACGCCTGAATAGAATATTTCGGTACGTCGTCGGATCGGACAGCAACGACGGAGGCCATCTGTATCGTGACGCCGACGGATTCGACGATCCGCCGACAATACCACGGACCGGTAGATCGCGCGCCATATTCTGTTGTACGCGAAACTCGCGGGCGCCCGCCGCTACGACACTTAGTCAATTCGCGCGTTAGCGACGATCTCGTTAAACCGGTCGGTTCCGAAATTATACGCCCGTACGTTTCTTTCGGAAACGTTTCTTAACGTTCACTTGTGAAGGAAACCAATAGTATCGCGTCCCATTTCGAACCGCCGAAAATTTTTCTGAAACGTCGTCGAGTACGTGGCCCGTCCCCATAGTTCGAAAATCCGTCCGCTATTGATTTTCGAAATAATCGAACACGTTTTCGGTCTGTCGACGATTTGTTACGATTTACGTAATCGATCGTACATTCGAAGTGGCGTGTCGCGTTTATCGCCTATCGTTTACGCGATAATTCGGTAAATTCGTGTTTGGCGGCTGTGGGAATGGCGCGAGTGAATAGAAAAAAAACGAGATTCTTTAAAAAATACGGTCACCTTAATTTGGTTGATAATATAGAGGAATACACACACACAGCACAAAAACACTCGCACGTCATACCAACACAGGCATGACAATGACGAACGACCATTCCGACTGTCATCGAAACGTCGTCATTCGTTCCGTTCAACGTTCGCGTGTGCGCCGTAAATAATATTTCGAAGGCATATACCGATTCCGTTGTACCTACGACCGCTTTTACTTTAAAAAAAATAAAACGTACCGCTATATTAATAACGACGACAGTTGCGCAACCACCCCGCGAGAAAATACGACGCGATGATTAATTCCCGTGTCCCTAATATTCGTTTCGAGAACGGCAAATAGATTAAAAGTAATTTTATCGTGCCCGGCGACGTATCGTCGCGCTTTTCGAAATTCGTTCGTCTCTTATACGCGTGTGCCCCGTACAGGGCCGTTCCACAGATTACACGTAAAGGGAAAATAGAAAATACCACGAGGCATTTGCCCAATTTGTTGCGACGACGGAATCGGCCAACGGTATTTTCATCCGTCGTCGGTAAACACAGGCAGTAAGTGACGAACTTACAGTTTTCGTCGTAAACCACCGACCGACCTATGGTGGCCAGCGCCACGCCGTGTACGACATCGAACGTACATACGGCGAGCAAAAACATCGGACCATCGCCTTCGTACATTTTACGAAAATACCTACGCGTAAATAACACGATACCGATATACGGTCGAAACGATAGAAAATCGAACAAAACACGTTCACCCTGCGTAGTTGGTTCGTTTTTGTATGGTCGCTGAACACCGCCAATCAGATAATTCGTCGAATACGAAACCGTCGTAAATCTAACGTTACGGACTTTGTCGTCCGTTTATATTATCGTTAAAAACGCGGCGGAATTTTACTCATTTTTATAGTTCCGTTCGTTGAATTAAAACGAGCACCCGTTCGCTATATATATTTTAACGTGTACTCTTGTAGGACGTGTTTAAGGGCGAACGAAAAATTCTAAATTTCTCTTATTGCCGGCGTACAGTCACGCGTTTGTCGATGTGACAACGAAAAACGTTCGAATATCGGTGTTCATTTTACATGTTTGTAGGGTGTACAGTCGTATTATTTTTATCGATTGGCGCGATATTTCGTAACTAATACATTTTCGTCGACGTATCCCGTTAACGAAAATAATTTTGTAAAATCGATCGATTTCTAAGGATAAACAATAAAATTCGATCGATTTTTTTTACTGTACCCATGGAATTCGACGCATTAACACACTCATCTCACTTCGTTCGCCGATTGTAACGAATTTTTTCAAAAATTCACCGGTTTCTTTCGGGTGGTTTACCGTAGAACACGTGTGACGAGGAACAATACAACAAACACATCCCGGGGATGCCACACTACCGAACATACAAACCCGCGGCAAGGGGTGTCGACATCCATGCGAATGTAGGGCAGATCGCTATCGCCCGACAAGCTTGCAAAGTAGGCAAGCCCGTCAAGGGGACGACCTATACCCTTCAAAAAATTTTGGTTTACGACAGTTCAACGGCTGCCTAAGCCAAGCGTCACCAAGGCTCGTAAATTTTCCTTACTCATTAGTTTAAGGCACGAATCGGACACCGTTGCCCGGCCCGGTCTTATGCCAGTCACGTTCCGCGGTCCGTCGTTAGAACGTCGCGATGGCGCGTTCGCGTTTCCGGTACTGGAACGGACCGGATATGCGGAGATCGACCCGGCGCGCTCGAGAGACGGACGGCCCAACGACGTTACCGGGCACTCGACTGGAAACGTCGTCTCACAACCGTTCCGCGGCCGGAGAACGAACGCGCGTACCGAGCGTCCCGTAAGCGTCGGCGGGTAGAACGCGATCTGCCGGCCGTATGAGAACCCGAAATCGTTGCGCGTGACCGCCGTTTGGCTGTGATGGTGGTGGTCGTCGAAACGCCGAGCGCGTGTGTGTAAAATGTTCGATCGACATCGGGCCGGTGATTATTCGGTAAACGTGAGCCGCCGGCACGCGCGTATTATTCGTTCGGACCAAAAGTGAAACTTTACGGTCCGCGACGATCGTCGTTTTGATTTTCTCTGGATTTTATCCGTCGTCAACATAATACGCGTTGTACGTGTCCCGTTTGTTCCTTTCGACGTCCGTCCTAATACCAAATTACGCGCGTACGGAGCCGAACGAGTTTCCGTTTCCGTATAAAAGACGAGCTCCGGTCGAACAATTATTTCGCGTAAACGAACGCGTCGTCCGAATTGAAATACCGCCGCCAATTTCCATCGACGTACACGCGCCACCGCCTACAATTGACGAGAAAAATGGCCCGAACTTGTTTACTGCGAAACGCCGACGGTGGACGCCGAAAATGCCGGTACTGAACTACGCAATACCGATCAGTTTCTCAACCCTGCCACCTAAACGAAAAAAACCCCTTACGTTTCGACCGTACATGATTCGATTCGTCGTACACACGCGTGTCCGTCTGAACGAACTTTCGGCGTTCGTCACGACGCGATTATTGAGCGCGAATCGTCGCGTCGCCGATAATAATAACGATAAATAACAGCCGTCGTCGGCTCGCGACCGACCGGAATCGCGGTGCCGGCGGATCGGACGTTGGACCTTCCACACAGTTTCTCGTACCGATCGTAGTTGGCCAACGGTTTTTGGTTTTCTTTTCGGCGCGATAAAGCGATAATTTAGAATCGCGCGCTCTTGTGTTCGGTCAATTCGATTTTCGTTCGTATAAAAGCGATTTTCGCACGGCGTCACGGACCGCTGGTGGTTTCGTCTATACAGCGTTCATACGTCGTTGGGATAATAATAAATTACTTCGGTAAACGTTACGCGGACCGTCGAGTAAATCCGTTTTGAATAATAGTCGCTAAGTCTATGCTCGGATCACCGACAATTATAAATTCGGAATCGTCGACGACGTCGTCCTTAATTATTCGTTACAAGAGAGAGAGAGAATCGTATTCGCAACTATCTTATATATATGACGACAATGTAGTTGGTATACAGGCTGTTCAAAAACAGTTGATACTCTGTTTCTAAAAGGTTATTATACATGAAGATCGCGAACATAGCATACACATAACGGTATAGTTTCTAATTCGTCGGTCGAATCGAATATTATTTTCGTCCGTAATTTGTTACGCGGATCTACGCGACCAACGTTCGGAAACAAAAACTGAACAAATTATAGGGAGAGGGGGCGTTAAAAATACCGAATTTCGCCGCCCGTCGTTTCGTCGAATTTCGTGTCGTTTCCACGGGTACGCTTCTCGAAACTCGATAAACCCGTAAATAACCGCGGAACACGCGCGTACGTATCTAAGAATCGAGCGTGTAGTAGGATTTCGCGGTAGATCGGTCGGTGTACATTGGCCGATAGATCGCGCGCGCGTGTAGCACGTACGATTCCGTGCGTGTTTCGGTTTCCGAAGGTAAATTCGCGAAGTCGGTGTGGTCTCTCGCTCCGGGAACGCGGTCGGTAGGAACTCTGATCGGTTTTTATCCAACGTTCCTTCGCCGGGTTACAATACAAACCATAATAGTATATTGTAAACGACACGCGTGTGCGCGCGTATACATACGTTTTTATTACATATTTTTATGTGTATGTATGTTGTTATAGTATATTAGTACCAGGGTATCAGAAACGTACCGGGAACGTTGAGAAATATTTTTCCCGTTTGTACTTACGGGTATATTTATATATATTATATATATATAATATAAATAACATATATATATTATATATATAACATATATATATTATATATAAATAACATATATATATTATATATAAATAACATATAAATGTTATATATATATAGTATATAAATGTTATATATATGTAGTATATAAATGTTAAATATATATATAACACAGACATACATATATATATATATATATATATATATATAAAAGCTAGTAACACGTTTGAACGTGTTTCGTTGGTAGTAATCACTGTAGACGAGACGGTTTCGTTATCGTGTCATTTCTCCGTTCGTTTTTCCAACGTGGCTGAACGCGATATCGACAATTATGTCGCGCTATTCGAATTATCCTAACGAAGTGACGACTGGGGGGGGGGACATCAAAAACCCACGAACAATTCGGTCGCCAGCGAATTTTAAGCGCACGCGTCATATTACTACGTATTGGCTGGACGACGAAAAATTCTTCGGATAACACAACAATATGTGGACAACGATCGTACGTCGCCGGTGGGGTACGAACCGATTTTATATAACGAAGGACATTTAACCGAAACCGATTCAATTATCCACGGGGTTTCCGCCAAAAACGAATTCCGGTTTAATAAACCGTCGCGCTAAAACGAACGCTTACAATCGATATCGAGTTTACGTTATTGTTCGTAACGACGGCGATTATTCGAGGTTAACGAATCGTCGAATTATACGGCCAGTTTGGTTTACGGCGCTAAACTGGCGCGAGGAAAATTGTCGAAATCACTCGAACCGGGCGTGTAGTTGCGAATTTTGTAGTCCATAGTTTACCATACGTAGGCACAAGAACATAATACGACACGATAAACGATTTTCATTCGCCGACCGAACGTGCCCGTAAATAATATTCGTATTTTGTTTCGGAATTATTTACGTTGGACTTTCGTCAAATCGTCCAAACGTACGTAGAGCGTATCGCTAACGTCGTAAACGAATAAATAATTCGTTCGTTTAAACGTAAACGGGGGTGAACGTTACCCGTAAAAAGAAAATATTCGATCGTACGTCGTCGACAAAGTTCCGGAATTATTTCGTGTTCGAAAACGATTTCGGTCGGTTTATCGGAAGCGGAAAATTAAACGCCGGACGAGTCCGACGAACGTTTGCCTACTTCTACGGGTATTCATCGGCCGACGAAGTATTTAGCCGACGTTACGCTACCGGTGGTAGTATTTCGCTCGCTTTAGGCGAGTTTAGGCGACGATCAATTAAAACGCGTTCGTTAATCATCGTCACGATATGACTTCAAGCGTGTTCAGTGGATTAAGCAATCGTTTGCCGTCTAATACGCGCAACATAATCAAAATCCCGTAAATCACGAACGTTCGCGATAATCGTACCGTTACCGAAATCGAGAAACGAACGCGGCTACGGAACACCCGCTACTGCGGCCAATTCGTCTCGACGACCGTTCCCGTGGTTGAGCTTCGAACCTCTTTAACAACTACGCCCAAACGGTATAGTTTGCGGAGAGCGTTACGAAATTCGCTCGGTACGAATAACAACGGCGTTCGCCACGAAATACACGGCCCGGCGTGAACGTCTATAACTAAACGCGAGAAAAACCCGTGCGCTAGTCCGTCGGAGTAAGTGCGCGACTAAAAACACCGGCGCGCTTTTATTCGATGTTTTCAACGCGGTACCCGATATGAAATACGGCACGTTAGAGTCCGTGAACGATTCGGATAACGCGAAATACTTAGCCGTCCAGTTATATTTACGGAAATACGCTCGTCTACCGGACGGCCGTGCGTCGGTAATTCGTCCGCGTCGAAACGCGAAATGTTCGAGAGAACTGAACGAAATAACGGACCTTCCCCGAAGCTTTCTTGCAAACGAAAAGGCGGCCGTGGATCTCGATGGCGCGTCGAAAATTAAAACCGAACGAAATCGTTTTCGACCGGCGGAAGAAGAAGACGCGCGCGTCGAGCGTACGAAAAACGTGAGTTTTTTTTTGTTATTCCTAAATTTCGTCCGCTACTAACTAATACGAGCGTTTACCTTGTGTAGGATTGAATCTGCGTTTGAGATAGTTGAGGAACCGGCCGGTAATGGACAACGTCCGATGCCTCTGCGACCGTCTCCTGCCGTCGGCGTAATGCTGGGCCTGTTGCCGCGATGACGAACATGCGCCGCCGTCGACACCGTCACCCTGCTGCTGTTGCTGCTGCTGCTGCTGCTGCTGCTGCTGATTGTGGTGGTGGAGGTGGTGGTGATGATGGGAATGATGGTGCGAAGTTTGACCGTGCTGGTGCTGTTGCGCCTGCTGCCGATTTTCCCGCCGTTCCCGGCCGTAGTTTTGATGCGCTACCACGCTGTACATGTTAGTCCACTTCCGTCCGTTTCATTCGCCCGGGCGTCCTGTACACAATATGCGTACGGGTCGTGAACATACAAATTCGTTTTGCCGTTTCCACGTTATTACGCTGGGGAGGGACAGGACGGAGTGTCCGGATTTACACTAGGGGCCGACATGGGCGACTGCCCGGGGCGGCGAATTCTTTCGTTACGACCACCGAAATCGTTGGCGGCGATAAAAAAATATTCGCCGATCGAAATACGAAAAATACGACTCGTACGGCGGTACTCTTATACACCGGAACGTTGAAACGGCGTGTCGTATGTCAGTATCGTCAGTTCTGCCGTGACAAATTGCGCGGGGCCGAACGATCGTTGGTCTTGTTTGAAACGAGTCAAAAATCATCTACCACCCGACAACGACCGAAAATCGATCGAACTATCCGTCTATTTCGAGTACCGAAATAGACATAATTTTTCTCTCACTCTTTCTCTATCGATTTTCGAAATATAATTTCGGATTTTATATCGGAAATGTCGACACGTACTATTTAATTGTTCGTGTAGTCCAGCGTCGTAACAGAGTTTCGAAAACAAATTTCGAGTTGAACGCGTAAATATCGAAGTATTTACTGTCCATCGTTTGTCGCGTATTACTATCGACGTTACGGTCGCACGATTGGAATTTCGAAAAAAAGGCGGTGTATTTCGCTCAAGGGCGGCGATCAAGGTAAATCGAACATGTTCGAACGTTCGGTCTCATTATAAGCCATATTCTCCCTGCCACCCCCAAAAAAAACCCTATCTGTTGTTCGCACGCGTGCCTCCCGACGGGGACCACAATTAGAGCTCGGTTTTGACACTTCGGCATTACAAATTGACGTTACGCCGATTTAAGGCGACGAACGTTTCGTTTCGACTACGGTCTAGTTACGGAACGCGCGCGCTGTAAACAAAACCTACGCGCGAATTGTGCACGAAAATGGCGTCGTTCTAGTGCCGGTTGAAACCGGTACGTTTTATACGCGTGACTAAACACGGTTTACGCGGCAAGCGGCGATCGAACACGCGATTTCGTCCGTTCTTCCGCGCTAGTGGAAAATCTCGTTCGCCTAAAGATGCCGACCGATCTAGTCGGTACGCCCAAGGTCGCGGCGTACCGTATTAATCGTCCACGAGTTCGTCGCGGCTAAACCGCCGGGTTCGTTTACGTGTTGTACGAACGAACTACCCGTCTGTTACGGTCGGCAGTAAGTGCCCGTCACGTATTGTCACCGACTCGATTGTAATTATAAAACCACCCCCCAGACCGATAATTCGTGACGTGTAATATAAGTCACTAAAAAACTAGATTTCTCACGCGGTGACGACGGCGACCACTCGACACGTCGTTAACCGTAATAAAAATAGCGAAGACACTCGTTAGTAAAGAAAGACTACAAAAATAGAATGCGCGTTAAAAGAACAAATTACAAACACTTAACGCGAAATACAAATTAAAAAAAAAAACCGAATAGGCGCGAACATACGAACTAAAACGAATAAACGTGGAAGTGAAAAAATCCAACATATGAGCCGTACAGTGATAGCGAGCATGGAATAAAGAGAAGCGTCATAGAATATACAAACATTCAAAATTTACTAGAACGGGAGCCCTCTATTTCATATTTCCGTACCTAACGCGTGTATTTAAATTATTTACGGTAATCACGTACCCCGAAATATTGTCCACGCCAATCGGGTCGAACGGACGCGACGTTTATCGAAAACTGTTCGTCGTCGTGTTATTTTCGGGCGTTAATCGGCGAAACATACACGAAACGAATTACGGCGTTTATGTTTCCGTCGTAATAGTGCTCTTTTTTTTTATCGCTCGCGGAGTCGCCCACGATTTTGTACGGGACACGTTAAATGGCGTAGAGGTTTTGCGAAGCGATGAAAACGTCGCGTTCTCGTTCTGTTCATAGTAAACGAATAGACGTTCTCGGATTACAAACGCGGCGTATAGCGCGACGGTTATAAGCGAAAAGGGAACAAGAAAGTAACGCGTCGGTATCGAAATCGTCACGTTTAAACGACCGATTTTCGTATTCCTCTTCGATACCGATTCACGTCGGCGGATAGAAAACTCGCGCTATTCGTACAGCGGTCCCGGGCACGATCGTTATTACTCCAGACGATAGATTAATCCGCTCGTTCGTTGTGCCGAAAAAGTGTCCGGTCGTACGCGCTTAAGCGTATTTAGCATAATGCCAAACACGGCCGTGGCGACGAGTCCGAACAAAAACGAACGTTTCTACGCGCGCGAATTCACGTCTCGTTATTCGCACGTACGTATTTATAATATAATAAACGTTACGTCGAGCGCGTTATTATAATGTGTAAGTATAGGTTGGGCGGTGTAACGCGCGTATATACCGTGCGTGGCGTATTGCACACACCGGTTACAAACGATATTTCCGCTGAAGGCGATTGAAAAAAAAAGTGATCGGTCAGGTACGTGTGTGTGTGTGTGTACACCCGGCGCCCTCTTTACCCGCGCAATAAGTTTCCACCATAGACAACAGCGCGCGCGTCGGTTCATTGTCACACAAGGACAACGGTGAAAGGCGAAATATAACCGCGTAATCTTTTCGATCTCCACACCGTACACGCGGTAAAATAGTGTGTGTACGGCTGTAACGGCGGAGGTGGTGCTGCTGCTCGGGCGGTTTCTGTGTAACGTTGTAAATGTTACGACCTGTACGGACGGAGATTTTATAATAAAATCTACCGACCGGCGGCCCGTACGTGTACGATCATAATGCGGAGGGTACGGAAAAAAGGCGAATTACGTAATAAATATTGTGCGTTAGAGTCGTTTTCGTTCGTGCGTTACGCGAATCGGTTTATTAATTTCGCTTCGCTTACCCGAACTTGACTGGAATGCCGAAAGCGAAATATAACCTATCTCCCCCTCCCCCCCTTACACACACACACACACTACCACCACCTCCACCAATCAGGACGCGCCAAGGCCAACGTCGCGAGTTGATAAATACTCGTTCGTATACGGATCACCGTTCGAATTATTTCAATAATAACGTCCGTATAGAGATGTTTTTTGTTTTCGTTTTATTAATTACCGCTCGAGCCCTTTTAATTTCTCACCAAGGGTATCTACTGTGTCGACAAAGGAAAAGCCAAATGTATATAGAAATGACGATCGTTATCAACCCGTTATTGTGCCGTTCTCGTAAATCACGTTTCGAACATTTTGTTTTATTCTTTTTATAGGTCACCGGTGTATTGTACGACACGCGCGCGCGCTATAAAAATGCTAAGTACGTTGCACTTTTATTTCTGGTTTACAACGAAATCCGCCCGTGAATCGTGAACATTTTTGTCGCGCCGGAACGCTTAGAGAACTCGACCCGATCGTTTTCTTCGCATTTATATTGTATATTATAATAGCGTATGGCCATCGTTGTGACTGGTTAGACAGAAACATCGAAATACGACGTAGTCGAGTTTCGACCGGTGTACGTAAATATTTTGTACGCTATTGCGGTAGACGCGCAGCAAACTCGCGTTTATTTCGACGGTTTATGGGCTAAATTTAGAAAATTCTACGTTTCGAACAACCAACAACGCGATATTCTGAGTAAATAGTGGGCGCGTTAACCGTTCTACGAAGGACGGAAAAGTTACGTTAAATTAACCGAACTTATTACGGTAATTTATCGTCGGACGCCGCCGAGTGAATTTAGCAACGGGAAATTACGCGGAGAACCTTCCTGGGTATTTTCTTTAACGTTTCATTTTTCTAAATTTTCAAAATCACCCAAAAACATCGCAGAACGCTGACACCGCGCGGAATTATTTCGAAAAACCGAGTGTACCGTCGGCAAAATACATTTCGACGATCCCGAATTCGCGTTTACGTCCCGTTGTGTCGCCATCCGGTGGAATACATTGCACCGATATCGCGTACGTGAATTAATATAACGAACACGCGCGCCCGTGTCGGAACAATTTTTATTCGCGTTTTATCGGCTCCGTTTTAATATTTACGATATTATAATGCTCTCCCGCTATCTCTTTATAAATATAGGCGTATTATATTTCGAAAATGTCCATGTAATTTAAAAGACCGTTACGATAGACGTCCCAACGATAATTAAATAACACGATTACGTAATACAAATTTATGGGTGTGTGTGTTTGGGAGTGTGCGTGTCGAGTGCATAATAGTCTATCGATAATCATACGATTAAGCTCTAAGACTTGGCAGAAACATAAGTATTCGTGTCTATCACAAAGTGATAACAACGCGAACGATAATGACAATTCGGGTATTTTTTTTCGGATATTAAACGCTGGACGATCGATATTATTATCGATTGTACCTTATTCTAATTTCGTTTGAGGTAGACGTCTAAACATATTCGATATATTTTGTCGACATTGTCAAAGTCGAATTCTCTCTTGACCCAATTTCGCAACGTGTGTGTGAACCCAAAAGATATTTACGTCGAATTATTTTCCGTACGTTAGTCGATGAATTAATACGAGTTTGAACGTACGACCTATTAGGCGTGGGAAGAAAATATATATATATAAAAAAAAAACAAAATTGCCCGTCCGCGTTGATGTATCTTATGTCCAGTAATGTTTTTTAATCAGCTCCAATCTCGCACGAGCGTGTACGAGCCGAAGTCCCGATGATCATTATTTGCTAATATCTAACGTCTGCGTGTGAGTATAATTGATGATAATAAACTACGGCGTCGATTTTTTGTTCATTATAATTATTGCTTCATATCTGCTTGTAACGATGGAAATATTATTTCGCGAAAATTAGGTCAAATGGGTGCCATTGGGGGGGCCTTTTTTTTAGGCGGGGTACGGGATTTACGCTGGCAGGTAGATATTCCGTCGTGACGTTTATGTAACGTTGTCATTTATTGAAATTCAACCTCGTACCGAAACTCGATTTAACTATAAAAAACGAATTTATTTTCAGGTGACACGCTATATGGATGTTATTAGAAGCCGGCGCAACGTGACCGTCGTCAAATTTATCTAGTTTTAAACGATAAAGAAAATTGAATACACAATATATAACGTATCGAATAGACGATATCGACATTTAAACGTAATTGTCGAAACGTTTTTAGGTTATCGTTGGATTTCAATGTACAAATCACACCATATTTGTATAATAACGTAATACGAGTACAAAAATGTATCTCTTAATCAAATCGCTACTTAAACATCGTCGTGTTCTTACGACAAAATACCATTTGCGATTAATTTTCGTCTACCGTAACACAAAGCGCAATAATTCGTAACGGATTATTCGATAAACGAGGGAAAACCGGTAGGCCGGTTGAGGAAAAATCGTACCGCCTTAATTTGGTCGATACTGGATGAATAAAGGCGATCCCGAGTAATATTGAAAAATTAATACGGACGACTCTCCCCTGCATAAATTCGTACGCGTAAAAAAACCGTAATCGAAAAAAAGAACCGATAAAAGAAAAAACCGGCGTTGTATAATTGTTATTATAACGAGTTTACGTTGTCCATCAATCAAAACGGATATTCTCGGACACCGGAGACATTTTTCGTGTTTGTAAATCTCTCCACTCCATTGACCCCAATTAAAATGGGTTTCCCGCGGGCACTATTCATAGTCGTAATTCTTTTTTTTTATTCTCTTTTCAGTCGAACGATACCCTAGTGCAGTTGGCCACATATATATATATTGACTTTTGCATTAGCATAATATGACACATTCGTTGACAGCACATACTTAACGTCCGTATATCATAATTCACGGCGCGTTATTATTACGAAATTATTAATAGAAATATAACGTACTTGTTAAACGTCGCTATATACAGAGTACGTGCAGGGTTTTTAATTTTATTTTACCGACGAATTTTATTCGAAAGGCACGACGCTTTTAAATAGAATTGATTTCGTATGAAAAACGACGTTTTCCTCGGAAACAGAATTAGTGTCATAATCTATTATACGCTCGAACGTTGTTTGGCGCAAAAGGAAACGTAGAGGAGAGCGGCAATTTTATCGCTAGGGGTAATTTCTTGTAGCGCGGCCGACGCGTGTTTCGCTACGACGAAAATGCCCTCTCGCGTCCGAACGGAATAATTAACGAAGACCCTTTTGAAGGGACGCGCTGGAATTTGCGGCCGCGCGAGAAAAGCCAGACGGCATTGTCCGATGGTTTCCGCGGTTTTCTTACATCGAGGAACGTTGAAAAGGGATTTTCTAACGAACGTCCGTTTCGAAAAACTCCGTAAACGTCTTCCTCCGGATTTTCACGGTCCCGTTGTAATATATTCCCCGCGTGCCAGATGATTTACGAGTGGCGACCGCGATGTTCGCGTGTTTCGTTTACGTTTAATACAGAAAAAACCCTTATATTTTGGCCCTTGGGACGAGGGGACGTACTACGGTGGTTATACGTTTGGTTTCGTTTGGTCGTCGAATCGCTTAATTCGAAGGGTTACCTAATGAAAACATAACGGCCGTTATTTTACTACTTTAATACTCGTATCCCGCCGACTTTACAGTTGTCGAGGACATTTCGTCGCGCGTATAATTACTACGAGAAACGGACTCGGCCGATCGTAAAAATCTCGGAGTCGTCGACCAACTTAACGATTGTGCCCCGTCCGTTTAACGCGAAAATAAAAACAATCAACGTACGCGCAACGCCCGTAACGCGAACGTTATAATGGGATCGTGTTCATATTCTCGGACAATGTTATATAACGAAGTGGCGTGATGAATGTATTAACGCGACGCGCAAATAGGGCAGGGTTTTTACGAAAGTGGCCTAGTCGTAATTTATATTCGTTTTTATTTGCCGACGCATTTGTGCTGGACGGGCGGTACCGGCTATTATGAAAATCAATTCGATCTCTCGTCAGATTGCCGTCGTATTAATCCCATACGTATTCGATCGGTATCAAGATGTTCAAAGTACGCATTAACAACTACAAAAAACACAAACTCGGGCCTGATCTGCTATATATATATACATACATACATGTGTCGATCATTTAATTACGGAGTTACGCCGCCAAAAAATCCCTCTCCTTCGTTTAGGCCGTGAACGTGAAACGTAAACGCGTTAAAGAAAAACGATTCGTTTATTAATTTAACAGTCCGCCGCGATCGAACCGTAATAAAAAAAAAGTACGATAATCGACGTTCGGCAAATTGCTGGGGGGAACGCGAGTTATTATCGGATCTTAAAACGGATCCTTAGAATCGTCCGTGTACCAAAGGTCGGACGATATATTGCGGCGATATTAATTACGAACAGTATGGTTTCGCGGCACACGGCCGCGGTGTTGTACCGCGAATTGGATATTCTTGCAGATGTCCGAGATTCGACGGGAGCGGTACTTAATAGTCGCCCGAGGTTTTTGCGCTACTGAAATGGCCATCGCGATCGCATTATAAAATTATTATCTACGCCCGTCGTTCTATATATATATATATACAAACACACACACACAAGCACGCGTAAAATAATAATATTATAAATATGCCCCGCGGTTGCCTTATGTGAAACATCGAACTATAACGGCGAACCATTTATATTACCATAACTGCGTGGCAATTTCGTTATAAGTATATAAGTTACCGCTAAAATACTACAAAAATATTACGAAATAACTAGCGATTTCGTAAATGTATATTTATATATATCGTAGACACGTTTTTTAGGGATTTTACGCGTTATTAAAAATATTCGACCGGACAAAAATTTCGTACGGTAGGCAATATTAAATTGACGATTAATATCGAGCGGGCGTGGCGAATGGAAATAATTTGAAACGCCGCAGGTATCTGGCGATCTTCGTCGATAACGAAGTATTTTTGGAAGTATTTCGGTCGTTATCATAACGGCTCGGCGGGATTTCCATGCGCGACGACAGCAATCGGTATTGATATACCACGGCGGGCTCGCCTCTTGTTTTGTTTTTTCGACTTCCACACTTGTATTTTCTCAACGCCGTAACAGCAGAAAATGTCGACGACAAAAGCGCGTTTTTCGAATCGACCGCGGATTCGCAACTGCCGGTAATACACATAAAACGTACGGACGAACCGTCTGTACGGCAGAGATTGGCGAAATAGGCACGAAAAATCGATTTTTCCCAGTGAACAAAAACAATCCAGTCCGTCTATTACGGCTAGTAGTGAGTTTTTCGATGTACCGCATGTGTCAACCGGACACGGTGGAGGAGACTGTACACCGTATTTGGTCAGGATGCATCGAGACTCGATCTCGGTGGTCACTGGGAACTGGACAAGTTGAATGTCCGCGTTGTAAAAATGACGTTTCCGAGTGCTGCCTAAATTGTCCTAACGAATAGTTTGCCGTACTCGATTATTTCGCTTATCTGGCGATTCGGTCACGAACGACAATTTTCGCCCGATAGTAAAATATTATTATTATTATTATACACGCGCGTAAATAACGAATTATTGTACGCCAGTGAATTGCTCACATTTTACGTAGCCGAACCAAAACGACGCGTTAATTTATTCGATGACGTACTTTTACGTATACATATATATATATATATATATATTCGTTTCGGAATTATTACAACGTTCGCCGTCGGTTAGCTCCGCGGATAATAAACATACACGTACGAGACAGATATCGGTCGGCGGGGACCGGTCGTCGGTTGTCGAGAACCAGTTTTCGGGCCGGAGCGGTTGTTCGCTTTCGTTATCCGAGCGCCGCGTTATTTACACCGGAGGGGACGTTTGCCCCGGGAACACGCGATCATGTAGCGCGTTAGTCGACGAGCAGCAACACGAGGCAGTTTGTGGCGATCGTGGCGGCGGCGGCGGTGGAGGAGTACGATGAAAACGAAAGAGAGTCGTTTCGCAACGTTAACCGGGGTTTCGTGATGTAATTTAAACGGTAGCGGCATTTTGCATTTACCGTTTAATTGAATTTTGCAACGCGCCGCCGCCGTAAACGTTTTTCAAACCGTACTGAAATATTACGCACACACACACACGACGTACACGCGCGCGCGTCTATTCTTTCAAATAATTCGCGTTTGCCGATCAATTACCGGACTTTTCCTGCGTGTATATTTGTGTTACACTGGTCGCGTTACGCTTACGGATCCGTGTACCGTGAACGCGATACGAGTACATTATATTCGGCGGCGGTGCCGGCGTCCATGTTGTAAACGTAGTGTGCGTGTCGTCGAACAATACGTAATCAATGTCCGTGAGCAAATGGCGGTGATTATCGCGCCGGTACGGTGGAAGGACCCGAAACCGGGCAAAGGACGAGACGTCGCGGTCGCGTAAAAAAATAAACAAACAAAGCGACTAAGAGAGTATATTTTTTCGGGGGTTTTCCCCTGTCACCCGAAATCGTGGCGGTACGATTAATTAACGTCGTCTCGATCAATCGCGTCGGACCGCCACCCTCGCCGTTCTCGACCGCCACCGGATTAAATTAAGGAGGGGCCCGCCGATTTTTACAGACGAACGTCGGGAACGCTCCCGCGATAGACGCGTACGTTTTACACAATTCGTGCGAGCCTCGCCGATAACGGTCGTCACGCTTTACCGTCGCCGTGTTTCTACGTCGGTCGTTCTGCGTGTCGTCCGTAATTAGGCATCGCTCGTCGTTTACGCGTTATCCATTTCGGACGGGCCCGTTCGAAAATTCTCCAGCGCGCGAACCTCTCCCCGAGTGCGCGCCCACCAGTGGCGCGAACGAAAGCGCTATAGAAATTGCCACCGCCAACGGGACGGGAAGAAATACGCGTGGTCGTACACGTCCTTGCCGCTATTACGCGAGCGCTTCGATACGGAGTACAAATAACGTACAGCGGTCGGTCGTTACGCGATTATAATTAACGATCGACACAACGCCGATTTCACGTGTTCAATCTATATTGTCGGTCTAAACGACAATTCGGGATGGCCGCTGTTATGTGTTTCGAATTTTAAACGAGTTCTCTGCTCGATTAAAATTATTTCGAATTTACGACGCTGCGAAATGCACGCTCTACGTATTTCGTATGTCCGAATTATTCGTTTATATATTACCTTTGAATATCGCGTACATAAATTGGACTTGTACGTCGAATTTGGAAAATTGCGTATCCCTTTAATTCGAAATTAACCGAATTACGTTCGCTACGTACCGTCGCTCTATTTGGAATAAGGCGGCTGCCTGAGAACACGACGTGGGTCAATACGAAAACTACGCGCGTTATATACGAACATCGCGAAACGATAAATTCCAAAAACCAAATTGTTTACTTAGAAAATTTCGTTTCGCGCGTTCCGTTAAGCGTTTTGTCGGTTCGGTATTAAAGTAATCCGATTATCGTTAAATTAATCGCGATAAACCGCCGTTCGGGTTATAATTTTAATTCAGGGACTCGTTAAACTCGTACTCGATAGGTGTTTTTTTTCCGTATGCGTAATTATTTTACCGCGCTATAAAAAAATAATCTAGAAATTAAATTTTAAGGTTGCGATAAAGTCGATCGAAATTAATTTTATTCGTTACTAATTAACATAAAAATATATAGACGACCGTAATATTCATATATTTATGTTGTTGTCGTCGTTTTCAACGCGATTGTTGTTCTCTCGCCTTAATAGCAACGATTATTTTATGATATATGTCTCCCGATTTGAATTATGTGTCGACGTTCGAATATTAATCAAATTTTAATCACGTTTGCGTAGAAAAATAAATATATCGTTAAAGTTTTAACGAAGTTCAACGCGTAAATATATAGTATTCCCTTCTTTGATCAATGCCGGTGTTTGAATAAGGAAACCGAAATACACTCGAGTGACATTGCTAGGGCGAAGGACATATATATTAAAATAATTACGTTCGTAACACGAGAGAAACTGTTTGGGAGTAGAGAATTATAACGTACACGGTATAAACATCGAATGTCAGATATTTTAATTATAAAGACCACGGCGATTATTTTTAGGAAATAGGCTACCTTCAATTTTACATTAGTTTAATTCGTTTCCATAATAGTTTCAATGAAATGTTTACTAGTTCGTAATTTTCGGTCGAACGTCTATAAAAAAAAGCAAATGAAAACAAAAAGTCGTAACACCATGATACTTATACGTTCGCCTTATATAATATTAATAATAATAATGTACGTAATACGATTTTTAGTAATTACGTCATTTCACAGACCGATTCGTATTTGTTTTGTTCCGAAAATAAACGGTGGAATGTAAGCGCCGTGAATAATTTCGAAATTAAATAAATTTATCGAGTAATTAATAAATTAAATAATTAAACGAAAAACGCGTTCGATACCCGAATCGCCGACAGCTATAAACGGCGAACGCGGACCGACACGAATCATCGAGTACAACCGATTTAGTTTTGTGGACATTTCGTTTCGTATTTCGCCGTAATATGTGGATTACGTTCCGGCGATGGTTCCGGTATTCCGACGAGTTAGCGCGTTACGAAGCGACGGCGGCGGCGTTCCGAAATAGTTGTGTCGTTAGGCCGTCGTATCAGCGTGAACGTACGCGCCGTGTTTTGGGTGCTAGCCGCGCACCGGATTAGATTAACGCTTTCTTTCATTGTCTCCATACGTGAGCGACGGGCTTGTTGTTTTTTTATTCCGAGCCGCGCTTTATATCGAGTACGTCGAAACGGATCAATTATATTCGTTACGATATCGCGTTGTGCTAACACAACGTTACATAACGTAAAATCCGTGATGAAACAGACAATAGTAGGCACTCGCTGATGCCTTATCGATAATACGCTGAATCATGTATCATATTGTATATACCGTAACCTTTGCTAGTGTTCCACGGCAATACACGGGGGTACCCTATCGCGTTGCACCGACGTCGGACGTTAATTAAAAAAAATTTAAAAAAATTCGAACCCGTTTCCCGTTTATTAGCGCGTCTAATTGTTCATATTTTCCGGGTTTTTTTCTTTGTAGGTTTTCTCGTTTGTTTTGAAATCTTCGTTATTGTACGGAAACATTCGTTTTTTTTCAGTCGTATTCTACAACAACGCCAATAAATATTATTACGCGGAATTTTCTAAATCTTAATCATTTTACTAGCCGGGGGGGGAGGTGGTAGGTAGTTTATATACGAACACATACCCGTGTTTGACGCTGAAATTCGCGCTATATGAAAGGTGCGGGCGAACACTTTCTGTTGATTCGAACAACCCGGTACCGTGATCGATTGTTGCCGGTTCAAAGTTCGTTTTACCGCAAACGTTATCGAAATTTTCGTATTTTAGCCGTGCGTTTCACGAGACACGTTTTCGAAATCGACACCCGTAATGCCAAACTAAGAATATGACGTTCGTATTGTTCAAAAAGTATAAATATTTATTTTCTAACGACTTAAACGCCTAAAATCGTTTAAATTTATATTGGCCGTATACTCTAAGGAGCGTACGATAAATAATTAAAATAGTGCGCCCGGACGTTAAACGTAATCGTTAAATTCGAATTAAGGATAAATAATAATATTCGTGTCAAACGCTATAAAACATACGTGTCAAATATTTTCATTCGGAGAAAAGTAAACACAAAAAGATGACTTCAGCAATATAACCTCAAACATGAACGAAACCATATTTTGTCCGGCCTATAAAACGAAAAATACATAAGAAAACGTAAAAGAGGCAATTTCGCGTTTTGAATGAATTAATAATAAGTCGTTTTTTCATAATTATATATATATATCTATTAAACTGTCCCAAATTGTAAAACTTAGTCGACGTAATTATTACGTATTTCGCGTCCGAATTTAATAAAGCTCGGTAACACGCGTTTGTTTAACATTTCAAAACCAAACGCGAAGAAAATCTTTTAAATTTTTTTTACTTTTAGTCAAACGTCGAATTTTATAAAAAAGTAACGTCGAAATTTCAAAGATTATCACTTAACCCTACGTATCCGATATCGTATTATGCAATATCCGACGTGTTCGATAATTTAATTTATAGTTTCATGGATCGAGAACGATAGGTTTTATTTAATATTGGGTTTATTAGACCTTGCGTTTACGTTGAATCGAATTAACGTCACGCCGAATATTGTTATTTTCAAGCCTTATAAACGAATAAAATATAAAAAAACAAAAAATACGTACAATATACATATAACGGTGTTTAATAAGCGAATTTCGTAAAATATGCCAAACGAAGTTCGTTTATATATTATTTAGCGGACGTTTCTCGAACGCCGGGTTCGTGAAAATGAATAACGATCGTAAATAAAAAAAAACTACGTATTTTGCCGAAGCCAACTTGGCCAGAACTCAAATCGTTCAACGAAAAGTCTTCACCTAAAGTGAATGAAAAGTAGGCGAAAAAAAACCGACCTTTTTACGATTTCCCGCGTTTTGTGCACTTGACGTGCACACATTGCCGGTGTTTATGAACGGACAAGGCTACTAATATTTAAGCGAACTCTGCGCGCCCGCGAAACGAGCAAAACAAAAATATAATCGTAATCGTATCTACACGCCCGAGACATGGGGAAACGTGATAAACGACCGATTTAAAGCCGGTTTAACCTCTGTAACCCGTGTGGCGGGGTGCGGTAACTGGAACGTGTGGCATATGGAAACCTCGAAAACGAAAAATAAAAAAAAAATAAACAAATTAATACTAAAACGGAGCTCGCGTCGTGCGTTACAATTACGCGCCCGCCGTGCGGAAGAGAGCCGGAGGACAAGAAGGGCGTGTTCGTCCTTCGTTGTTCGCGCCGAAAAATCGCCAAATTCCGGGAAGGAGGGGTCTAGGCTAGGGGGCCCTTCCAACGGTGTCCCCGAGGGTCCGCGGCCGGACTATATAAATCGGTTCGGTCACGTTTATCGGCTATCAACCGTCAACGTTTGATCTGTAACTGTTCGCACGTCAAGCACGCAAATACAATCACCGAAACCCAATCATCATCATCATGGCGTACACAGTAAGTACAGCTGTCTTTATCGAACGTATAACGCCGTCACGTTCGGCTTCGGGGTAACGAATTCGGACCGGTTGATTCGTCGGCGTTCAACGTGTAGTTTATCAAACGCGAATATCGTAAATATCATACCGCGATCGAGCGAAATCGATTTTCCACTTTTCCATTTTCAATATCGGGGCCGTATTTTCGCGTATTTACCTAGTTCGATTTAACGAACTCTAATTTCCTCGTGGATTGTTTTCGTTCTCTTCAAAATGCGCCCGCTAATTTTCGGCGACTTTCGTCCGCCATACACTCTTGTCTGTATGATATAGATATATTCGCGATATACCGCGAACTATATTTTCGTGAAACTTCTTCACCATTTGGACCGTTACGAACATTTAGTTATTCGAACGCGCAACGGGCTTTGAATTTACGTTTTTGTTCTGACTTTTCGATCCGATAAAATAATCGCGTTGTACCGACAATTTTTCGGTAGGTATTTAATATTAAGTTCGCTTACTTTCCATAAGATAGGCGTTCATAAAATCAAATTCGTGTCACCGACGCTTCGAAGTTTCCACGCGATACGCGAAATTTAATATAAGCGCTCGGTTCGTAAGTAGTAAACGTTACTATGAGTTAGCTTGTATACATCGTTTCAATGGTCGTCAACCGCTAGACTACGGACGCGCGGCAGTTCGAACGTTTTAATAATATTTTGTCGAACTCGCGTCGGAATACGAACGGGTTATTCGACGGAACTATTTTTTACGTACTTGGACGGTGTACGAGTACTTTTCGAAATTTCCGGACAGGCGCATGAATCGTTCGTTTTTTTTTCGCATCCCACACATTCGTACAATAGTTATTACTTTGGCTGAAAAATATGATTTCGAACTGGACGCGTTTTCATATTTGTCGTTTTTCCCTAGTTAGCGATCTTCGCCGCCTCCATCCTGGCCACCGCTTGCGGATCCCCCGTCGCCGCGCCGATCTACCCCGCCGCCCCGGCGTCGTACTCGGCCGCCCCATCATACTCGGCGCCCTCGTACTCTGCCCCGTCATACAAGCCTGCCTACAAGCCAGCGTACGGACAAGAATCGTACGACGCCCCGGCCCCGTACAACTTCGAGTACAGCGTGAACGACCCGTACACGTACGACGTGAAAAGCCAATCGGAATACGCCGACGGTAACGGCTACGTGAAGGGATCGTACAGCCTTGTCGAACCCGACGGTTCCACCCGCACCGTCGAGTACACCGCCGACGACTACAACGGTTTCAACGCCGTCGTGAAGAAGGAAGGCGGTTACGCAGCTCCGTCTTACTCGGCCCCGGCCTACAAAGCCGCTCCATCTTACTCTGCCCCGGCCTACAAAGCTCCATCGTACTCCGCCCCGTCCTACTCCGCTCCGTCGTACTCCGCCCCGTCCTACTCCGCTCCATCGTACTCCGCCCCGGCCTACAAGGCACCATCATACGCCGCACCGGCCTACAAAACCCCGTCGCACTCCGCTCCTTCTTACTCCGCCCCGGCTTACAAAGCCCCGTCTTACTCCGCCCCGTCTTACTCTGCTCCGTCTTACTCTGCCCCCGCCTACTCTGCTCCGGCTTACTAAGCACCGATCGCCGACGTCGGATTAATTTATTGTTATTTATTTATTTAAATGTAAATATAACGAACAATTAAATATTCGCCAATCAACAAAACAACGCGTGCGTTCTCATTTATTATTAATAAATCCAATCGAGTCCATAATCGTTCGTATTATACGAGAACATCCCGAAATGTAAGTGTCGTCTTTGTTAGTAAGTTATAAATTTCGTACGTCGTAAACATTAATATATATATATAAAGATAAATATGGAATAGCGTGCCGAATGTCTGAGTCAAACGATGATTGAAAGCGGTCATTACGGTTGACATTTGTGTATAGTAGGTACGAAAATAGTGATCTAATTGTGACTGACATGAAACTGAAAAAAAAAACTATTACACAACATTCCGTAAAGGAAAGCATATGGCCATGTCATAAGAGCGAGGATAAATGTAATTGCGAGTGATTTACCGTTTTTGAGGTTTGTGTGTGAGTACAAGAGAGTTTATTAACAATTGAACGATACGCTCAGCCTTGATAACGAACCAATTTTAGTAAACGAGTTTGTTGTTAGAGAGCCGTTCGTTTGGAATACATTCGCGTGTCGAAAACGCGGTACACGTACATAATAATCGTCGTCTCGGCATTTGGTTAAGCTTCAGTAATGGCGGGACAGGAGGATTGGCGAGAAAAATGGGTACTAGAGCTTACGAAAAACATTAACGGATAATTGGCCGATATTTTCATAGATCAACAAGGACAATTACGGGCAGTTTACGCTATATACGCGCAAATATATATATATATATATATATATATATATATACGTTATTGTATATTAATATATATTAGCGTTCTTGTATCTATACATATTAGTGTTAAACTATAACTATTTAATTACGATACGAAAAAAAAACTACAACGTTTTAAAACGAAAATTACGTTGACCTTAACACGTCCGAATCGGTTGCGTGATCGTAGTAAGGTGACATAATCGTGTTAATATTTATTTTCGTTATATTTTTCACCTACTGACCTACACGGTTGTTATATTTATATGTATATATTGTTATATATCATAATATTATAATATTGTTATATTATACAACTTCACCGCCGTCGTAAATGAGCTAAATACTCTGTGACGTATTAATTTGTACGTGGACTGTACACGACTGTTTGTTATTAATACTGCCGAATGTGGGAAATACGCGCGCGCATTAATCATTTTCGAGGTCGTTATGTTCTTCACGTATTTATGGTGATAAATTGATCGATATCGACCAAGATTCAATGTCGACGAATACAACGCGTATGTTGAAACCGAATTTGTATATACTTATTTCCTCGCGATAAAACCGTGTTCAAACACGTTTAGGAAATTGTTGAACTTTTATTACCGAATAACGCGCAATTTTTATTATCTTTAAGTTTTAAATTGTCGGTACTTAGTTATGTTATCGTATAAGGCTAACCACAGCCGAGGTAATAGTATAGGGAGACGTTTACAACTACGATTGGATCAAAGATGACGTCTATCTATCTTTATTTTCGTTTATTTTTGTAAGAACTACGTTTATAACTTATATTTTTAAAAAACCATTTACAATTGCGAAATTTCGCTTTGAATACACGAAAATGTTAAATGTAACAGACAGCCGGAAGGGGAAATTTTTTGAAATTTGTTTACGTATATCCTATACAAACGTAAAACCGATCGTTTCTCGACGAAATGAATGCGTGTTAGTATATGAATACGAACGAAACAATGTGCATTGTTCAATACAAAATGTACACGAATATGTAAACAATTGTACATGTCTATAGATCGTTGGTAGTATTAATGATAAAATCTTGATAGACGAACCGTCTAAACGTTTGAACGTTTTAATTTTAAGTTATCGACAATTTCGCGCGTTTTAAATTTGATTGAACAATATAAAGGTCCGGTACGCGATTAACGATTTGTAAACGAATTATGCGACTGAAACGCGCCAATTTGCTGGCTTGCGCGTTAAAACGGCCGCTTTAGAATAATTGTATTGTTGAAAACGAGCTAATGTCGTTTTTTTTTAAACGTAAAATAAATGTTTATCGCGATTTTCAAATTATACGGAACGGATAATAATTTGAGCCGGTTAATAAACGTAATTCCGCGTGAATAATTTAAAAACCAAACGTTTATGAATAATGGACAGCCTAATTAAAATTGGCTCGTTACTTCGCAAGAGACGTCGCTACGAACTTCACTAATTTGTTTCTCGTCACTTAAACCTGTATACCTAAAGGCGCTCACGCCTCGACGCCTCGGGAAGCTCGTTTAAGGTCCGCCACTTAAAAATGCGACGTTTTTAACATTCCGAGTATGGCCGATGAGTAGTCCAAGTGGAGGACGTGTTTCGCGAGTCGCGCGTTTTTCGGACGTTGTTTATCGTTCAACTCCCCCCCGGAGAAATGATCATACACTGTGTAATCATCGGTTTCATTCAATAACGAGACGCGGATGACTATAAATAACTTTTTCGTTCGTTTGTTTCTGTACAGGGCCGTTTTCGTTCGTGCGCGCGTATTATTAGCTACTCGTAAGTGAACCGACTATACGTTTTTTGACAGTGACGACGAATTGAGGGCACGCTTGTGTTACACGAAAAAATAAAATGGAAACCATACGCGAGTGATAAATACACAGCCTTGGCGAGTGTTTATTGTTATTTATTTTACATAAAAGCGTTGGCTGCGATCGCGTTGGGACCGGCTGTGGCTAGCCGCTGCGGACGCAATTGACTGTCCACCCGTAGGGAGTGGCCGTTTTTGTATTTTGATTAAAACACGCGTGCACCTCGGGGTAGGTCATCGTGTAAAACGCGCGTAATGTTTTTGTACTGCTGGACAAGAGCGAAAAAAAATACATCGGACAAAATGCGGCAATCTTGGACATAACTGGATCACGCCCGGTATAAATACAACGGTAGCGGTACGGTTTCGATCACTATTGTGTCCGATACAAATCGCGCACGACTCGACTCTAAAAATAACTCAATATGGTGTCTAAGGTAAGTTTTTTTTCGTAATATTTACTCGTCGATTTTTATAACCGCGGTAATTATTAATTCATTTCGGCGCCGATTAGGTATCGTCGCGATTCACCGAACGCGTTCTGAATTCGTCCAGCCGACGAATTCCGTTTTGGAATGCGCGAAATTACGTCGCGCTTACGGCCTAAATAACTAACGCGACCCGATATATTTGCGTCCAAACGAAATGTTTACTCGCTAACCAAGTCGCGGTTATTGCTCGTGTGTATAAAAGTCAATAGCGTTACTCTAACGTAATTACGGATGGATAGTTATTAAAAAAACTATTGAATTTTTTGAATAACACATGTTTTATGTATATACATATGCACACGAAAAAGCGACGATCTACGAACTCGATATAAACGTCGGTAAAAAACTATTCAATTTCGTTCAGTTCAATTTCCACCGCCTTAGTAATTTGTGTCAATGTTCGTTCGAATGGTCTACGTATTGTTTAATTGATTCTTGTACGAAACTCGCGAATCTTCCTATGTACAACGTACGAGTACCGACGTGGTGTGTGACGAACGATTTACGCGCACGGTCTATCGTCACCGAACAGCCGGGCCGTTAGTGTTTTCGGCCGGAGTCGGTATGGCCGGACGTACTCGCTAAACATAATTCGACGGGAACGGAAATGCGGTCGGCTAAGAGTTGCGCTTCGCGCGTCGCGATGTTCGCAGGTCGTAGTTATGGTTTCAGTCATGTTGGCCGCGGTCTCCGGCTCCCCGGTGTACCCGGCGCCGGTTTATTCCGCGCCATCGTACCCGGCGCCCGCCCCGTACGCGTACCCGAAGGCGTACCTAGCTCCCGAGCCCGCGTACCCGCCAGCCCCGTACAGCTTCGAGTACAGCGTGAACGACCCGTACACGTACGACGTGAAGAGCCAACAGGAGTACAGCGACGGCAACGGTTACGTGAAGGGCTCGTACAGCCTGGTGGAACCGGACGGGTCCACCCGCGTCGTCGAGTATACCGCCGACGACTACAACGGTTTCAACGCCGTGGTGAAGAAAATCGAAGCCGGCGGATACAAAGCCCCGTATAGCGTCCCGGCGTACAAACCACCTGTCTACTGACCAAGTCCCGTTTAATGATACGGGTCCGTTTTTCGTTTGTAACTTATTGCGCGCGCGCTTCGGTATTTATTTTCTACGAATTAAATTCTAGAATAGTCGTAACGAGGTGTGCGTGTTGTTCATTCGCCGTCGATTCTATTCCGGCAACCACGCGCCACGGTTAATTTCGTCACGTGAAACGGCCACAATGTTCGTCACGTATCCGTACGGACGGAATTCCGCCGAAAGTTGGGGAGGGGGTAACGATTTCGTTGTTTCGCCGACCACCTTGTCACCAATGATTGTAGTGGACGAAAAAATCGTCAAAGAAATTGTGGAATTACTGGCGGACGTGTAAATTGTTCGGCCGTTCGTGGGTTAAATTTCGTTTACGGGTCTCGTACCGGTTATACGATCGTAGGGTGTCGATTAACAATATCGACGTTATACGAAACGTTCGGGTTTATAAAATCGATAAACACGTACGTCGGTACAGAAAAACGACGATTAGGTTACGAGAATACGTCAAGAGACGGGCCGACAGTCCTAACGAATTTAGCGCCGAAGGAAACCCGTAAATTTATGGACCGTCGTAATCCGCGGCACCTAGCGTTTGTAAAATGGTAATTCGTGATAACGGAAATAGTAAATACGGAATAGTAGCCGCGAACGGATCTCGAGTAACGTAATAACGTACCGAACTGTTCAAACGAGTATCGTGCGCGTACAAAAATTTCGACGAACCTTAAACGTTTCGATCGAAAAACCGTTATTTCTCAATAACGCGATAGGCGACGGACAATCGCGCTCGTTTCACGACGCGCGGCCGAATACGGTTTTTAACGGTACGCATAAATCAGCGTCTGCAATGTGCTATGTATCCGCTATAAAATCTGGTTATTTATTCGTTCGGAAGTGATTTGTTGTATATACGCGCGAAATCAAAGTTTAAATTCATAACACGTCCAACAGACGAATATTTTTGGTCCGGTACAGTTATTGTTGTATTTCGGGCGCACGGTATTCGAAATAAGCGATTAGTTTAATAACGATAGAAAAATATTTTTTATTAAATGAAAAAAAAGCGTTTCGCGATTTATGACGTAGCTTTTTATATTCGATAATTCGCGCTCGGTTTGAATTGAAATTTAACGCGACGAACGCGCAAGGGTAATGTTGTTCATAATCTGTTCGAAACCGCGCGCAACGTTATACGTTCAATTACGTACGGTCTGTACGAGTTCGATCGGCCGTAACGATTGAATAAATACGATTCGCCGATACTCCCTCGAACATCGACATTTCTTAAAATATACGATTCGTGAATGGTAACGACTTTACGAATTCGTACGCGGACAACGTAGTACGGTATTTTAGTAGCGGCAAACACAATCTGTCTTACGGTGCACACTGTAGACGAGAACTTACCTGGGGGTTACTTTCCGAAAAATTACAATTAACTTCTAGCCGCAAATGTAACGTCGCGCGCTTACGCGGGGCCGTTTAAACAAATTAATGTCGAACACTCGGTGTGAAACGATCGCCGTGTAGTACGGCACACGATTGACAAACGTAATCGACGTACTCGATCGTATCGAAACGACGTACACGGGCCATCGCGGGTATTTTATTATTGCGCGGATCTACTAAGAAATACGTCCCTAAATGTAGCGACGCGATAATTTTCAAGTCCGTTCGGATTACTGCGTCTTTCGGATTAACGAGAGTTGTATGTATACAAAAACGTGTCCCCGAGTCACCGCTCTATTGCGGCGTACGCGTTCGTTGGCGAGTGTGCGTGCGTTCGAAATTCGGTCACGACCGGCGAACCGCGAACGCAATTACTAATTTTTGTGCGCACGTATACGGATTCGCGCTTACGGCAAACACCGCGCTGCACTAGTGAACCCAAAAACTTGGGGGTTCCACGACGGCGTAATATTAATTGCCGCGACAACTCGCCCGACGGGTTAGCCGCTCGACCGTTAGCGGACACGACCGATCGATTGCGCGCCGCGTCGTTGTCGGCGGGATACGCGTCGTTCGTCGAGCGCGGCAAAACCAAAAAAAAAAAAAACAACGAAACGCGTCCGCCGCGGCGTACGATCCATTATTATTATTACGAACGTCGTCGTCATTGCGCCGGTGTCCGGTTGATAAATCGGCCCGAACGTGTAATCGATACATACTTAGGTAGCACGGTCGGCGGTACGTTATTTTTACGGCACTTCTTTCGTCCCCCTCCCCATCCCGACACACCAAAGGCGAGCGCCCAGCTGCTGCAAGATCCGGCGTATCATCATTATATACGCCCGCTGACCGTCTTCCGGGGTGGCGATTATTTTTAGCGTATTGCGTGCGCCGCGGACAATTCTCGCGAGATATCGATATACGGGTGGGAGGGGGGTGTGTTTAAACACGTCGTTTTGAATAATTCACCGCCGCGCGGAACTCTATTTGTTTTCCTCTCGTCGGCCGACTATCAAAAGCAACGTTCGTAAATATCGGGCTTTGCGAAAAAAAAATTCCGCGCCACGGTATTCCGTTTTTATATTCAACGCGCGGATGGTACGCGTTCGCCGCGTGTCTCTACAACAACGCGCGATATTTACATAATTCGTTTTGGTGGTACGTTTCCTCGTACGCGGCGGCCGACCGTTATTTTCATATCTCGCGCGAACATAGTCTTAGATCCAACGACGCGTACGGAAACGTCGCCGCAATGGCGCGCGACGATTCCAGTACGATTAACACGGAACAGAAGTCAATCGAAACCAGGTTAGTAAGTCGCCAGTCGAAAAACGTATTGAAATCCGACGAACCGAACGGAAACGAAGCGCCGACGTGTCCAAACGAGCGAACGAAAATAAAACGCGATAAACGGAAACGTTTTCGGATACATTCGATTCGTTTGGTGTGTCTCACCTTTCCGTGCCCGAAGTTTCTGGAAACGGATCGGCGCAACGCCAATTCCGATCCGTTTTGATTATACGATTTTTAATTAAGGCGACGAATTGTTCATTTTCATAAATTATATCGCGAAAACCTTGGTCTACTTTTGACCGTAAAATGTACGTACATAATACGTTTGTATGCTAATATTAAACCTATTAAGTTATTGATATATTTTAAAACGTTATTTTCTATTTAAAAAGGTTGACGACCTTGGTTATCAACGTGTATATTAATCATTAATGTCGGCGTATTGTATATATACACACGTGAGTAAGTACGATATTTATGATTTTACTTTCTGGTAGGTTCGTGTAACGAGAAAATATTTAGTATTTACGAACACGCAATTTCCGACTATATTCGCGTATCCCGTTGCCTTCGTTTAATGAACTTCTTTCGCTAAACTAACGTGTTGTGTTTTCGCGGACAAAGTTCCAAAATAATATAAATATTTGTAAACAAAAAAAAAATGCCTTAATTAATTCGTTGCTTACATATAGGACGCTATTACGCTTAGTTACAGGAACATATTTATTTTCCAATAACGGAATTTAAAATTAGGTTCGAAAACAACGCGTATGGGTCTGTTCTGACGAACGCTATTTACTCTATGCGAATCCTACGTTATTTATTCATTGAAAATCACAGTTTTTTCGTTTGCTTTTACAATTGACGAAATATATCGAATATTTGTGCATACCTCAACGAATAATGGGTTCGATATTGTTGAATTTTTTATAGCGTTTTGTTTAAAAGTTTATAACGGGATAACAAAAGTTCGAAAACTACGGAGTAATACGTATAATACACGCGGGATATGTTTCGGGGACTGTCAGAACCGTACGGAATAATTGAGTAATATTAACAAAAAAAAAATTACCGCCGATTGCGCCGATAAACGAAATAAAAATACGAACGTCGCGTTTACAGAGAAATTTATATACGGATTACGTTATTAATAAATCGCGCGGTATCGAAAAACCGTATCGTCTGATACTTTACGCGCGAACGCGTCCTGACGATATTCCGAAATTAATCAATAATACAGTTGCCGTACCTCAGACGCGCTAAATATCGTACGCTTCGATTAAAAATTGAACTACTGCTCGTTAAACTATTTTCGTCGACGTGCACGTATTGTATTTGTGACAAATATAAATGCGACGACGTGATTCAAAGCGCACAATAATATCGCTCTATATGTGCACCGGCAGGTGTATTTGGTATTATGGACGCTGATTATGGTTTCGCGACCTTCGAGTGTTGACGTTTTATTTTCGAAACGTAACAAAGTGCGGTAATGACACCGCGCGATATAAAACGAAAAATCGACAAAAAGAAAGACTTCCAAACGCGTACGTCTGGCGAACGACAGACTCGCGCGCGTCCATTAGGTCAGATCATTTTTTATTTTCGTTTCGTCATCTCGAACGATGTAACGTCTAAATACCATACATTACGCGCGCGCGCGTATATTATGTTAATGTATACGATTTCGAGTTCGTAAACCAATTTCGAGACAAACAAAGGTCGTGCCGATAATACCGCGAGGTCTGGCCTTGTTTGGTCGGCGATTAATGGTAACGAGTTAGCGCGGTAATGCACGCGTCGGACGGTGACGCGTTTTTTCTCGTCGTTCGCCCGTGGCCGCCGTCGGGACACGAAAATGCGCCGTCGGTTCATTCGGTCGGTCAACGCCGCTCGGTAAGTCCGACGATTGACGACCAAGGGTGGTTTAAGCACGGGCACTCGCACAAAAGCGTCCCCGATCGCTGCCGGCGGGGCACGTCGGATCGGAGCGGATAATCTGCGATCAGTGCGCGAAAGTCCGGAAAGTACAACCGGCCGTGGCGGCAATGTAGTGTCGTACAGATAACGCGAAACCATTCTTCACGTTTTCTGCGTATTATACACGCGCGTGACCGTACACCTAACGACCCGCGCGATATCTCATTGTTTTAACACGACCGCCCGATCGCGTACGGTCGGTCCGGCTCCGCGCAAGTAAAAAAAAAAACGATCGTGCCGCGATTATGGTCGTATCTCGGAGAGAGGGCAGGGGTGGAACCCCGTTTTTCTTTGTCTATCCTGGACAGTCGAGGAGCTTAGAGAGACCGATTCCCGCCGAGATCGGTGAACCGCACAAGGGCGCGTGTTTGACGCGACGAAACGTCCGTCCAAAAAAAAAAAAACACCCATTTCGGCCTTCGCCACTCGATCGTGTATCTTGTACTCGTTTATTGGAATTGTAAGCCCATTTTCATAAATAATACGTTCGTAATCCGTTAAACGAGTGGCAACTCTGTTGTTGTTCATAGGTGAATTTTCGTTAGTCGATTTGTTTCTTATATTTTTACGAGAAAAATTTAATTTTTCTCGGTTTTCCATTTTGTTTTTCGTTATAATATTCGTTCGAGAAAAATTAATTTGTGCATTGATTGCGTCGTATAAAGCGAATAATATAAAAATATAAATAGCGCGAATATAAGTTTTTACAATATATAAATGTGTATGGGCAAATAAATGAAACGTATTAATATCGGAAAACATGAACAATTTCTTTGTGTAGTCGGGCAAAAATTCACGTTTCGAAACAACGTCGTATAATTGATAAAAATGTGTAAATAAAGTGGACGGGATTATTCGTCGTAGATAGTAAAATGGTTTGAACTTTTTTTTATAATAAACGAAACGCGTTACGACCAATATCGTTATTTTATCCGAAGCGTATTTTCGATCGGTTCTCAGTTATTACACGATTATAGTTCGGTCGTTATTCGTAGTTTCTTATTATCGTTAAACGTATTTCGGCTCGCCCGGTGAGTACAAAAACAATTTTCTCCGCCGAAAATACTCGCGTCGTGACTGTAATAATATACGATAATAATATTCAAAGAAATCGTGAGCCGTTTATACGAGCCGCTCGAGAATATCGTTTTCCTTTTTACCATAGCCTCTCGTATACTTAAGCGCGCGGCGTTAAGTGGCGTATAAGCGAATCACGTAAACGTTAAAAACTATTATTAATACGAACGCGTCGGAGATTTATTGTTTTCGCGTTACAGCGATATTTGCGCGCAATAACATCGGGCGTTTGTAAACGATGGACGTGAAATTCCGCCGTAAACGTTATTTCATTCGTCATAGTGACCGTCACGGAAAGTTCCCCCGGGCCGAAAACGGTTGTGGTTAGGTTAACAAAAGTGCTAATGTCAAGGTGAAGTTCCGGACGAGAGCCGGCGGAGCGAGACCGGAGAAAACCAAAAATGTGACTGCAATCGTAAGTAATAGGTAATAAATAGTGGGGAAGGGGGAAATATGATTCGTAATCCCACGTACACGACGCGTTTATAATGGCGCGCGTGGAGTCGCAACGCACTCGTAGAGCGTAATGTCGGGTCGCTATATAATCAATTTGCGATTAATTAGTGATTATCGAATCGAGGATAAGGACTTTAGCCCCGAACCACGAAAAGCAAGGGTAAACAACCGAGCATATAGAATGTCAATGTCCTTCGCCAATATGGGTAATATACGCGCGCGCGCGCGACCGCGCAGTTTACGCTCATTCAGTCGTGGACAGTCTCATTCAACGGAACCGTCGCAAACGCTACAATAGGGAAACGTATTGTCTGAACGCGTATAAAAACAACCTACGGTGTCGTTTGGTTTATTGTTGTTCCGTTTTTGTCTCCTTAACTTTCATTCGGCTAAAACTGGATGACGAAACAATGGGGCAGCTTTGAAAAACTTAATTCGCCGTTCGAGGACGTCCGTGACGTCGGCGCGCACAATGGGTGGCGGCGAACGCGCGCGTTGGGTATTTCGTTTGTTGCCGACGATATAACGCGCACCGGAGGTTCAAGGATCGATACCCCGGAAGTACCGGGCCCGAGATCTATATCGATTTATTTCACGCCAAAAAGGAGAACGTTACGAAATTATACCGCCGCGTTCGTTCGCCGATTCGTCCGACGTTTAGCGGAAGGCAGCGCGTTAATTCGTGTTTCGCGTTCGTCGTTTATCGCGCCCGTTGGATCGCGGATTATGGCGTACTCGGTAAATGTTTTTGGATCCGCTCGTAACCGGCGGCGGACCGATTCACGAAAAACGTCCGTTCGTTAACCAAGGCGCTCTTACATCGTCCGTTTTAAACTCGGACGGTTTGGCGGTACATTATTGTCGTTGACCGTGCTCGTTTCCGTGTAACGACCTCGTCGTAGACAAAATGACAATAATACGACGGGACGTCGTGCACGGTCCGCTCGGTACCTAGAGCGCGGAAAACGACGACCGAATAGCGCGGAAAATATATTTGTATTCGATACTCGCGTCGCGCTACCGCGTTCGAATACAATTGTATTCATGGCCGGCGTATCGAACGGGTGCACGCACGCACACACACACACACACACACACACTCTTACGGCCAGTAAATATTATCGGAAGGGATTATACGAGACGTTGCGAATTCTTCGCTATTCTTATCGAATATTACGCGTGCCACCGGTCGTTACCTAAAAAGGATCGACTTGGTCGCGATAATAATATTATTGTGGCGCGAAGGGTCAAGGACTTGGAAATCGCGCGGGATAAACGCGGCCAATAGAAACAACCGTCGGCGAGACGAGGATATCGCTAACTCGGCTGTGCCGCGTGCACCCATTCGATCGTAGTTCATACACGACCTATTGACCCGCGATTATAAAACCCGTTTCGGATCGAACATTAATTATAACTAACAAGGTGACCACAACGACAATGCGTACGGTAATTGGAAAACGCCGAGCTTTTTCGTACGTGTAACGGTCGAGTGTGTGTGTGTGTCTACGGCCTCCGCGAATGACACGTAATTTGCGCACCGTCGGCGTATGAACGTCGGCGAAGCGATTTTCGGATGACGAAACGTGGTCGGCGAAACTTCCAAATTTTTACACGAGAGTCGCGGCGCGTGTTTAACAACGCGCTCTGTCTTATCCATAAGCTCCTGTCGAAAAACACGGCGCAAAAGGGTTCGATATTGCGGTAAATATCCCGCGAATTAAACGTGTTCAAAGTACCGACAACGGCGTGCCCGACACACGCCCGTCGACTGCGGTAAAGTCGGTATTTCAAATCGTCGACGCGACGCTCGGCGGCCGAATTAAACACACGCGTACCGGCGATTTCGGCGCGTTTTCGGTATTCGTCATCCACGCTGTTCAATGGCTAAACCGGCGAATAATAATGGCGCAACTCGTTCGGGAAACGGGCGCGGGGTCGGAAAATTTCGCGTACCGCGCGAACGCGGCCGATAAAACGCGTTTTCGTTCGAAATTACGCGGCGGATTATTATTATTTCATTCGACGTTTGCCCACGAACAACGTAGGCTCTCGCCCGCTAGTGCACTGGATCGTATGTTTTCGTACATCGGTCCTACGCCTTGGCCACTGAAGTATCCCACGAAACACTACCGTAACTACTGCGTGTTAGAGTACACTACGTTAAATTAAAAATTTCCGCGAAGCGTTTATTTCGAAATAATAGTCGAGCGACGGTAAATCGCAGTTTTCCGTTATTCGCCGTTCAGTCGCGGGAAACAAGGATACGTATATTAGAGGAACGATTTCCGTATATTATACGGGCAAAACAATCGCGGCAAGTTTAACGGATTCGAACAACAACGGCGAAAAATATCGAAAATATAAACTAACATTCGCTGTCGCGAAAATAATCGATAAGCTATTATACTATTTTAACGTCAAAACGTATTTTCCGCGCTTCGAACTAACGTTTGGATTCAATATAAAATTATGTCGTTGTTGTAAATTTATTATCGCAAATTAATACCGATTTATTTAGCGATTTGGTTTTTAATAAGTTTTATAAGTGCCGTTCATTCTCTCGCCGTTATAGTACTACGCGTAATTCTTTTAAACGTTCTCGAAATAGCTTCCTTTTGGTATTTATTAGCATTTCGGTACAAGTAGGAAAACATTTTTTGGGCGCAATAAACGTCGCGTGTTTAGAACAAAACAATACCTAAAGGCTATAGCCGTCGTTTCGAGTTTCGCGACGTACAATTTACGGATTATCGCGTGTCGAAGTAATTAAAGGGCACGTTTACCAAAAACGTAACACTATCGGGAAACGATTCGCTCAAATGAAAAGGCGGGCGCGTATTAGTGGAAAACGGTCGAACATCGGTTTATTACGCCGATCCGTTTACACTGTGTTCCCCTTGTCGGAGTCGGTAGTTGTTCGTTGAAACGCGTTTGGAAGTTACGGCGAAAACGTTTCGACGGACGGCCGCCTTAAGACATAATAAATAATCCGATACCGAAGATAATTATCTAAAAGTCCCGGGTACCTATCAAATCCGAATTTATCGCTTCGGCGGAGAAAATATTGCGCGAACATTTATCGCGCGAATAAATTATCTCGCGTCACGATTCGGATATATCGAAGAATATATCGCGGCGTTCGACTTAAACACGGGTTTAACGAAAAGGAATATATACGTTTAGCAGGCGGAGCGAATTGCTCCACGTGCGCGAAACAAAATTCTGTCGTCATTTCAGCGGAATCGTTCGGCTTCGTAAAATCCTCGGCGGGCGCAATAACAATGTAACGTCCGGTTAGGTTATAATACATATACACCGATTCGTCGATACGTAATTACGATTCGTATCTTAAGTACGCGGCCGACCACGTACGCTATATATATACGCGTATAGGTGTGTAATTCGTTAACGTATGCGAATTCGAATGATTTACGATATCGAGGTAATTTTTACGGTCATTTCATCTAATACACGTTTCCATTACTTATGAGCTTATCGAGAACCAAGGTTGTACTACAACGATCGGCTCGTACCACGGTATACGTGACCAGAATCGGTTTGTATGCAATACGTCTTGTGGTAACGTAACGGGAACCATAGCCCCGGTATGCCGGCGAGCGCGTTACAAGGTTTATCCATTAGAATACGTATTATACATCCGTTAATCGAACGATTACGAAAATTAAACGTCCGTTTGGTCCGAAATTATCGAGTTCGTTTTCGCGCCGAAAATCCGTATTGTATAACGTTCGCGTATTATTAATGTTTTCTGGTGATCGCGGTGACGCTACAAACGCACAGTGATTCGTTCCTGATATACCGACGGCGGGCGTCGTGTTCGTTCGCTGCGAAATATTGTCGCTCGATTTCGAAAATGCAAACTACGGCACGCTCCAAACGTGAACGAAACGTAGTTTAGACGTTTATTCGGGTCCGGTGAGTTCTTTCATTCGAATCTTACGTTTGAAGGAAAGTGAATTATCACAACGCGGTCGGGCTGTACAAGGACCAGTTAGTGATTCATTTCAATTGTAAAACGGACAAAAAATATACCGTCATAACGCGTAACGTAATAATATGTTATAATATAAAATAGGTGGTACCATTTAGGTACAATTTTGCTCGGGGGAACCCCAAACGCCCCGCCGGGATCACGCAATCCGCGACTGTTTACGATGGTGTGGATACGCCCTCGCTACCGCCACTATGAACGACCATCGTGCCCCCCGGAGGGAGCGCGCTCGACGCTCGGATTAATATATAAAGCGAACCGTTGTCAATCAACTTTACAGTCAACGTTCAGTTTCAATACTCTTAACAACCAAAAAAAAAAAAAAAAACTTATTTATTTACCATGGCATTCCAAGTAAGTACACATTTGATACGTTTAATATCGCCGTGCGGTTACGAGCGGCGACGTTTCGGTGTTTTCGTTTACAATTTATTCGCGTCTCCGCTATAGTTTTTTCTCGTGAACGACGTCGCGCGTTGTAAGTTCGAAAAGTTCGTTGCGTATGAAGTTTCGAGTTTATTTCAAACCTTCAAATTATTCTACAATTTAGAGCTCTCTCGTAAATACGATTTAATAAATTGTTAGCGCGTTTCTCGGGAGAAATGTTTGAAAGCGAATTATTTTAATGTCGTCACGCGTATCGCGCAACACTTACTACGAAAAATTTCTACTACCCGTACTCGTACACGGTGTTTATAACGCGCCCATTGCCGTACCGCAATTATAACGAATATTTCCGCGCTCGCGCCGATTAGGTTAGGAAACGTCGTCCTATAAACTTCGAAATTTACGTCTCACCTATTCCTCTCTTAACTCCATAACCGTAATTACGTCTCGGCCGTTCCTAATTAATTCGTAATTTATATCCGCCGTACTTTTACGCAATATACGGATCGAATTTGCTCGCACCTCGTCCGTTTCCTCCTTTCTCTCGTGTTCGTAATTTCGACGGCCATCTAATCGTTTCGCACGCGCGTGCGATTAACAGCGACGCGTACATTAACTAGACGGTATCTCGTACACGGTTAAATATACTTTCGGGGAAAATTACATCGGTTCCCCCGGGCGCGCTCCGCCGCTGTATATAATCGTGCACGGTACGATAAGGCCGACGACGTTTCAGCCGTCGCTTGTGTTCGAATTTGACGGTCGAAACCGTCCCGAAGTGGCCGGTGTGTTTTTTTAAATATTACCGCGGTTGTCCCGCAGACTGTCGCCGTCTTCGCCTGTGTGCTGGCTGCCGCACTTGCCGGTCCACTTGCTCCAGCCTACCCGGCACCGTCCGCGTACCCGGCACCATCGGCCTACCCGGCACCGTCCGCGTACCCGGCGCCCGCCTACAAACCCGCTTCGTACTCGGCACCGAAGGCCTACGCCCCAGAGGCCGCGTACGCGCCAGCCCCGTATAACTTCGACTACAGCGTGCACGACGACTCCACGTACGACATCAAGAGCCAGTCCGAATACAGCGACGGTAACGGTTACGTGAAGGGATCGTACAGTTTGGTCGAACCCGATGGCACCAAGAGAATCGTCGAATACACCGCCGACGACTACAACGGTTTCAACGCCGAAGTGAAAAAGGAAGGCACCCCGTCTTACAGCTCTGCCCCAGCTTACAAGCCCGCGTACAAGGCCCCCGCCTACCCAGCTGCCCCCGCCTACCCAGCTGCCCCGGCTTACCCAGCTGCCCCGGCTTACCCAGCTGCCCCGGCCTACCCGGCTGCCCCTGCCTACAAGCCAGCTTACAAACCAGCCTATTCCGCCCCAGCCTACCCAGCTGCCCCGGCTTACCCAGCTGCCCCAGCTTACCCAGCTGCCCCGGCCTACCCAGCTGCCCCGGCCTACCCAAGTGAATCCTACCCTGCTGCCCCAGCATACGGATACTCTACCCCAGCTCCAGCTTACGGATACTCCACACCCGCTCCAGCTTACAAGCCTTCGTACGCCGCCCCAGCATACAAACCTTCCCCGTACAAACAATACTAATTCCTCTTAAATAATTAGAAACGAACATAAATTATTGTATTTTTATGTAAATAAATTTCAATTTGTCAACAATTTTGTTTAAAAATTTTTACCTATTTCGATTACTTCGTCATCTTGATATCTTTACAGTTTAAAGCACATCATGATATATTTTACACAATAATCGTCTTAAGTCGAATTTATGAAATCGTAAATAACTATATATATAAATATAAATATAAATAAACGAATAAATATTTATATATAAATTTGTTAATAATTTATTGCGATTTATTAAAAAGAACGCAATGATATTTAAATCGATATATCTCTTTATATTTAATATAATATAATTGTTACTTCGTTTCAGATTATAGGGAAACAAAATAATACGTAAAAACATTTTTATAACCGCGGTGTATGTAAACGCTACAATTTTTTAAAATAAGATAATCGTACAATAGTACGACTTACAATAGTAAGACTTAAGGTATAAAATATCTTTGATAATATTATAGTTTGAGGGTAAATAGTATAAATTATAGTAAATAATATCTATTAAAAGTAAAAATCAATTCCCGACTGTACGCGTGTTGATCAATTTAATTTTAATTTCGTAACGAACGTAAAACTGGTACGCGACTCTGATGAAATTAGTGTACGTTGTCTTACATTAAAAAAATGACGATTTATCGCGTCTCCGATGAAACTAGAATGGATATATTTGTAATCGAATTAAATAATTTATTTTTAAATATTTAAACGAATACTTAGGTAATAGAATTTTGCAATAGCACTTTCGTTCATTTAGGCAGTTACGTTTAAAAGCAGTCCATCTATGTAATGTTTAGCCCATTATTTAAAGGATACAAAATAACGGTCTCGGGTTACGTTCGTTGAAGAGCGTTCAAATAAATTACTGTGTAGCGGACGACGGCACTTATGGTTTGTTCAACTTTTAACTTATTCGAATTTCATTATAACTAATGGACAATGTGCGATTTATTATTTTTATTTCACGTTCGAACCAAACTAAAACGCTTTATATTGCTATTTGTTTCAACAATGTGTCTATGATATATTAAGTTGGACGCGTTAAATAAGATTTAATGACAGTATTTAAACCACAGTCTGCTCGCATAAACATTTGCGTGCTTGTACAAAACATACGACGTGTAGCACACAATTCTTGAGTAAAAAAATCTACGTGATTAAATTTTCAAGTATTCGTAGTTTTTAATACCCTTAGAAATTAAATAAATACACAATAACATTTTATTTTTCAAGATGTTTAAGATGATTTTAAACGCTTCATGGCGCGTAACTAGTTATTCGGGTATACAAATATAACCGTAAACTAAAAATATATATTATTTTATCAATAATTTATATCTTTAGTTCAAAATATCGAATATCAAAAAACAAAAAATATATACACTCGTATCAGTGATTTTGATTAACTTTTAATATTAAGTACTGTTATTTGAAATTTAAACGTAATATTCAATCATAAATGGACTATATATTGAACCAACTTTTCACTTAAGAACTTGTAACGTCGATTGGGTTATTTTTCAGGGCTTTTATAAATGCGAGTAGGTTCACATATACAATATATATATTTATAAGTGGACGAAGTTATAAGAGTTTTAAATTTAAAGATTCGAAAATGGTCTATATTTTTATGAAAATGTATTTCTTCTTTTAAAATATTTGAAAATAATCGATACAAATTTATGATCGCTAAGATTGTTAAAACAATGTAAATTAGTATAACATTTAAATTCTTTAATATAGCTATCGTTTTTGTAAATCTTTTTGAATATCTTTTTGTAAAATAACCAATATTTTCATTCTATAATTACTGTATGGATTATTAAAAACACTTCTTTTACCAGAAATATTGGACTAACGAATACACATAATATTGTAAAGATAGCTTTTTAATACGATTTCTATATAATATATTATTCGCATATTTGTACGATAAAATGATTTTAATTAATAGCGTTTAGAATAAAAATCGGTTGAAATTGTAGAACTAGATCGTTTTAAATTACGATACAATTAACGTATCGAATATTGTTAGAGTATTTTTCAAATTTTTAATTTTAATAGGTTATTTTTGTCGATATTTTTATAGCATGTCACACGTTAGAGGAATTATAATATTACGTATGTGTTGCTATAAGTCTTACAATATTATAAAGTTAAAAAATGAAAATTTTATATATTTAATTTTTAGGGCTTATAAATTGAAATCACTTTGATTCCAGACTTCATCGAATACTCGCTTATTACGTTTTTATTTAAACTCCGGTTTGATAATAGGTAGTATTTAATTTTATGAAAGGTTTTTGAAATTTTTATATTGTAATAGTAATGACATATATTTCTTTCAGTTAGCAACGATATCGATACAACTTATAGATTATTTCAATGAACTTTTCTCAGCAACGTTTTTCGCATTTATATAATTAAAAAGTTGTACGTCTAATCAAATTGTGAGTTGTTCATGTGAAGTTATGATGCGCCGCGGCGATATATTTCTAACGGTTGCAAACTTCAATACGCCTCCGAGGAAAATGAAATACATTTCGTTCATATTAAACTCGATAGCCTATCTTAGTTTACGGTCCGCGTATAACACGCCAGAAATACACGCGTAACATGCTGTACGATACGAGAGGAAATAAGAAAAACAACCGTAGCAATCCTCTTAACTTGACGACTCTTCAATTAATACATCATGAACTATTCATTGTAGTCGCTGGTATTCTGGCGAGAAAATGAAAATTGATGAAACCATCGCCTTAAACAACGATAATAATAATAATAAATCAGCGTGCGAACAATCTGTAACCGTGATCGTTTTCGTTTCTATGACGGAACAACGAATTATTAATTCGTTTTACAATAATGTGATTTTTATTTGTTCGGAAATTGATTTTTACAGCGATAAAACGAAACGGGACAATTCAAGCACGTAGAAATTGATGATTCGCCGGTTATATTAACAACAAGAACAACAAAAATACGAATTTATTTGAAATCACAATACCAACGGTACAAAATTAACGTATTCGTCGATATTAATTAATTATCGTTCGGCTTTTTTCCGTTCCGAATAACGGAAATCCCCAAAACGCCATTCGGGGTATCGTATGGTGAGCTAACTAACGATATCGATTTGACGTGTAAGTTTACAGAGAAAACCGTTCAAATACTAATACCGTAGTACGTTCTGATCGGTCGTCGAATTTGTAAATAATTGATAATGCGCCGACGAGTTCGTGGTAAGACGCGTGGTTAGTTAGCCGATTGAGTTTGTCGTAATATTTTAAAGAAAACACGGACGTGACCGAGACGTCGACAATCGTTTCGAACGTAAAGCGTTCGACTGTTCGATTTCGTATTTAAATAGACGATCGGTAAACGAAAATAAACCGCTTAGTTACCGAAACGATACAATCGACGCGCGAATGACGAAATCTAATTTATTGATTATCCTCTCCAACGACCGAACAATTTTAATTTCGTTCCCCCGTGCGCGTATTTAATTGGTATACATTTTGCCCGTTTCGCTTTACGCATACGGTGTTAGATCATTATATTCGTCCTTGTACCGTCTCACAATTCCATTGATCTCTTGACCCGTGTACTCTCGAACCTACTCATCATGTACACCTTGTACTTCAAAACGCGCACGTTCGTGACGCGTCTCGGGTACAAATCGGCGTACGTTATTTTTAATTCCACACTTTTCGTACGGTTCGTTACGATGACTCGACGACTGACGCCGAAACGTACGGTCGCCGAATCTAATACGGTACGGGATCGCCGTCAATTTTTATTCGCTGCAACGATAACGGTCGAAAAATTGAACACACCGGTTTTCCGATAAACGAGTGTATTACGACGCAAAATGAGAATATGTGTATCGCGCCTAAACGCAATTTGTTTATAGACTTATATATACGCGACGACGATAGTAAAGTAGAATTCATTTTCCGATACGCTTCAGAATGGACGATACCGCAGTTTTATAACGGTTTACGGTCGAGATTTAAACGCGGATAGGAGAATATTTATATCGGGCGGCCTACTGTCGTATTGTTTTTCACGGTTCGATTTATCGGTATCGAAAAACGGGTACGCGCGTACGACTAATCGATATTATTATTACGTTACACGAAGACGATCGGTACGATCTCTCCGACAAATTCGGATTTCGTAATAACTCGGGAACGACCGACCGAAAATGTCGCGCCCGAATTTATTCGACCGACTGTACACGGATGGAAACGAAAAGGCGAATTATCGCGATATTTTCACGAACGGAACACGGAACGCTAATATCTAATAATAATAACAACGCGTAATCAATTTCTAATATTAAATCAGTTTGAAAAGTGGTTTAATTTTTAGCGGTGTCTCGTACGTATATAAGCACTTTATAATCTGGGCGTGGCACGGAGTTGTATAACGATTATTAGTACATAATATTGTAATAGAAACGGTTTGGAGACTGCGTAAAATAATAGCCGCGTGGTATCGGGAATTGGCCGACGAAACGTGGTTACGGTTTTCGTACGCGCGTACATTTCAAAAATATTATTTGCGAAAATATCGGCACATCCTTTATACCGAAAACACGCGTATAATCGTTTTATATATTTCGTACGAATAGACGGTTAGGTATATTAATTACGCCGTATAATACGCGAACAAATTTGTTAATATATGTATCGATCGTTTAATTACGATTAAACTAATAAAAAACGCGATGATTTGATCGAATTATTTGTCCAAAGCTTTAAGTCGACATAAACGCCTTATATAGTTCTTCGATTCATACGAAATGTGTTAACTAAAAACTATAAATACGAACTTACATTTATCGAAAAACGAACGGGTTTTTCGGCGAATTATTTTTCGGTTAATTATATTTTACGAAGAGTCGATAATTTAATAAATTACAAAAATTGTGACGAAAATCACGAAATTAATTGTCATTGCTTTAGCGATTTATTCCGTATATAGTTCGACGATATTTTAATTCGTAATTATTCTAATTTATATAAAAGTATCGACTAAATAATAGCGATGTCGAAAAATACGTTTTATTTCGATAAATAATTTTCGTCACTCGTCGAATCGTATAGCTATTGAAAAGTATTTTTCTTACGCGTAATAAACGCAACGTATATAATCCGAAATCTTTCGTGGATTCCCAAGCCTATCAAATATCGCGAATAAAACGAAGGCGTTCCTCGTTGCGTTAATATACCATATCATTACGCGTATAAGAATCGTTCAACGAACGCCGATAAATCGAAATTTGTAGTTGGACCGAAGTGAAACGAGTAACCTTTATTTTCGCACCGTCGAATACTATTCGATGCTAAACGTATAACGTATTACGGGAAACGGATTTTCGACGAACAAACGATTTATGAAACCAGTCGGACTTCGATCGAGTGTTTAATTAACCGCGAATGTACACGGTTTTCAATAGCGAGTACGAAATAGAGAACAAACGTCCCGTAAGTATGGCGGTGCGAAAACTTTTACGAAAATTGAACGTGGCCGCCAATGGCGTTTCGTTGGCAATTGCCGCGGATAAGTTTGCGCTATTATTATTACGCGACCGTACCGGTGGGAAACGCGTCGCGGTGACGATGAACGGTATCCGTCGTCGACGAATACTCGAACGATTCGCGGTAGTGGACCATGTTCGATTTATTGACGACGGTTTCGGTTGCCGGTAATTCGTCGACGTCCTGAGTCGAGAGTTAGCTACCGACTACTAAACGCGCGATCGCCCGTACGTTATCGCCGGTCGGCGCCGACGACTATTATTATTATTCTGTCCGACGAAGAGGCGCAGTCAGCCAATCCGGTGGAGAGGACGTTGCACGGTGTTACGCGGAGGAACACGGTGGAGCAACATCTCGGGCCCACTCGAGCCCGAGGGGGAAACCGGGCGACCCGGTGACCCCCTTGGGTGCGCGCACGCCCTCGCCGTGCACGCGCGCGTGCTTTTTCTTATAGGCGAGCGCGCGCGCACGCACGCCGCCGTCGCCCCCCCAGGCCAGGGCAAGTCTCGCGCAACACTCGGCGACGGCGCGTATATATACGCGCGCGGGCCATCCGACCGGCCACAGTCAACGACGATCATCGTCACTAACCATCAACCACCGCACAGTTAACGGTCGTACCAACGCTATTCCGCAAAACACCATGTCCGCCAAAGTAAGTGTACTGTCGCGTTACCCCCCCTCCTATGGACCGGAGTATTGTCCGTCAACCGGCCGTTCCACCACCCGATAAACCGGCAAACCTAACCGTCCTCCTCCCCGCAATGTTATCGTTTTCGAAATACATCGTCGCACCCGGTATACCACGAATTTCCCGCGTGTCGTCTCGTCCCGACCGTTTTTATACCGTCGAAATATTTCTTCGCGCACCTATCCGCCCACACACTACCACACCGGTTACGTCGGTCCATCCTGGAATAGTTACGGTAATCCCGGCGCCCGACTTGTCGTTCGAGTTTCTCGTTCGTTATTCCCGTGAGCATAACCGAATCCAACCGTACGTCTGGCCTGGAGGAACCTAACCGCGAAAATCGTTCGGATTGCCGGACGAAAGGCGCCCGGCGCCACGGTCGACAACGAATAGTTACTCAACCCGCGCAATCGTGCGCGCGTAATAACGACTTATACTTGGGCGCGCTCTGCTTCTACCGGTCGTCGTTGACCGGTTTCCGTCCACGACGGTTACTTTTACTCGTGTCGTCGACCCATAGACGGCCCGTTGCCGTCACGACGCGACCGTTCGCCAAGGTCGCCGCTATTATTCAACTCCCCCCCATTGTCCGTCCGACGCTTTCCCGTTCGTTCCATCATCGACAACGCGACCACCGCTCTTTTCTCGCCACCAAATTGACCGTCTAGGTTACGATTCCGTACGCGCGTTTCGACCCGAAACCGCGTCCAGAACGCTTGGTCGACACCACCTGTCGCCGTTATTCTCGAACCGATTAACGTTCGGCGTTCGTCGTTTTCAGTTGATCGTGTTCGCGGCCTGCGCCGTAGCCACCGCTCTGGCCATCTACAAGGAGCCCGCTTACCCGTCCTACCCGGCCGCCGGCCCGGCATACCCGGCGCCCGCCCCGGCGTATCCGGCACCTGCCCCGGCGTACCCGGCGTACCCAGCGCACGCTCCCGCGTACCCGGCACCCGCCCCGGCCTACAAGCCAGCCCCGTACTCGGCGCCCAAACCGTACGCACCGGAACCCGCCTACTCCGCCCCGTCACCGTACAACTTCGACTACAGCGTGCACGACACGTACACCGGCGACATCAAGAGCCAAAACGAATACGCGGACGCTAACGGCTACGTGAAGGGATCGTACAGCTTGGTGGAACCGGACGGCAGCAAGCGCACCGTCGAGTACACCGCCGACGACTACAACGGGTTCAACGCCGAAGTGAAGAAGGAAGGCGGCTACCCGGCAGCGCCCGCTTACTCCGCACCAGCCCCGGCCTACAAGCCCGGCCCGGCACCGTACAAGCCTGCTTACTAACCACCCGTTCCCTCAAACGCCGCGGCACCTAACCCCATTTCACTCTGACATCATCCGTCCATCCACACATCTCGATCGTCCCAAGACTGTTTTCAAAATCCCTATCCTCCTCGCACATTCGTCACTATCGCTAGGCGCTTTACCAACCGCGCAGATCATATTCCGTGTTCGCGCGTCCATTTCGTCTTTTTATTACAACATTGTCGTCGTCGGCCGACTTTTTTTGTTTTATTTATTGTAAATAAACGTCACACGTGTCGTAACGATCGACGAAATAACGTACGCCTACGTTTTGTTATTACGAGACGGTTTATTGATACCGGGCTGCACTTTCCATTCTCCACGACGACGACGATCGGTGGACTTGTTCCTCAAGGTTCACACGACCGTCCCCGATGTCGTACGTCCCAATATGGTCTTAGAACGGCCGCGGCGAGACTCTCCCGGTAGACGGACACCGCGCACGAACAAGTTACCGCGGTTTCTCGCGTTGTCCGTTACTCGCTGTAATACCTTACCGCCGTTCACGTAAGTATTACGCGCATTCGTCGTACGACGATGTTTACCGTGACACGGGGAACACGTGGACCGTACGTTAGAAGAAGAAACCCAGAGATATTCGATTTGTTAGTGTTTAGGGTACGAAAAGCGTAACGTTTACGGTTTCGTGTTTTGGCTTCATAAACGAACGTATTCTGCGGTATGCCCTGAATGGAACGATAACATCGTGCGGCGGAAAATCGTATGGAAAAAAGCGCGCAGACCGTCCGCAGTGCGTATTTATGGAAACGGTGTATGCGGAGAGCGTCCATATACCATAACGTGTTCGTAATCGTCGTGCGTATAACGCTCGTTGTTTACGTACGAACGTTAATCGTACGACGGCGGTAAAACAAAACACCGACTACACTCGTAACTCGCTTTTTAAAAATAAAACGCGTAGATTATAAAACGATCGCCTACACGACGGGCGTACGAATTTCGAAACCTCTCAACGAGTAAATATATATGCGATTGTAATCGGTCAACGATATCGTAACGTTTCGTAACGCCGTTAATATTCTAATAAGCGCAGCACTCATTTCGTTACACGCATTTGCTCAATTTTAACGCCGTATTATATATAATGTGTGTGTAGGAGATATGTTTCGAATAATTATTAGTCAAACACGTACGTACGAAGGGATGAAAAGAGGAAAATTAGCGGACAATTTTTTCGCGTTTTTCCGACGAAAGTAGTTAATTACTTTAATGCGGTTTTATATCGCGTTCATTTGGATTCCCGTAAATAATTATCGTATAAAAATTTCGTATCAAGCGCGATATTGCGTACGCGACAAAATTGTATATATATATATATATGTGCGTATACTATTTCGTTTATAACGTTTTTCGAACGAACGAAACTCGTATTAAAAGTTTCGAAATTATTATATAGTTAACGAGCACGCTGAAATTAAATAAGCTTCGTTGTTACATTTCACGCGGATATATAAAACCAATTGGCCGATATATCGATGGCGTGGCCTTAAATTAAATTAAATTCCGCGTATTCCCTCGTAACCGAAACACTAATATACAGACACGAACGCTAGATGAGTTGTACAGCGTAATGTTTTTGTACAAGAATTATGTGCCAACAAGTTCAACAAAACATATATTTTCGAAATAAATTCTCGACGTGTATTCGGTTTTCAGTAATTTTAAATTACTACGTGTTTACGGAAAAATAAAAAATACCAATTTTCACGATCGGTTATCTCGAGGGTTTTCGATTTTTGAATTATTTTGGAATAAGTTCTGTTGTATAACGCGAAAAGGCCGACGAATACTTTTTTAGTATCTCTCGCTCCCCCGGTACCGATTACTTGTAATACATTGAACACGCACGAATAAGGACGTACGTCATCGTAATAATAATATTAATCGATCGTATCACCAAACGAGTCGAATAAATGTTTAAAAAAAAAAAAAAAAAAACGAATCGTTTAAAATATTACATCCCGGATTATTACACCGAGTGGTATAGTATATTTAATGACGTCGTTGTAGTTTCGTGATAAACGCAACGCCGGTACCGTTTTACGTTTTGTCGTAGCAAGCTAATAAATCGTATTTTTTTAAATCGCCGTGCATTTTAATAAAACTCGGCAAGGTTTCTTTCACGTGAATGCGACAAGAAATAGTCCCTGCGAAACATCCCGACAAAAATATGTTCTAGTATTTTATTCGTTCGTAATGGTTCTCGTTGCGTTCGTGCGTGACAGAGAAAACCATATATATATAGACGAACGAGTGAACAATGTCCGAGAGTCGCCATAAATATAAGCCGGTTTCCATAAACATACTTTACAAATCGAACGTTTTAAATAACGATTTACGCTGTACCGCGGTGATCCACGCACGTTGTCGTTGGTAACGCGTAACGAACAACTATACGCGCCGTGGACGAACGCGACTGACGTACAAGGCTATCGGAAACCGAAACACAAACAACCCGCGGGCGAGTAAAACGAAAATAACGCGCACGCTCTTTATTGGGCAGTCCTGACCGCGACGTGAATAACAATCGGCGGTATCTTCCCACAACACAGGAATGTAGCGAAATTGCCTATTTAATTCGCCGTTTATTTCGACGAATTCGACGACAATCTTTCCGACAATCGACCGAAATTGAATTCCCGTTAAACACTATGCGGACGTAATTCTTATACGAACGCGACCCCAGAACCGCGACCGAATAACGACGATTTCATATAAAATCCTTTTTACGGAGGTGAATACAAATACCGACGGGAATTATCGTATACCACGCCGGCGGCCGAGTAAACGCTATTAAATTAATAATTCGCGAAACGTTCGAGTTAAAAGCCAAATTGTACCTTAATTGAAACGTTTTTATCGTTTTAAAAAAACGAACAATAACGAGCGATAAATAAACCGCCCACAATATTTCGGTATAATATAGTTTTCGTAGTATAGTGTAAAATATTTCAAAATAGATCGCTAAATAAAATTGGCCGTATATTTATTGGTCCCTGAAATATAAAAATAACCGTCGGTTTTTTCGGAAAAAATTATTAATATCTCGCCGTAAATCGTCCACGAAGCGGGACAAAATTGTGCGATTGAATCGGAATAATTCCAATCGTCATTTTCCAAATTCGAATACGACAACGAAAAAATATCGTACAACGGTCAGACCTCTCGTTTACCAACGAAATAATATTTGCTTAGAAACGTGTTGACGTTCGTCCGTTGAAAACGAATTAATACTCGTCAAAAATGTCTCGTAATATAATACACAATTCGTTTTAAATTATTTGAACTATTCGACGCGATTATTTCGGTGACATACTCGGGATAATTCGAATGGGATGGTAGACGTAAGGTATTATTATAATTTTCGATCGCTCGTTATTTTCGTTATAACCCGAAGAACGTAAATTATTTTTCGTTAAATCAATACCGACGGCGTCACATGGAAAATTACAAAATAAGTACATCATATAAATAAGGTTATTAATGAACGTCAATTTCGATCGTAATGTAAGAAATGTATTAGTAAAAACGAAAAATCGAACGATAAATTATTTGAAAAAAAAACTACAAATTTCGTCGAAATATGATAAATGACGATAATCGACGTTTAATATTCGAGATTGTTTTGTCTTCGATTTATAAGTATTCGTTTCGAGATTTGCGCAAAAAATATCGTGTAACTATTAGTTTATGTCTGTATAACCCTGAGGTGGATCGAGTAAAATAAACGAAAAATAATAAGAAACGTTCGAGTTAAAAATGTACTCGAGCGAAAGGCGCTACGACTACGCGTGGACTTAAATCGAAGCTTTTCGATACTTTATTTTTTTTCTATAGCGAAAGTTAACGTTTCGTTTTACGCGACGTTGTCATTAGTCGGAATACATCGAACTTTAATAAATTACACCGTCGATGGTACTACAAGACGTTCGAACACTTTAAATATTTCGAAAAATAACGTTTCGGCGGTCCGAAAAGCGAGCAGTTTGCTTCGAAACAAGCACGTCCGTCCGAGAAATGTGTCGGATACAAGTAGTTTGGCTGGCGGTTATTGTAGAGCAACGACGGGTGCCGGTGGCAGTTCGCAATAGCTCCTAGGATCCTGGTGGGCGCGACTCTCGATTTACCAACCATTTGCCAATCATTTCTGCATGTTCCCGGTTACAGGCTAGACAGTCAGTCGCGCGTTTCGAAATTGTCGTACTCACGTTTATCGTGCGATCAATCCGTTACCGAATCATATATTCTCTCGTATATTTCCCGCGAATACGATGGAACTCAACGGTATACCACAATTTTATAGGTTTGTTACGTTTATTGCCCGGCAGAGTTAACAAACTCCAGTAGATAAAACTTACGCAATTACGTACACTTTTACAACCGGAAAAAAATTCGAACACCTAACGCGTTAAATAAATAATTTTTGCGGCACTTAACGACCTCGCAATTTCCGCGTTACTCGCGTAATATAAATATATAGGTCATAGAGGTTCCCAAATTTTCCAAACGGAAAACACGCTTTCTCTTTCGTTCTAAGGTAATTGAGCGGTATGTTAATATGAATGATCAAAGACAGCGCGTGTCGGCCAAGGTTAGTAACCCGCAAATATATATAATAATATACGCGAATCAAACTGACTAAAATTTATAAGCGCTATATTCGAACGTAATTCGAGTATATGAATAACAAACGTCAAATTTGAGATACGATTATTTTATAAGACTATTTAATTTTTTCGACTTCGATGTTTGATTTTGAGCCTCGCAGGTATACACGATTTTAGAGTGAAAGTCGTAAATCAATTTACAAAACTTGACTTTTGTAAGCGAATACAGAATATAATAAACTGACATAAATACGTCCCGGATAATTAATGAATTTCCCGAAAACGAAAAAACTCACCATTAACGTAATTATAACATCTAAGATAATAAAAAAAAAAACGGAAATTTTACGAGAAAACATTTATCGTGTGAAACTATATTTGATAATCAAAGGTAAGTTAAAATTATTACGCGTGGATTCGATTAAACCAATCTTTAAAAGTTAAATAATTTTCGAAAATGTATATGGTAAATAAATTATTGTACTTCGAATATCAAAAATGTAAAAATCAAGACAGAATTAGAAGAAAATAATCTTTACGGTTTTTAATTCCACGCCGTTCAATTTTTCGCCGTATATATTTCGCGAGAAATACAATTTACTAAGTATTAATAAGTACTAAGGTGAACAAAAGGAATTTGAAACGTACGGCGTTTCGATTCGTGAAATTAAATGTATACGAACTTACAATAAACGTTAAAATTTTACGTTCAAAATGGTAATTATTTTTTCGTTTAAATTACAAGAGTAAAAATTAAAACATTTGGGAAACCGTCCAACACTAAAGTACATTCAAAACGGCCTGGTAACATAAGTAAAGAGAGAAGGTTTCATTAAATTTTCTTTTTCGGCGTAAAATATAAATTACGCTAATGGCTCGCGGCACGTTTTTAATCCAAAAAAGTTTCACGGCAAAATAACTAAACATCGATGGTAAAATTAACGAACCTATGTATGTATTTGCAATGTCTAAAATGTATATAGAATGTATTAATATCAAACAATAACGTTATAATAAAATATATTCGTAATATTTTCGTACGAAGTTTTAAATAATCGGTCTAAAATTGGGATATCGATGTTTACGTGTACGTTCACTTAAAACGCAGTACTACGTACTGCAAAAAATGAAAAAGAAATAGTTTTCGAAATTTCACGGTATAAACTCGTTCTAATTTCGTTTTTGAAAAATAATTTTAGGATGATATAAGTGACGTGAATTTATGACGTTGCCACATGGCGCGTCAATCATACTCTACACGGAAGAGAGTACGTTCGGCAAAAGCGCAAGTAACGATTCGTGTGCATAAGCGAAAACAAAGAAACGTATCGATACACAACCGGTTCGGGTCGAACATAACGGGCGTACACGTCGAAATAAAATATCGCTGGATGGGAACGATGGAATTCCAACAACGATTCAACGTTGTCTCGAAGTTAAACAGTATCCATCGTGAGCGACAGACCGTAGGTCAAGCACGGGAAATACGTTTCGAGAGATGAATAAACGACGTTTTTAATAATTTGTCGAAATTTAATTTCGAACAGACCGTTATGAAATTTTCTTTTCTTATTCCCTCCTCCCCAAATATTACAATCCGTCAATAATTATACGTCACGGATGCATTCGTTCTCACCCTTATACGCAACTCTAGCTTATCCGGCACACCGAGTGGCTCAGAGTACAACTTCGAATACGGCTCGATCACATACGACGTTCGCAGCCGGCTATATACGACGGCGACGGTTACGTGAGAATAGTACGTTGCAGCCACTAGTTGACCGGAGTTCTATTCGCACCGTCGATGACTTCGACACCGTCGTCAAGAAGAAAGGCCTTCGTCCACACACGACTCCGTAGTATCCCGCACCTTCCGCCTGTCTACCCGACAGTCTACTCTTCGCACAGGCCTGGTTGTATTCAACTACCTCCTCCCACCCTTACTTCGCTTTAAAAAACCGGCACCATACAAGGCGCATCGATCTATTCGTTTAGGCGACGTGCCTCATTTTTTCGCCGATATTGTTTGCAGTCTTCTGTTTTTCAATATTCGCCACAGACTTTGTTTCACGTATTTATTTTACGAATAAACGGAGAATTATTCAATATCGATTGTTCCGATCGAATTTGTGGACAATTGTACCGTACATATTATACGACATCGGGCAAGTTTATCTATTTTTATAATTCGTTAAATTCAGTTCATTAATAAAATAAATAAAGTCGAAAATTACTTTTCTACATTATTTTTTATTAATACAGAGAAAAAAGTAACTTAACTTAGGTAAAGGCTAAAATGTTTCCATTAGCGAAAGAATAGCGTGAAAAATCTTTAATAAGCGTATTTAAAAGTTACGAAACATTTTGTAACCTTTTTAACGAAAATAAATTTCAATATCTTTGCATAAAGTAAACGCTTGAAGTTTAAAAAATTGTCATTTATTAAGTTAAAAGATAATTTTCCAAACAAATAAAAAAATGTTAACGCTTAATGTTAACGTTTATCACATTAATATTCGGTTTTGTTTTCACGTACGTATGCACGCGTACAAACAATAGGTACACAAATAATTACGTGGAATGAAAATACACGCGCGTCATACGCGTCCCCTCGAGTTTTCCACATATTTTCTTCGTAAATTATATTGAAAATATTTACGAAATGGCAACATATTCGTTACTCAAAAACGTCGAAAACGATTTAAGTTTTGTGATATTTTATTGTAACGTCAACGGCGTCGTTTAGTTTATAGGGAACAATCAATAAGCACCAAGCCCATACTAGACCGATTTAAAAATATATACGACATAAATAATTTTGTTTCCATCGACCTAAATTACGACGGTTAATGTGACGAAATCGTAGTTGTCCAGAAAACAATTACATACGTATATCTACTTTTTTTTCTTATAACTTGTATATACGAATACATTTTTGTAAATCATGTACGGCGGTTATTTTAATAATAATCTTAAGGTAAATCTGAATAAAATATTTTATATTTGTTTTTTTCGATTCGAAATTCGCGTAAAATCAAAAGAAACATTATATTGGTGACCTATCATTTATAAAAACAAAATAAAAATTATTTCGTACGAACCGACGCAAAAACATAACAATACGACTACATTTGATATTACAATCGATAAATTAATCAATAGCGACTTTTTTGCGTATTCATTCGATAAAAAACACCCGAAACACGCGAAATAAAAACGGTAGATTTTTCTTCTCGAGTAACTGAAACGGATTTGTATCGCACGTTCTCGCCTGGCTACCTTTCGAACCAACTGAAGTTATTTTAATACGTATACGAGCGCATACAATCGTATAAACAGCCTACTGCTCACTGTGTGACGTATTTGTTTAAATTGGTGCGACAAAACACTTTGTTTGAAATATAATGTTAAGAGAAACGCGAGGAGATGGTCAGTCGGCATATCCACAATAATTGTCTCCGGATTTGACGCGCGCACGCGACATAAATTATTAAATATTCGTCTCCCCATGAATTTTGAATAAGGTACTCAGAGAAAAAACAACAACGTAATAACGAGAACGTACTATTATTATTTTTAACGCGTACGGTCTCGCGACCATTTATAAGTCATTGTTATCTACGAAAGATAATCAAAACATTAGTGGACAAATCGATAGTTTTATTAATTTCGTTTTGTAAAGGAATTTAAATTAATCGTATTTTATACGGTCGTTCCGAACGTAACGGCACTTCCAATTTCAATGAAAATCAATTTATCGGTATATTGTACGTCTGCGGAACGAAAAGGTAACTCAAGAAAGATCGTTTTTTTACAATCTTAATCATACGGCGGTTTTGTTAAATTTTTACTTTGACTGAAATATTTGCATTTTATTTCTTCCAAAATTGTTATCATTTATGCCATTAGTAAACTAATTACTAAAAAAAAAAGTACAAAACAGAATTGTTAAAATCTTTCTTAAAGATAACGCAAAAACGAGTAGTAATGAGCCTAGATCATTAAAATGCAAAATCACGCAAACGTGCTATACTTGACTACTGAGTAATCAAACACCTTAAAGAACCTAAAGGACAAAAACTTAAATAGGTAAATTTATTTTATGAAAAACCAGCGTTGCGTTCAGTAATACTTACTATTTTCATTTTTTTCCAATTTAAATAATACAATCTTACTTATTATAATTAATTAATTAAACGGCGGATTGAAATTAAAATAATAGTTTTTTATAACCTATACAAATTTAGTCAACTCGTTTGAAATTATCATTATATATATAGTAAACGAAGTATATATTACATAATTGTATTCAAATATACTCCGTAGTATATAATAATCAATTTTGCCTTTTGTACGGCTTAGGTTTTAGTTAAATAACAACGATGACATAATGTTTAACGTAAATAATTTTATAATTTTATTATTCATCGTCCATGTAGTCACATAGATATATAACAAGGTTTAACGGGATATGGTTCAAATTCTAATAAAACTATTTCGTTTCATAAAATTACGCACGTTATAAAAAAATTTTTTTATTAAACATTTTTTCCGTATTGGCGCAAAAAAATTAATTAAATTCCGCGAAAAAATCTTAAACAACAAAAGCCGGTGATCAATAAATGAATAAATAAATATATATATATATATATATGGCCCGTGTATTATGGAAATTCGTTCGTATTTTTTTAGATTTACCAGATACGCGATTAATTTCCAACGTATTTGCTTTAATTATGTTAAGCGCGAACTCTAATAACAAACATCTGTTGTCGCCGGCAAATGACCGGCTTTTACATTGGCTAACTAAATTGGCATACTTATGTATCTCATTCGTCATGATAAATTAAGGTAACAAATAATTCCTAGTTGTAACACTAAAATATTTTTTATTTTATACATTTTACCGTATTAAGTATATACGCGACGCCTATTTGTAAACGAAAATTCACTAACATTTTTTTTAAATTTCGAGTCTGGTTATAAAAAGCGACTATTCCATATCGTTATTGGATACAAAAGATTAAATATTCTCCGCCTCCATTTAAATTCGAGATTAGGTTAGGTTAACCTAACTTATCGAGCCGTCGTATTTTTCTACATTGTCCCCGTCTAAGCTCTATACTACGTCGCGATTAAATATCGCGTTAAACGTAAAAATATAATACGACCCGAATACCCCACCACACTCCTGAATGTATAAATAATAGAAATATATGGATGTAAATGAAATCGTAACGATCACGAACATAGAACGTTAAAAACCAATTTTATCGTATCGAATATTTTTTTGAAAAATTGCGCGTTACGTAGTACGTATTTGTGAATCAATAACGTTACACTACTTATGTTGGCCATAAATTAGGCGTCGAACGATTTAAACGTTTACTAGAGAAATAAATTATGCGCGTTTATATAATATCGCGACTCTATTGTATAGAAAGTCGTACGATATAAATATTACTCACTTTGAGCGCGAAACTTGCGTTCTTTCGTTTTATGTTATATGGACGTGGATGATCTGAAAACAAACAAAAAACCAGAAGGAAATTTAAATAACCATCGACGGATTTTCGAACCGTTTTATTTATGGAGTCATCGTGCGGGGCCGGGGCAATAACTGATTTAATACAGACGTAATTACATTTTGAAAACAAGATCGCCCATACGCAACGAGCACCAAGCGTACACATAGAAATTATAAGCCAGACGCGTGGAATAATCTATAGTGAAAGTCGTTAAATGTTTTTGTTTCTATTCATAAAACCGCGCACAACGCAAATGTCCACTTATCCGGACGAAATAAAATCTCCTCGACGAGTGGCGCGCGTTACTATTACGTAACATTGCGTACGAGTTAAACGAAATTATTGTTTCAAAACGTCGTACGAGAATCCAATTTCATACTTTCGATCGGTGGTTTTTCGAGTATAATTTTTACTCGTCGGATTCAAACGTACTTTTGTATTGCCGGCATTGTGTAACGTTCGTTCAGCGAACGCATGGCCGAACAATGTTTGAACGCGCGTCGCACGGATGCGTTCTATATATATATATATATATATATATACGTAAAATAATCTCCTGTGCAAGGAGATCTGAATCGCGCGTGTTCGATGACGCTGTTCGTGCGAGTGTTTCAAAAACAATAACAGTCATGTGTAATGACGCCTTAATTAAAACGATAGTTATCTACGTAAATGCGTGTCACGTTGTCACATATATCGTCCGTACGGAGCCGTCTACGACGCGGAAATATATTTGGTTCCGATAAATTCAACGAACGTGGTGGATCGAGAGACGGGAATCGTAGTGAAACTCGTCGAAAACGTAATTCGGTACGATTTACGAGACGATCGAAAATAGACGACAAACGAAAACGTGGCCTACACTCGCACCGTCGTACGTGCATATTCGTATCCGCGCTTTATTTCGAATCGAACACTTTATTTGAATAAATGTTTCCAAAGGACGTTTACTGTACAACGTTACCGTTTTGGCTAGTTTGTTGCAAACGCAACCGCCGCACGTCCATCTCCAAATATCGATTAATATTCAAGCGAAAATTTCGTGCGGAGACGAAAACCGTTAAAACAATGACGTATTCGTGTTATTCGACGTTCCGTCGATTGTGGTTTAACGGCAAGAATAAATTTAGTCGCTGATAATATAAATCGAACGTAATGAATACGTAGAGGAGCTCCGACAGGGAAAGTAAACCGGCATCTCCGGAATCTAATCGTGTTATTTTGCACCGGAAATGAGTTAAAAAAAAAAAAGGAAGAAGGCAAATAAGGAGTACTGGACTAAATAAACTGAGAAAAATTCAATTCCACGGCGGTTCCCTACCTATTTACTTTCGGCTTTTGTTGCTGTTGTTGTTGTTGCTGCCGTTGTTAGCTTTAGAACGAATCGCGCTACGTCGGCTTTGGTCCCGTTTAATTTACATTATTGTACGATAAACTAGCCGGGTATTGTGGTACGTCGTATTCGAATATAAATTGTCGACGAATGTTCGCAATTTTCGTCAGCGACGAGGAATTACGGTGAAATATTCTTTCGGAAACTGACGGCATACAGACACGGCGCTAAATAGCGGGTGGATATGTCGGAGGGAAAAACGAATACGGGGGCGGTCGTATACCGAACGAAATTCTCGTTTTTCCTTCGTCCCGTGAAATTCGTAAAATGTACGCTACGAAAATCGGAGGCGGCGCATAGTTTCGGCAGTGGTTGCAGAATTCAAAGAACGTTCTCGAGCCACCGACAAATAAATACCTATTTCGGAAACGGGATGGTCTATAAATACGAAGGCCGTCGGGTTTCGGAAATATGTCGACGGAAAAAACGAAATTCGAAACGTTCCGGTTCGGACGACGTGGCCTTAGGTAGTTAATAAGATTACTGTCGCGCGTAAAAACCGAAAAATTTCGCGAACTTAAACGCAATAATCTTTACTTATTTACTACACGTTTTAATTACGGCCGGTGCCTTTAGACTTTTATACGAACCGAGTTGGCGTTTTTTTTTCGAAATGGTCGTTCGCCGGTTCGTCGACGTATTTCCCTAGGGAAGAACAAGCTCGCCCCGTACCACCCACTCTGAAAAATAATCTTAGGCCCGGCGATAGTACGTTTTTAACGTGTTGGCAATATTTCGTAGGGTATCTACGCGTACACTTCCCGTACGGTCTCAAGGTTTTTTTCAGACGTTGACGCGAAACAAGCTCGCAGATATTTGCACGATCCGCCGCTATTCGACAGTAATAATAGTAATAATAATAATACCGCGGAGACGCGGGAAAATTGTTATAATATAGACCGCAGTCGCGGTAATGACGGTGTTTAATACCGCCATTGCCAATGGTAACAATGACAAGAAATTATCGAAATTACCCGCGACAACCTAGTCGCGTAGGTACGAATAATAGCGATATATTTTTCATTGAGGTTAGTCAAGTTCGAAGATAATAGTTTAATAATAATAGGCGCGCGCGTTACGATTGTAAAACTAGCCGAATATGACGCAGATATGTGCGTATTAGCGCGACGGAACACAATTTATTACCGAAATAATTTCGAACGTACCTTTGAATCTCGTTTGAACTCGAGAGTTATTATCGAAACCGACGTAAGGCGTTCGATAAATTATACGGTTAATGAATGCCACCGGTCAATAAGGTACTGCACTTACCCAATTACGTTCGTCACACGTTACCTTGAAACGGCGTATCGGTTCCGTGACATTTTAAAAGGTCGCGACCCGACGGATCTCCTAATCACACGGTCCTCGTTGAAATCGAGCGTTATTAACGTTATTAAATCTCACGAGTGTATCCGATTCTTTTTGTCGTTAGGGTCTTTTCGTTAGATGGAAAATTATTCGTCGCGACGTCAAGACGAAATAACGAATTTCGCGAATATTTTAACGCTTCGTACACAAAAACGCGTACTTCCAAACCCGCGGCGATTATTATTCGTACAATTACTACGACAGCGCGTGTTTCATACATTTTTAACACACGTTTACTATTCACCGACCCGGTAGTTAAATTTTAAAAATAAAATATTCGACAATGTCGTATCAGTCAATAAGAACGAAATTATTAAGAAAAAATTCCCTAATTCCAAATACGTGTTTACCACCGAATATTTAAATTACAAAAAAGAAAAACAAATTTCGGTACGAAATCAAGATTTAAACTATGCGTAACAAATTTAAAATGTTGACTTTTGTAAAATGAAGACCTCGCGTGATACTTATCATTTCGACGTATTTTAGTATTAAATTTGAAAAAAATATTTGATCATGATATGAATATATACGACATATATCCCGTACCATTGTGAAATAAATAAACGTTACTTACATATACACATATTCGTTGTTGTTCGTGTTTTTCGATAGTAAAACTCGTCAATTTAGCGTCTACTTATCCGCTAAACGTCTACAACCACATAGAATCCTATTTGAATACGTTTGCGTTTAATTTGGAAAATGTTTGTCCTATAAAACGATTTTCGTACAATTGCCGTCATTCGCGTTAAATACCGATATTTTTCGTTAAAGAACATTTTTAATAAACCTTTTTAAGAAAAAAATGTTCGTTAATAATAAGATCGTAAATATTTTCGTAATTAATCAACGTCTTTTCTTTTTGGTTTAATTAAAAAAATTATCGTAAAAGGTATTCGCCAATAAGAGACGTAATCGTGTATTTTTTTTTCAAATCAATACGCTTTAAAAATTTCGTTAAAAAATATTACCTCTAAAGAAACGCGTGCGTTTTTGTCGATTATACTTTACTATACTCGTAACTACTAGAATCGTATCTTAGTAGAGACCCATCGGTACGTACCTAACAAAAACATTACTAACTTCACGGAAATAGTTTCCGCAAGTCGGCGTGAAAATACGGTAGTTAAATTGTAGGCAAAGTGTTGGACGAATTCGAAGAACGATTTTTATTTATATATTTTTACGAGACAACGTAAAAAAATAACGTCCGAGCGGAAATACATCGCGAATTATAATCGTTATTTATTTCGGCCTCGTTTTTTGCGCGTGAACGTAATTTACGCGCGATTTAAACGCAACAGACTCGGGCGCCGCTTAGCACGTACTTAAACGTTATAATGTCAGATTGAACGGATAAGTGGCAGCTGGATAAACCGCTGCAATAAACGATACAAGAAAAAAGTACACGAGAATGTCTGAGAAAACACACGGTCAGGTGAGTCGAACATTTAGGTCTATCGTCGTTTTATCGGGTGGGCAAAAACGCCGCTAAGCCAACTACAGTTAACACTTATCGTGTCCGGGAACACATTATTGTTCAAGATTACATAGGTATATTACCGTCGTACTCGTCGTATCCTCGAAAGTGTTTTTCGGATTTCCTTACGCGCGTACTTTACGACATTCCGTACATTTTATCCGGAAACGTCTTTTTCGTTTCGTTGAACGTATCGCGGCCATTGTCAGTCGTCGCGCGTAAGATATATCGTGGCCGTTAGCGCGAGTACGCGCGTACAAAGGAACCGACGTTTAAGGCGATACCAATTTCCCTACGAGACCATCGATTAGGTTGCCGATTCTATTATTTGCCAATTCCTTCCAAATTTGTACTTTCGAGCAATCGCCCATTCGGGGTGTCGAAAATCTCCACGAGAAAATTGTAAACGGAAACCGACGTACTTACGTACGGAAAACGTATTCAGCTACGGACACTCTAAACACCGGCATTCCACTTAATTCGGTTTATAGGTGAGTGTTTTCGTTCCGCCAAGCAATAATAAAGATACGGATTTGTACGTATACGATTTAAAACGGATATTCGGGTATATTTACGCGAAAATGAAAAATTACGCGTCGAAACGGCCGTTAAATTTATTTACTACTCGCGGCGTGTATATTTTACAACGAATAACGTCTTAAAAAACTATAGGTAGTTATAAAATATTACGATATAGACGTGTATCCGACGTGACAGCTTCATTTTTTATTATAAGGTATCCACCGACTACCGATTAACTATATTATTCGTATATATATATATATATATCTTGCACGTGAGTTGCCAAGCGGTTATCTATAGTGCACGCGTATGTGATGCACATCATTCATCCGACTAAGGTGTATATTAATAGTCTCGAAGGAAAACGGTTTTTTTTTGTTTGTTAAATTAAAAAAGTTCGTTCAGTTGAACACAATGACGCAACAGTTATTATCGAATTCGTCGAAGTTCGATTGAACAAACACGAATTCTAACTGTGACCATATAATAACGTTCCACGTTATACATCGTCGAAAGGAATTACAAATACTAGTTTCATGTTCTAACCTAACCGAGCCACTGATCGTGTAGTGTAGGTATAATATATTCACGTAGAGTCGTATTTTTATTTAGCCTGTATATTAATTTACATCGAAGCTTACTACGCATATTACGTAAAACTGTTCCAATCACACTAGCGAAACAATTATTATTAATTTCAACGATATATAATCGTTGGTTTATCGACCTCAGGGTAAATATATAATTAAAGTTAATTTATGCGCGTTTGTTGATATTATAAACACGACCTACTTCCAACATTTTAACCACGTGAAATATAAATATTTATGCGAATTAATATCGAACGACGTACTGTTCGATCGGACTTTTTTCCCGTTCCAATATTATTTACCTCGAAACCAAATGGATTAAGCAACCTCGCCTATATCGAATTTCGTTACAAGTTCATTTTCTTATTTGTGCAAAAAGAACCTTCTCGCGTTATATTTTATCAGTTTCGGGCGAATATCCACTCGCGATAAATATAATAAGTAAATTCGTTCTACGTACTTCGAATGTACGAATTTTCGAATTATTATAGAAATCGTACGTTTTGAAATTAAAAAAAAAACGCGTATCTCCTTTGATGTTCAAGAGTTAATGTCGAAAATTTACGTTAAAAAACACCAATTATTACGCGTATACCTTTTATGTAACGTTTCTTTCCTCGTGTACGTAAATTGTGATTGTAAATGTGTTCTGCGCTTTTGTAATATGGTTTAGTAATTCGGTCGTGAATCAATCCGCCCCGTGTATAATCGAATCGTCTAATTCGAAGATACATATTTCGATTTTAATCGGATAATACGGGTCCGTTACAGTGATTTGACAATTTAAAAACGGACGTCGATTTTCGTACGTAATTTCGGTCGGATATTACGCATCTCTTAGACGAGATTTTTCCGCGGATATTCAAATACAACACATAACAGGCTTGGTCATACCGTTTGTATGACCACACTGCCGGCAATATTTGGTACGAATATTTTTCGAAACTATTCCCGCGTTATGGGGGAATAATAATTATATTTCCCCTATAGAGAATTAACAACGGTCCAGAAAAAGCGAAACTACGCGAACGATGAAAACCTAGGGCGGGCGTTACATAAGAAATTGCGTAAAACGCGACGTTTCGGTACTATGTAATTTGACGTTCTAACGTTGAACCGCAATTTTCGCGCTTAATCTAAACCGGAGAATAATATTATTCAACCGGTGTCGACCGGCGTAGATTGTGCGGTAAAAACAATTAAATGTGGAGCAAGTACGCCGACGATTGTCTTAAGAATAACGGGTATCCGTGAATGTAATATCGCGATATACGATGTTGCCGTACTAGAGCCTATGACGAGTGAAAATTGTCGGGACCAAAAAACGTTAAAAATTTCCTACGAGAGCACGTGTCATTTTCGGATATTCGTTTCGAACGTTCGAATCAAATATTAGCCCCATTCGTACGTTCATCGTGGTCGTTAGAGTTGCCCCTTAATTCGATTCGTCGCGGCGTGATTTATTGTCGACCGAAACCGGCGTACGTTCGAATATCTCCGAATTGTCACGGATATTCCGTTCGTTTTCCCGATTTTTGGTTATTCGCGTCAGCGGTCCCGTAAAACCGTTGGCGAACGCCCACGATCGCGACCAACGAGTATTTTACGAGCACGAAACGATATGGCGAGCGTCGAGCCGCAAACGTACACCCGATCCGGACCGATCGCGCGGCGTACGATAACGCGTAACGAATGTGGAAAACGAACGAGAAAAACGCCAACACTGGAGGCGGCGGTGGTGCGTTTGTCCGGCGTCCTTGGCTGCTCCAAATAAGTAACGAACGATATTCGAATCTGGGTCGCGAACGGGCCCCGCGTTGTTCGTCAAAAAATGCCCGGAGCTCGCGTTATGAATAACGCGCGTTGGATATCCGAAACCGGCAGCTAGTGTCGGGCTGAGCGTTTTCCTCGCGAATATTTCGGATTACGTGTTGGAATTAATTACGCGGCGCCTAAATAAACGGACGGTAATCGAGTAAACGGCGCGAAAGCGGTCACGCCCCTGAACGTCTTTTGACAAATTATACGCGCGCGTCACGGTCCGGATTATTATTTTTCTATATTATTATTATTATTGTTGATACGAATACGTTTTATAAGCCGCGGGGATGAATCGTTTGGCCAATTCTCGGCTCCGGGCGATGATTACGCGTATCGGGCTGTACAGCGCATTTGACCGATACGATTCTTCGAAAATCGTGTTGTTTTTACCGCACGCGGACGTAATAATTATAGATTACATACCCATCCTAAGGGTGTCCGAAGTAGGGCCGACGATTAACGTTTACTAGTATATAAATTTCGGATCGTTCGTCACCGGTATTATTATTGCCCGTCAGTTCGATCAGTGATCATCGAAATCGATTACGCTTAATTGTTTAATCCGCGTTCGCTTCGACGATAATTAAAAGTTCTTTTACGTTAGATCGTCTATCCGTGCACAATGGCGGCCAAAGTAAGTGTTGGACATCACCGTTAATATTCGCGTCGATTGTTTTACGGTTCGGCGACCGATATAAGCGCGTAAAAGTTCAACAGACGGAGCGACTAATTTCAAAATCCGAAGCTCGCGATATTTTCTATTTTGAATACGCAACGGATTCTTCGCCGCGTTGCAAAAAACGTAGTATGATTTAATGAGCAACTTTCAATCGAAACGAACGCGTCGTATCGTAATTTATCGTTTCACAAGACTGATTGATGTACATCGATAGTTACAAATATACCTCGTGACCCGTTTTTTTTTTTTTTTGGTAAAGAATGTTTCACGACGAATTCAGATATACTGGACGATATTCGACGGACAGCTATTTGGCTTACGGATATCGAATTAAATTGCACGACGAATTTGTTTTCAACTATTCGGATATTTTTATGATAGAATGTCGATTGAATATTTTTTTAGAGAAATTTCAATAAATTATGTCGTTTCGCTTGATTGGAACACAATAAATTATTATGTTAAAAACGTATACCGTGAACGTATTTATTAGATGACTAAAGTATACAGGCTTTTTCTCCGTAATCCGTCTTCCAAAATAATGAACGAAATATGTAACGTAAAATCAATATTATTTATCGTTACGTTAAAACCGTCAGGTTGTGTATACTGTTACTGATAAATTTTGGTTAACGAAATAATTTAGTTTAAATTTCTTGAATTTTAATCGCGAAATGTCTGCCGGTATTTATACTTTTCTACTACAAGACATATTTTGTTCAAACCTTTGAATAAATTCGATACGTTCCGAATTTTCCATTGGACGGACGTATAAATCTAAAACTAAATTTTTACTTAAAACCCTAATAAAAGACGCGACGAATGGCTAAATATTTGGTTTGTGAAATATTAAATATACGAACACTATATACGTTTAGTTGCATAAGTATATATATATATATATAACATAGCCGTATAATTTGTTTGCTTTTAATATTCATTTGAATAGCGTATTTATTTTATGGATATTGTGATACGATTATAATAAATACATTATATACGTACGACTAACGCGTAATAATAACGGCGCCAAGAGCAACAATATATTTTATTCCTTTTTGAAATTTCGTTAAAAAAATATCGCTGCGAAGTTAAAATAAACACGTTAAGGGCATGCTCTATTTTTTTTCAACAATGAAAAATATTTAAAAAATACTATTCCTATTTAATATACGTGACTGAACTATAAACCCTTCAGTTAGAGGCCAATATTTGTCGCAAACATAAAAAAAATCTGTAACAAGGCCAAAACGATAATTACTATCGATTTCAGGTTTTAATTCTACTTTCACAATAGGTTTAGGTACATAGATACATAGTACGTATATTAAATAATATACGCGTATTTATATATATATATTACCGTTCGATTTAAAAATATTTTTAATTTCAAAACGAAATTACTTCGTTATGAAAACGTCGGAAAACCAGATTTTCGACGTTGATCAATCCGACTGTTTCGATAAATTCCTACCGTCGTTTTCGCCGAACGGATGATTAAGGCATTTCGTTGTTCTTTTAAGGCGTATCTTTAAGGCTTCGTTTCGCAAACGCTCGACATCAACAAAGCGAGTTGAATTTCGCTCCGGCGCGTACATGAGAATCAACCAAAAACGTAATTGCGTCAGAACGAAAACGAGTAGCGCGTTAAACCAGTTCGTTCCCGACCCGTTCGAATACCGCGTCGTTAATTAATCGTCGATCGTTACATAGAATTCGTATCGCGAATATTTTCGCCGAGGAAAATGATCGGAGTAAGCACGCGCGCGGCGAGTAGAAACAACGCTTTTTACGGACCGCTCGGGGAACGACATAAATCGAATTCGCGCAAAATTCCTAATCGCGGCGCGAATAACGATTAATCGATCGATACGTATCGCCATTATTTACCTATTACAACGTAGGTACTGGGAAATGAGAAATCGCGTATGGCTTAATCCCGTACGGACCAGTCGTTCCCAGTGGTCGGTTACGCGTACGCGTAAACGCTCGACGTTATATAATAATAATAATATACGGATTTACTATGCGCCGGTATACCGTACTACATTATATTGGCGGCTTTAATCTTCGTACGCGACCGAAACCGGTTTTTGTGTACCACTAATATACATGTGTCAATGCGTGCGCGCCGGTGCGCGCTTTCGTTTTCATCATCGCGTTTCGCCTTATCAAGATGTCTAATGTACTCGCGGTATTGCGCGCGCTCCAATCGTCGATTGTGGTTGAAAATGCGAAAACGAGAACGTCCAGACGGATTGCCAGCGCGTTCGAGCGGTTAACTCAACGGCACGGTCCGTAATATTCTCGCCGCCATTTTCGACCCGAAAACGCGTTTTTCCACGATTTTTGAACTACGAACAAATCGCGACGCGACCGACCGGTTTTATATCGCGCGAATTTACCGCGTATACCGGAAACGCGTTTTTTTCGGATCCCTACTACGACGACGTTTTCGTTTTCAGGCTCTGATCATCGCCTGTTTGGCCTTCCAGTCGGGTATCGTCACTGGGTCAGATTGCCCGCCCTCGTACGCGCCCGGACACGGACAAAGACAATATCCATCGCCGTCGTATCCGTCTCCTTCTTACGGCGTCCCGTCAACGTCGTACGACCAACCGAAATACCCAATAGCCCAATACTCGACTCCTGCGTACGGCGCCAGACCTTCTCCGCAACCTTACTCCGCCGCTCCAGCGTATGGTAAACCACAGTCGTACTCTTCTCCTTCCTATCCTGCCGCTCCTTATCCTTCCCCCTCGTACTCCGCTCCCTCGTACTCTGCTCCTTCATACTCCGCTTCTTCATACTCCGCTCCCTCATACTCCGCTCCCTCATACTCCGCTCCCTCATACTCCGCTCCTTCGTACACCACACCTTCGTACTCCGCCCCCCAATCGCCGACTTACGGCAAACCACAATCATATTCCGCCCCGTCCTACTCTGCCCCGAACTACGGAAACCAACAGCCTTACTCCGCTCCGGCTTACAGTAAATCGGAATCCTATGGCGCTCCAGCTTATGGCAAACCTCAGTCCTACTCTGCTCCATCTTACACTACCCCAGCGTATGGCAAACAACAACAACAACAACAACAATCGTACTCGGCCAATTCCTACGCCAACCCGTCCACCTATTCGGCGCCAGATTACGGAAAACCTCAATCGTCCTCCGTGTCTTACGAACAACCCAAATACCCGGCGGCAACTGGCCAATCGTACTCGACTTCCACGTACGACGTTAAACCGCAATCGTACTTGGGCGCCCCCGACGCGTCGTACGGCAAACAACAGACCTCCTACCGTGCACCCGCCTACCCGGGCAGCCAGCCGTCGTACCCGAGCCAAAAAGCGTATGCCGAAGAATCGTACGCGCCGGTCCCGTACAGTTTCGAATACAGCGTGAACGACGAGCAGACGTACGACGTCAAGAGCCAAAGGGAGGAAAGCGACGGTTACCGGGTGAAGGGATACTACACGTTGTTGGAGTCCGACGGTTCTCGCAGGACGGTCGAGTACACGGCCGACGAAAACGGTTTCAACGCGGACGTGAAGAAAGACGAAGGCAGCGGCTACGGTAAGGCGGCCTACAGCAGGGACGTGCAAGCGTACAAGCCAGCACCGGCGGCCGCGTACAACGCGCCGGCTTACAACAAGCAAGCACCGGCAGCCGCTTACAACGCGCCGGCCTATAACAAGCCAACACCAGCGGCCACGTACAACGCGCCGGCATACGGCAAACAAGAACCGGCCGCGTACAACGCACCGACTTACGGACCGCCGGCCAACAACGATTCTCAACAATATGAGGCACCGTCATACTAACAACCGTTTCGTCGTACATATTAATTATTATTATTATTATTGTCGACGTCGTAATTTCGAACAAAATTATCGATTTGTGTAAGTTAGTTCGTCATAATTTTACAGCCACGGACTATTTAATATTTAAATGAAAGTACAATAAACGATGTTTTTCGTCGTTCTCTAATATATCTATATATATCTATATTTGTCGTAATTACGGTTTTTTTATATGTTTTTTACTCGAAACTGTTTCTCTCCGTTATTCCGATGGTAATTAACATTTTCGCTTAATCGGTCAATTTTTTTTAAGCGATAGCGTCGTTTATATGAATCCGCTGAATCGACTAATGTGACGCGTGTTGAAAATATTCACGCAAACGGTCTCGCGTTCGCCACCATTTTTGTAAGTTACATTTGTCGACTATATTGAAATATACGGTTTTCATATTAAACGGTCGTTGATTAAATCGGACGGATATTCTCGTTGCGAATTTCGCACGAGAATTGTGTGGATATCGAGATTCTTGTTTTCGTAACTGAGAAATTAAAATACAAAGCGATCTTGACATATTAAAACTGTACACGCTGCATAAGATATTATCGGACATTTTCGCAACGAAAAATTTGCTGACTGCGTATAATGCGTACCGATACTAAAAAAAGTAAAAAGAAAAGAAATAACGGGCGTAAATGGATTTTTTTTTTACTCATCTGGTCGTCCCCGCGAAACTCTTGAGCTGTGGCTTTGTTATTCAAATGACACGACGAGAACTGGATTTGTATTTACACAGTATAATAACGCGAGTTTTACCCTACCGCTTCCCTTCGCACTTCAACAATCTTCGAATGATTTACAAAATAATATCCGCGGAAACGTTTAGAAATGTTTAAAACCGACAAAATGTTAATTAGTTATGATTATCGACACGGATTTAAAGTATGTATGGAAGGTATATCGTTAATTACGATAAATTAAAATTATTAAATGTACAATACATTATCTTCCTACATAAATATATATACCAACGTAACTTCGCAATAATATAGAACTACTATAATTTATATATAAATATAAATTAGAATCGTTTATGACGGAATTAAATATCGCTAGGACGATATTATTTAGGAAAAATAAATATATAAAAATACGTCAAACTATCAATTTGGAGTGATTCACAATAAAATACTTTTAAAGATATTACTATAAATATTATTTGTTAGTGTCGTCATTAAAAATAGGCAGTAAAAATGTTTATAACGTATACTTTCACGCCATAATTAAAAAAAATCAATCGAGACGATATTATTAGTTATAATAATTTTACGAATTTACTATAAATAAATTCACTTTTATATACATATTACACGCGACCTAATTAAGTTTATAATTTTTATTATAAATATAAAGAATTTTTACTTAATTATAGAAACCTAAAACTCGAACATTTGAAATCCAATATTTAAACGTTGTATATTCGTTCCATATTATATATAGTAAATTTTGAAAATCTTTAATGTAAAGTTAACATTTGATATTAAGCAATTTTGTAATCTTGACACGATTCGAAATATTGTTCTTTGAACCTAACGATTTTTCATTGCTTTGATCCGAATGGACATTATATAATAATATAGCGTTCTCTTGTGGGGCACGCGGATAATTTAAACACATAAAATAGTACCCGAAATCATAACTGTTTTTAGATCGCTTAATTTAATTTAATAATGATAACTTTTCACTTTCACTTTCAACTATCGTTTAAAAAATATACGGTAAATAAAAATTTACTATTTGACAATAAAATTGAACGCGAAATTTGTTCGTAGAAGTTATCGTAATATTACAATTGTACACAACAAGTAAATAAATTTAAAAACTACAACGGTAATTTTCAATAGAAAATTATACGCAATAAACATTCTATTATATTTTTAAATTGGATAAAATATATCAAGTGCACTTAAACATATAGTCTCGTGGTATTCTTAATCAAGTACTTCAGTTGGGTACTGTGGTTGTAATTTATATAACGTACTTACAGTGACTTTTATAAATTATTATTTTCGAAATATTACACGTATATATATATAATCTCATATTTTTATACGTAGTTTCAAATTTTTTGATTGGATTTTATTTGCAAGTACTGAAACGTTTCCCAAAATAAAAATATACATAATTAAACCGCCAACCACTATTTCATTCCACTTAAAAATTAACAACCCGCTCTTAATCAACAATTTCAATTCTAAATAATTATTATAGAATAAAATATAATACGTAACGAATTGAGTCGCTATTTTATTTTTTAAGATAAATTTAATATATGATAATATAAACGTTCTAGGTAATCTTTTAAACGTACATTTTAAAATACCGAAAATTCCGTACACTCATTTAATAAAAACTTTTGTATAGCGTATCGTAAAGAAATCTAAATACTTTAATTATTAACGAAAACGAGCGAATTAACGAAAAAAATTAATTTAAACGCTTTAAGCTGAATTAATAAGCTAAATAAATAAATCGACTTATTTGTATGTTTTAATATAATTTATGAAGCGCCCGTTTGTTGAACATTTCGCTTTATTATACGTGAAGTGTGAATATACGTCGGCGGTTTAGTCTTAACGAGCTGTTGACTATCTTATAATAATTACAAAGACGCGTATGAGATTTCGTCAAAAAATTTATTCTCCAGCGGGTTAACGATACCGGTTAAAACTTTGACGATTAACCGTAAAACGATAAGTTCGTATAGCGCAAATCTAAACTAACTAAATTTATTTGTTAACGACGAAATTATTCGACTATTTAGGTAGAAGAGTTTAACGAAATTTACGTTTTCGATCGGCCAATAGTCCAGTTTAGGTGGGTTATATTCGTGAAACGAACGAAACGCGACTCGGTTGTTACGGGCGTTACTAAGTGCGAAATGTTTGTCCGACTTTTATAGCGACCGTCGGCTAGTGACGCGAAACGCGAAAACGTGCCGATGGGAACCCGGGAGATGGTTGACTGAAACACGCGGCCACTTCAATTACGGTATCGTCGTTACTCGTTGTCCCGAAATTCCGTCGCAAAGTCCGTTTTACCGCCGGAGCACTCGTGTGACGATTGTCGCATTTCGGCGCATTCGCCGTGTCTATGTCGCGTCGTAATTATCGTCAACTTTTTATTCCCCCACCATCGAATTCCGTCCGATATAATACAAGCGTACACTTTTCCTCTCGCCACACACAATTGTGTCGATATTTCGTTGTAATCTAACCGTACGTATTAGCGTACGTTAATGACGCGTTATTGTATATAACGCGTACGACCGTTTTTTTCGGCCCGGGCGTGGTGTCCCCGCGGGTACCGTAGCCCCGAGGGCTGCCTTACGATTGCCGATCCGCGGTCTGTACGGCCGAGAACCACCACCATAGGACGTAACGTCCGACGTTGTTGCACGTGCCCCCACGCGACCGCCGCCGCCGACGCCGCCACTGATCCGAACGCGCGCACACACAGGCACACGGTCCCCGTTAACTTTAGGAGTATATAAACCGAAAACAGCGCGACCGAGGAAATAATATTGTCCCATCCGACGAAGCGCCGTGAACTGGTCCCCGATTGCGGAAGGAAAGAGTAACTCGCACGAACAACACACACGAATCATGGCGTTCACCGTGAGTATATCGTTATTAATATTGTTTTAACGTTCGGTCGCGGCGCGCGGCGTCCATTTCCGAATATTAATCAACCGGTTCCGCGATTATGCCGACGACCACTACTCGTTTCGAAACGTATTCAATCGACGCCATCCAATCTGTCGGCGAACGTCGTTTTTTCATTTTTTTTTTCGCGTTTTCGTTTCCTTTACACGCGTGCCGTATGTATATATTTCCTACAACGACGTTCGTTCACGCGGTACAGTTTTCGATTATGTATCGCACACTGAACGTTCCAGTGCGGAACGTGAGAGTTCGCTTTTTCACCGTCCCGTTAGAATAATTTACCGACGATTATTATTTTTATCACATATACAGATACACACTCACGAGCGCTCAAGCACGTTCGTTTTATATTTTCGATAACGACGAATCCAATTAATTCGATATACCTTCGTAATCGTTTACTCTTTAGTATCTCGTCGTTATTAGTAAGTCCGATTTTTTTTAATAATGGAATAAACGCGGATTCTATTCCCGTTCAAACGCTATAAGTTTGACGAAATCAAATTAATCGTTAATCGTCACGCGGAAATTTTCGATTTATTAGCGTTTTAAAATTCAACGTCGTCAAAATAATATACTATAATAGTAATAATATACTAAATATAATATATTTTTTAAATACGAAAGAGCATTTATAAAAACGTAATTTTACGTACTTATATAAGTTTCGATTCTCTCGTTCATAACGACTACATTAAGTGTGCGTTTCGGATAGCTCCAAATATATATATATATATATATATACACGATTATACGTTCAATACGGTAAATACTGTTGTTCGACGGATAGTTAGAAATTTCAAATTTCGTTCGTTATTTATACTAAAATATTAACGCTAGTTTAAATTAATAACGTGCACGGCCCGTTACTTTCGGTCCAACGAACGTAAAACGTTACATACAAAAATAGCAGTCCATAAGGCGGTAGTTCCGCTGATTCGCGGCGAAACAATTAAAACCGTTAAAAACACGCTGCACGCGACGTCCGTAGTAGTAATAATTCTTTATGACGAAAGCCGAACATTTTTGCTCGAGTAATTCCGGTCGCGGCGATTCCGTAATAAAGGGCGTGATAAAAGAAAATGGAATCGCTATGGAACGGCCGCTGCCGCTAATACGTTATAACGAACGGCGACATTTAACAAGCGCGCCGGCCCAAATAAATTCTCCGTTCCGAAACGACGGCCGGCCAACTAGAAACCCTTTCGAAAACACTCGAATGCCGCGCGCGCCCAATACACAAATCGACGCGTATTATTCCATCGTTGGCGTTACAATGCGCCGCAGAGACGGCTGAAAGGAAGAGAAATCGAAATGACAAAACAACTCTTTTATATTACGCCACGGCTCTCGCGCTATAGTCGAAGTCGCCGGTTAAGGCGATTTCTGTACCGGATCGTTTGAACGGTTTGGAAGCGAACGGATCTCGTACCAGTTTGACGACGACGACAATAGTGGGCCGTTATCGTCGGTTTTTTTTTCGTCAAACGGTTAAATTGGTCGAGCGATTATCGTAAGCGTCCGGACGTACCTTAATTAAAGCTGGGCGCGTCGAACGCGCAACGTTGAAACGGGGAAACCTCCGTGAATCGCACCCGATTATTATTCCGTAGAACGACATCGGACGATTGGAATTATCGTTAACGTGCGCGAGTTATTTGGCCGTAATTTAAACGTATTGGGTTATTCGTTATGCGCACGTTACGAACGCATTGACCTCGAGTCTAGACGAATTTAACGGAATAACGCGTCCAAACGCTTGAACACAACGTCGGTAATTTTTTATACCGTCGATTGTTATTATTATTATTACGGTGATTTTTTTTAACGCGTTGCTCAATTTCGTTTCGCTCATTCATATCGCTTTTACCGAAGCCCTTAATAAAACGACTATGGTAACGGTATACTACTATTTACGTATTTTACGTTAGTGTTAGAAAATGTCGACGGAACGTTCGTAAAAAAAAACCTATAAATATGGTTCGGCGTAAATATCGACGATTAATGTTGTCCCGCGTTCTATAGATTGTTGCAGTTTCGGCGTGCCTGTTAGCCGCCGCCCACGCCACGCCAATTTCCGTCCCGTCATACCCGTCACCGTCGTACACACCGGCACCAGCGTACTCGCCAACTCCGTCGTACAGTCCCGCTCCGTCGTACAGTCCCTCACCGTCGTACAGCCCTGCAGCTTCTTCGTACAGTCCCGCCGCACCGGCGTACAAACCGGCCTATAAACCAGCCCCGGCTTACACCGCCGGGCCGTCTTACACCGCCGGCCCGTCTTACACCGCCGGACCGTCTTACACGGCCGCACCAGCTGCGCCGTACAAATCGTACGAGCCCGAGTACCCAGCCAAACCGTACAGCTTCGAGTACAGCGTGAACGACCCGGCCACGTACGACGTGAAAAGCCAAGCGGAATACAGCGACGGCAAGAACGTGAAGGGCTACTACAGTCTGGTCGAGCCGGACGGTACCAAGAGGATCGTCGAATACACCGCCGACGAATACGGATTCAACGCGGTCGTCAAGAAGGAAGGCACGCCGTCGTACGCTCCCGCCGTCCCAGCCTACAACAAGCCCGCTTACAAGGCTCCCCCGGCTTACCCGGCCGCGTACCCAACACCCGCCTACTAACTCTGGCCCTCCGTATTCCACTTATGACTGCGACGATGACCCGTCCTCCGTCGAACACTTGCCCGGAACGAACGGCCGACATGAAATAATCATACGCCTATCGTCTTGCACGTTCTACCGTCGCGTTGTTATATTATTGCCGGGCACCGGTACTCGCTTTACGTACGACCGTTGTAATAGAACGATTATCGTTATTATTATTATTATTATTATTATTATTTAATGTTTACGTCTTCCTCGTTTTCATTGTATACCACTACACAATTGTTACGTGCGTTTTTATATGCTAATAAATATCGTAGAAAAGTATTTGAATTCTGTTTTTTTTTCGTAAGTCTGTACCTAACGCGAAACAACTCGTAAACATACACACACACACACACACACACACACACACACACACACACACACACACACACACACACACACACAAAAGCACGCAGACAAAATTCGCTTACCGACGGAACATAATATATTTCACGCCACTGCCCACCCGTCGCGACACACACACACACACACACACGTACGCACGCACGCGCACGCTATATTGTCTCGTAATCATAATAATCGCGTTATTATAGAGGTGTACCCATCGGCGTAGGCGGTCGGGAAAGAAAACCGAAACAATAAAGTTTACGAAATCTGTCGTCATTGCCGTTCGTCTCAGAAAGGTTACGGTAACGGATAAACGGCGTCAATCGCCCAGAAGCGTTCTGCGCAGACGCGCGAGCCCGAAGCCGTATAATTATTTTATCCGAACCGAACGAACAATGGCACGGGTACGGTGTCGCACACCAATCGTTATGTACACACGCAAAGACGAAAAACGTATAGAAATTCGTCGTTCCGGCACCTCGATTATGAAACGAACATACAATATTTACAGTTACGGTCGATTCATCCGATCCTGTCTCGTCGAAATCGTACCGAGTGGCATAACGTTTAGGGCTAATCAAAACCAATTTTTAACATTATACGACCGGATCGATCGTTTTACGTTTATAAGAAAACCGGAACAATAAACGTTATCGGTATGTCGTCCGCGTAACTTTTTCTTTTTTTATTTCGAATTACCATAATAAACGCGTGTCCGTAACGAGGACAATAACATTACTGCAATGGGAGCGAAAAATTAATTTTTCTTTTGGACAATTATACGCGACGTGTAAATTACGCGTTTTTAAGTAGGTATTTGACAATAATTTAAGGCGTAGATATGGCGGCAAACTAGTTTAAACACTGTAGGGCTTTAAAACAAAGGAATCACGTATTTTTTGGAACAATAAACGTTTCGATGAGGTTCGTATACGTATAAGTTAAAATTATATTTATTATTGAAACGTAATGTTGTACACCATACGATATAAATAGAGATCGTTGACGAAATGCGAATAAACCGAGACCGAAAATACGAATCGGTTCAAAGAAAAATTACTGAAATTCTATTTAAATTTGAAATACCGTTAATGATATATTTTCGTTACTATAGATATTATAATATATGTTGTAGTAATTGTTTGTGTACAACGTAAATTTTTAACCGTTTACAAACGATTTTTAAATTGAGAAATTATTACGAAAATAGAACTTTCCCTACAATATTTTAACATTTTCAGTGGATTCGTTAATTTAAGTGAGCCTCCTGATTTGCGTTCTTTACACTTCGTTCAATTTATCGAACGTCGTAAATATTATCGTTACTATTATTATTTTATTGTTTAAACTAATTCGGATAAATCGTTCCAATGTTAAACCGATTCTGTTCACGTTGCTATTTAATACGATACTTTTTAAGTTTTAAGTACATATAAGTGAAATTATGTAACAGATTTTTAATATATTTATATATATTAAATAATATAATCACCTTGAAATCTAATTTTTGTTTTTAATATCAATAATAAAACGTTCTATTAAATTTATAAACGTCAGATCGATTTTATTCCGACTTTATTTTTCATTATACCCAGTAGTTTCGATATGAAATATTTGTTCTATTGTTATCTTTTGATAATTATTTTTTGATGATCAATAAATGCGTTAAATATATGAAAACATACAGAATGCATATATCGTGTGTGTATATATATATATATTGAACGATGTAAATTGTTCAACGTGTAACGATCACATATTCGTATTTTTTATATCTTTTCAACGAAATTATATTTTTATTTCCTATAAATATAACCGGTCGTAGTAAAACTTGGATGTTTAAGCTTTATTAATTACAGGTTACGTTTTTGTTGTGTACGTCGTAAAATCATTTTTAGGTTTATTTTTAAAGCGATATTTATCGAGTTATAAATAAACACCCGTGTGAAAACGACGAATTCTTGTTATTCAATATAAACCTTAATCTTCATCGAGACCGTCAAATACTTCATAACGACGTTCTTTTTTCTTTATTAAAACGCCAAACGTAATCACAATATTGGAGAACGTACCGTACGTAAAGTGATCGCCGTCATTTTTTTACTTTTTTCGGCCGAGTTGAATAATTGTTGGGCTGTCGGAGGTAATTAACGAAAGAGATTACGTACGTACAATGACGAAATCAACGGTGTTCTTTTTTCAGTCATAACATTCTTTTTTCGTAAATTTTTCACGCGAGCGTATAAGACGTCCATAATGTCTAAGACAAGCGGAAGCTAGTAATTGCTAGTAAACTAAACGTGTTTATACGCTAAATAATTAAAGAAAAAAACGTTATAGGTATTAAGTACTGAAATAAATATATTTTAAAGAAAGTATTTGATATTTGGATCTATTCAAATTATTACGTATGCATTTTTTATCTAAGTATGGTACAAAAAAAAATATATATAATATATTATAAAAATAAAATAACGTTAAAGTAAGTTAGTTTTATTTAAAGAAAAATTGTTATCAAAAATTCAGTATGAAATATTGTTATATTATTATTTTACCGCGTGTATAAATCAAGTATTTACCAAAGAAATAAAAGCGAAAGCGTAATTATTAAATTATTTCGTGGCCATAAATTTAAAATAAATGCCTTTAGTATTATTGTAATTAACATACAATAATTCCTTTTTATAAATGTCTTTTGTTTTACAAGTTTTCATTTTTAACATTATAAATTTATCGTTTATCAAAATTACCGTTAGGTGTGTCAAATGAGTTTTCGAACTATTTATGGCGATAACGCGTAATTTTAGTTTTCACGCATAGTTTCCCCGTTTATACTGGCAAATATTTTTCAAGTGTTTAACGATTTAACGAGGTCGATAAATAAATAATCGCGAATTTCGGACGAACTTGCAAATAGTTGTAATTAAACATCATCATCATCATCTCCCTCGTCTTTATCCCATCTATTTGGGGTCGGCCACCTTCGTCCTAAACCTCCATCTGGCCCAATCTCTCAAATCCTCCACCCACACACTAGCAGTTCTCATATCCTCCTCAATCGTATTCAACTACTTCTTTGGTCTTCCCCTAACTCTTCTTCCTTCCAAACTTAATTCAATAACTATTCTTACTGCTTCCGAATTTTCTCCTCTCATAACATGACCAAACCATCTAAGTCTATTCTCTCTCATTTTATTCAAAAAATAATTTTACCCATTATATATAGTTGTAATTAAACGCGACCAAAAAAAGAAAAAAAAAATGTATGTATAATTAGTAAATTACGATAGTACGATCCAAATTTTTAACGCGGCGTATTAGAAAGTATTGTTAGGCAAAAGGGCGGTAACCATTAATGTTAAGCGCATAAAGAAAAGAGATTTAAATACTCGTACATAATTATACAACCAGATTTGGCCTAAAATTGCATTGTGTTTACCGAACATAGTTATTGGAAGGGATTGACGTGAGACATAAATACGGAGCATCAGCGTTAAACGGTATCAGTTGTAAACTGTTACAGAACCATCGAACGTACGTAGCACAAATCGTCAAATAAACTAATATAATGGCCGTCCAGGTAATTTGTTGTCTAACCTAACGAAATTCTATCCGATTTTCGTTTTATTTTTTTCCCCTCGGAATTCGTTTAACGTTTCCGAGTCCAGAACGATTGAAAACGATCGCGTCTCGTCATTTCAGATGATCGTCTTCGCCGCCTGCGTGGCCACCACACTCGCCCAATACGCGGCTCCGGCTTACCCGGCACCGGCGTATTCCGCGCCAAAGACTTACTCCCCGGAGCCCGCGTACGCGCCGGCTCCGTACAGTTTCGAGTACAGCGTGAACGACCCGTACACGTACGACGTGAAAAGCCAATCCGAGTACGCCGACGGTAACGGTTACGTGAAGGGCACGTACAGTTTGGTCGAACCGGACGGTTCCACGCGCGTCGTCGAATACACGGCCGACGACTACAACGGTTTCAACGCTGAAGTCAAGAAAATCGACGGCGGATACAAGACCCCGTACAGCGCTCCGGCCTACAAACCCGCGTACCCAGCACCGGCGTACCCGGCCCCGGCTTACAAACCGGCCTATAAACCCGCGTACTAATCGATCGTCGTCCTTTTCGTCGACTTTATCGTGTACCCTGGACCACAGTGTTCATAATGGTTACGAAATCATACGTTACCGTTTATATATATATATGTGTGTATTTATTTATTCGTGAATATATAGCCGATGAATACGATAACCGAATTTTTGTACGAGTAGAATATACAAACCTGTATTTATCGAACGTCACGGCGTTTCGTTTGTCTCTCGTTCGCATAGTCCCGTTTTTAGTTCGATCGTTTAAACGATATAATTTCCCGTAACCGGGAATCAAACAGAGAAAAAACGCTCGCGGACAGCTTTTTAACGCATTCTCGAGCCGTTTATAAATATCGTTCAACGTTAAACTGTTGCATCACCTCACTTCCCCACGGACATTAATATAAAAAAGAGCAACGTGAAACGTAACTGCCTTGTACTGCGCCCCCGCTTACTAACGAGTTTCACCTGTTTCGCGTTCGTAGACAGGGTTTGTACGCGGCTTGTGTTTCCCACCCGAGCATATCATTCCTCCGAGAAACGATTTTTTTTTCATATTTATCCTTAACCGGTTGCTCAAAGTAGATCAATAGTGTGTTATCACGCATACGCGCAGTGAAATAATTTAGGTTTATAGTTTCAATCTTTGTGAGCTCGAGTATAGACTTAATGCCTATAATATCGAACATATGCCGTGATTTCAATATACGTGACATCTCTTTTATTTCGTTTTTTTTGGCCCTTAATACATTAGAAACGTATATTATTTTTCCATTCACCGGCATAAAATCACGATATAATGGAGTATACTTTTTAGTTGAAATTCATATTGGTATTCTTTTGTTGAAAAATCTAACGGTGTTCAAAGAAAATAAAACTTTTCATCGTTTGAAGCCATTAATGTTATGCATACAAATTCTACTTCTCAATATATGAACTAATAAGTTATATTACAATTTTGCCGTTTAATTATTACAATATTTTTCTAAAATATTATTCGTATTCGATATCGTAGATAAATATTAAACGTAACCGGAATTTATATATGCGTTCACCGGGAGTAAAAAGCAATTAGTTCAAGGATTCCAAATTTGTATATCAAAATAGTGAGCGTGTAATTCAATATTAATAGGAATTGAAAATAAATGGAGTATAAATAAATACTCGTATATTGTTTTGGTAAAGTTTTGAAAAACTTTTATTTAGTTCCTGTCACCATAATAGAGGACCCGTTGCTTTTGTTGACTACTTTCTGTTTTAATCGCATTTTCCATTTTTCAAGATCATTGTCTGTGATTTTAATAAACTAAAATAAGGTAGAATTATTTTCCTAACTTTAGTTCAATATATATATATATATATATAGACTTATTTATTTAATATATATTTTCCGAGATTTCACACAATATTTTTTCGACATCTACGAAGATAAATTAAAATTGAAAGATTTTATAAAAAATTTTCCTAACATATATCATAGTTAATATAGTATCATATCAAACTAGTTACAAATATATATATATATATATATATATATATATGTGTGTGTGTGTATCTACTTAAATTTGAATGAATATATGATTTATATTGTATTAAGGCAAACAATTGTATTCACGTTTACCAATTGCGTCTAAAACTATTTACCCATAATAGAAAGGAGAATATTTTTATTCGTAATCAACGAGCGGCGATTATTTATCCATTATTTTAATATCGCCACAGTTAATAATAATGTCAGTAAATAATGACAAAAATGATTGGCATTTAAGAGCAGAGAAATGATTCGGTAGTATTTTACTGCAATTAAATTTGACGAAAGGTTCGCTTTTGTGCGAGATACCAAAAACAAATCTGTATCGGTAACTAATTACGGGAAAACATTTCTTTCCGTTTGTATCAGTTTATAAGTGGTATACAGTAATGAAAGAAATATCTGAAGATAAAGAGGATATTTTTTGCTAGACGTCCATTAGCTGTAGATAAAAAACGTACCTCGTATCGTTTAATACTATCTAGAAATTGAACACTGAGGGAACCGTGAAATATAAATTGAAATTTAAGAAAGAAATATCGTGTTTATTTGTTGTTAAATCGTTATTTAATAAATACAGGTTTACGAATATATCGACATTATCGTAAAACCGAATATATATATATATATATCAATATGAAAGTGGCGTTTGATTTTACTCAGATTTCAAAAACAGGACATATAATTTGTATCCAATTCATCGCGAAAACTGCTAATTTAATTTGTACTTCTAGAGCCAAGAATAAAACGTAATTTTATTCGTAAAGCGTCAATGAAAACAAAAGTGTCCCATAAATCAAAGATATAAAGTTGAACGTGTGAATAATTAATATCTTCACACCTATATTATTCAACTGCTCTGTACAACCGGTTCGGGGTAATAAAAAATACAATCATGAGGGAACGCTTGTTTGGAAGGGATACAAAACACACGGCTTTTAATATAAATACCGCGACATAATTCTAGCTGGTCACAAAGTGTCCGATTATCTCGTGTCGTGTAACAGAACGAAGTACACTTGTCCAAGAAAACCGATTCCAAAATGGCCATTAAGGTAAAACTAAATAACCGTCGTCGAAACGTCCGAAAAAGGACGTTTCTCGAGCAACTTTACGTATTTCGTTACGCGTGTATTTCGAAACGTCGACCGGAATGACAACGATTTCACCAATATTCGTATTTCAGTTGATCGTCTTCGTCGCCGCTTGCGTGGCCGTCACTCTCGCCCAATACCCAGCACCGGCCTACAAACCGGCTTATCCAGCGCCCGTTTATCCCGCGCCAAAGGCCTACGCCCCTGAGCCCGCGTATCCGCCGATCCCGTACAGCTTCGAATACAGCGTGAACGACCCTACCACGTACGACGTGAAAAGCCAGTCGGAATCCAGCGACGGCAAGAACGTGAAAGGTTACTACAGTCTGTTGGAGGCGGACGGCACCAAGAGGATCGTCGAGTACACCGCCGACGACTACGGTTTCAACGCCGTGGTAAAGAAGGAAGGCGTCCCCGCCGCGCCCGTCTACAAACCGGCGCTCGCTTACAAACCAGCCGTTGCCCCGTACAAACCGTACTGATCCATTGTCGCCCCATTCAACGTCCCGGATATTCGATAACGAATATGTACCGTGGTTGTCATCGTGTCGCTTCATCGTTCCCACTCATACTTACGTAATCGTTGTGCTTAGCGTGTAAATAAATAATCGTCGAAACTGAATTGGTTTTTTCTTCCCCAGTCCAAATTGTTTCGTACGTAATTGAACGATAAATAATTTATTCCTTCGATCACGCCCATTTACGTATGGTAATGTATGTGCCCTTTTTACGAATCCGATATTTAATTCGGCGAAAACGAGTTGTCCGTGGAGAATTAATATTTTAAAGTGACGACATTTATGTAAAAATATTTGCGTAAAATGTTGAAACTCCGCAATTCGGTATCTAGTAATTTCCATAGAAAGCAGTTATTGCACGGGCCTTGTTAATCTATTAAATAGCTCTTTTAATTTAATTTATGATAACAAGTCGATTCTGGATTTTTTATTACATACACATATATATCTACGTTTTCGAATAAATATATTTTTATACAGGCGCGAACGTTCGATATTAAATGTATTTATAAATTTTCCAGCGCTGTTGACGCATATATAACCTATATAACAATAATTTGAAATACATAGTTAAAATTAACTCTTTTTGTAGTTAATTCAATAATAACGTCGCTTTTTATGTTCGTTTATTTATCGTTCCGATATTACGAGTTACGTTATACAGTTCGATAATATTGTATAATTATCGATTAAAATTATTTTTTTCTACTCTGTTTTGGAATTATACGTTATTTGTTATTATTCGGTAATTAATCGAAATTGTATTAAAATTAAGAACGTTTTAACGCTTCCGAAATTGTGCTAAAAATATCGAGAACTGAATACGAATAATATTTTATTATTTTCACCGATTTATTTCAATTATTAAATAAACGATATTTGCGCTTGACCGTCGTAATATTTATATAAAACGTATTCGTTTATTCTTTCATTTTTCGAAAAATTCGAATAATTTCGAGTAGTATCCGACTTCTGTTCAGAATCCATCCGCAATAGTTTCTCACGAATTCGTGAACAACGTAGTATTTATCAAACGTCTGTGTTGTGAGATTTCGGAAATGTGTTCTTGGAATGTAAAATATAAATATCAACACGGAAAATAAAAATATCCGTAAATTCTTGGCTGTAATATCGCCAGTAAAAATATAAGAATTTTGTTTAACCCGATTTAAAGCGCAACTACATTAAATGAAGGATGATATAGACAATTGATTATCAACGAAATATTAAGTAAAATTGTTCTACGAGTTCTACAGGGGTATAATAATAATATGTTAAAGTCAATCGCTGTAAAACATGTATCGTTTTCGTTCGAATTCGTGTCTTAATAAATAATAAATTAATATTTTTTTTCCGAAAAAAGAAAATAATATAGCGAATTTCAAGAGAAAAGAGAAACTATTACAAACGTATACACTTACCGTTTATTCTTTATTAGCCCTACAATAAAAACAACTTCGAAAAAGCTCAAACGTTTTTAAGTAACCCTTTTGTTCCACAATGGAATATCGTATAAATTTATCGTGATAATTGCACGGATATGATTAATAAAAGTATTTGTAAACTTAATGCCGTGTTACAGGTTTCATTATTACAACGTGTAATATGTAGTTTCGATAATTCTTACCCGAGCGTCATATTTTCCCTAAATATATTACGGAGAATAACTAAGGCAGTTTTGTACCGAGAAATATGTTCAAGCTTAGCGAGAGAGCGTATTTCCGTAAAGAAATAAATTGCCGTATCCAAGAAAATGGACGAGTAATTCAATTACGTAATAAACAAATTTTACGTCGATACGCATATTCTAGAAAATTATGAAAGTATCGTCGTATTATTATTAGTATTGTTATTTGGATTTTCGCCTGGGCATTTGCTCTACTCGACGAAAAATCGAAGGATCGAATTTTGACGAGTAAATAAACCGTTAAATGTCGAATAGCGCGTTCGTAATTAAGGAATAAATTTCCTATCGTACGTTTTAACGTTAAACAATATTTGACCAGCGCGTGTGCGTTTTTTTAAATTTCATATTCATAACTCCAGTATTTCAATTGGAATGTAAATTTGAAACAGGAACGGATATTAAAAAAAAAAAACATTTGTCGTTCGATAATTGTATACACGATAATTACGTAGGGGAAAGTAGGCGTACCCCACGTAGGTTCGTTATATTCCGTTCGTTATTTACCAATATTAAATTATAATTGCTCGTCGAAATTTCCATAACAATAAGTCCCGCGGATTGTATAAGAGATTCGGTTGTCCGTGTTGTTACGAAAAAAGAGTAATAATATATTTTACCATAATATTTCGAGTGCAAACGGAACGCGAATTATAATAATTACGGTATAATCGGCTGCGCGCACTCTACTTTCTCTTCGCGATATTATTGTTAACGTAATTAATCGCGACGAGCTAAAAATTATACCGATATGTTCGCGGCCGTGAATTACCAGTAGTGGTGATATTGATAATCGGCGCGTTATCGTCAATGTCTACGTAAAAATAGACGCGGTCGCCACTGCTACTCGGCGAAGATTGCGAAAAATACGTTTCGAACGGTTTATCGACGCGACAATCGTTCGGGTATTCGCGATATTACCGCGGAATATTTGAAAACTATCGGATACGTAGATATTTGTGACGAAATTCGATTAAAAGTCGAACCGCCAGAGCCCGGTTGAAATAACGCGCGTGCCCATGTTACCGACATTCCGTCATTACAACGCAGCTTTGTAGGACACGAGCGTGGCGGATGGGCCGCTGCGGCCATTTTACGGTTTTAATTACTATTAATAATATTACGTCTTATCGCGATGTTCGTTACGTTATTATTTTGGGATCGTACAGAAAGAAAAAAACGAAAAACGCGCGTACCTACACGACGGGCGCGAGTGTAAAACGTCCGCCCGGGGCGATCGTAACGCGCGTAATAATTAAGGTAAAAAAAAAAATAGTATCGACAATGCGAAGCGAATATAATCGCGACAACGAGTCGTATGTAGTGCATTCATAGTAGGTAACTCACGTGCACTCGACCTATATATAGATATAAATATTGTATCAAAACCTGTTGTTTGGGAGTGGTTTTTTTTAATGCGTCGGACCAGTTTATCAGGTGAAGGTTCTCTTAAACGTGTGTGAGCGTTTACGTTTGCTCTTGTTTTGTTTTTTTTTTCTTTTGCGCCATATTAGTATTTTCGCACACCCACGAGCGGTAGCACATATCGTCTGGAAGGGATTGATATTGAAAACTCCTTAAATATTTTTAGCATAAATAGGTACCGCGCCATCCAAACATCATTCAGTTAGGTGCGATTACTTCGAGTGTCCAGTACTTAATCAGAACGAGAACACTTCGAAAATGGCCGCTAAGGTAAGAAATATTCCGAAAATACGTTCGCGAAACGTTTACGGGTTTTTTTTATTTAGTTTTTCGACGAATATTTCGCGACTTCTTCGACGTTTATTGCGTCGATTGTTTTACCGAGGTCACGATAACCGGCGTTAAATTAAACGCGTAAATCGACCACGCTTAATTCCGGCATAATTCCCAAGAATTCGTAACGCCGTTATTGAAAACGGTCGCTCCGCGTTCGTTAACAAAAAAAAAAAAACCATACACTTTCGATCAAAGGGGAATATCGAAATTAAATCGCGCGCGCAACAACACAAGCCGACTGCGTTCGTTTTTTACGAAATCGTTACTCGTTTGACGACGGAATAAGTCGTTTTCAGTACACGTTGTCAGTAACACGCGCCGTTGTAGAACACGATAAATAATACCGGCGATAATTACTCGGAACCCGTTCCTTGCCCTGTGCCTAACTACAGACTACTCATCGTTCTCGCCGCTGCTTGGCTTCCGCTCTCGCTCGATAACCCCCCACCTCTCCACAAACCACAACACTACCGGCCCCACAAGACGGCGTAATCGGCGCTAAAGGCCTACAGGCCAGACCACAACAACGGTCGAAATGATTTTTTAACCGAAATTTATAAAAGCAAATTTTTCGGACGTTTTACAGTTAATCGTGTTCGCCGCCTGCGTGGCCACCGCCTTCGCTCAATACGGTGCCCCGGCTTACAAACCGGCTGCGTACTCCGCGCCTGCGTACTCCGCGCCCGCCTACTCCGCGCCAAAGGCCTACGCGCCGGAGCCCGCGTACGCGCCGGCCCCGTACAACTTCGAGTACAGCGTGAACGACCCGACCACGTACGACGTGAAAAGTCAGTCGGAGTACAGCGACGGTAACGGTTACGTGAAGGGATCGTACAGCCTGGTCGAACCGGACGGTTCCACCCGCACGGTCGAATACACCGCCGACGACTACAACGGTTTCAACGCCGTCGTGAAGAAGGAAGGTGGCTACGCCGCCCCGTCCTACAAGGCCCCGTCGTACTCGGCACCAGCCCCGGCCTACAAACCAGCGTACCCCGCACCGGCCTACCCAGCGCCAGCGTACCCAGCACCTGCCTACAAGCCCGCGTACAAACCCGCGTACTGATTACTCATGCAGTCCCCCGAACATTCTTCCACGTCCCTTTTAACAATTTCTTCCCGTGTATCTGCCCCCTAAACGTTCATATTGAACCGTATTTGCTAAGTCGTACATTGCCGTATTTATCTGTATATACGTAGGACAATAAGTACGAGTTATGTAATCTATTGTGTAAATATACGTCAATATGTATTTATCGAACGTCGCCGAGTTTTTTATTTATTTGCGTGTCTACCCCGCGATCGTTTCAAACGCTCACGGTCGTCAATCGCGAAACGTCCGAATAAAAAATACTCGGTCGGACCTAAACACCGAGCTAGCGACTACGACGGATTGTATTTGTATTATTCGATCGCACAAATCGGACGCACAGACCAGATTTCGAATTCAGTATTACGCGAGACGCAATTCAATACGCGTAATATACACGTACGAGATATATATACAAATAGGTAACCATTAAAATATTTGCTGCCATAGCTAAGAAACCGGACGGCTTAGCGAAAATATTACGATAAATGGTAAAATAGTTTCAGAAGAGCACGTTCGTTATAAAAACGAAGTGTGTTACAGTATCGAAATTGAGTAATATTTTAACGTTTACGCTCACGAGTGTACACTGCTAACCGAATACTTAAATACGAACGGTATTTTAGGACGCGCGTAATATTGTTGGACAAACTCCGTTACTATCGTTATTTAACCGAAACCCTTCATCCCCCCCCACTGTAATAACTTAACGTGTTGGTTTTGACGCCGATCGCAAATCGAACTCGCGATTAACAAGCTAGTAGCTGATGAATAAAATTGCCTTCGACGCGTTCGGTCGACTAATAACGTTTACTATTATTATTCGTCGCCTACGCTGTATCAACTTTGTCCGTTATACCGTTTCGTCCGATTTTATCTCGATCGTTGAAGATTGTACGAAACGTCGCCGACTCCATAATGCGTGCCGTACTGAAGTCGTACAGTCGATAATACCCGGAAAATGTGAACGTTAAGGGTGTCAATGGCCGTCTCTTGGTTTCTACCCAAGACCGTACTAGGGACAAATATAATATGACGGACGTGCGGCGCGACGGGATGGATAGGGGAGACGTCCGCGCTAGGTGGACCGACGGTGTAGGGTCGTAACCCGCGGCTAATACCGCGACTCGAATTCGGAACGCCGAATAAGTCGGTAATTTGATTGAATATGCGCGTACGAGATCCCGGATTCTCGTATATCGGGTTCGAAATAGTTTTCGGACGCGTTACCGTGGACGGAGCGCGCGTATCGTTATTGTCTTACCGCCTATGGACGACAAAACGCCCGCGCGTTTATAAATAATCTCACAGGCGGTATTACCCAACGTACGTCATATTTAATATCCATTCATCGCCGTATTCGTTCGCGTTACGTAATTACGTAACGTCAAATTATACAAACATATTCCGTTTATTTCGTTATGCACGGGCCGTATTATGTATCGGTTTGTTTTATATTACTTTGATCGTCGGTGATCGGGTAGGACCGTCGGTCCGTCGAGTTAAAAAAAAACAACGGTAAAATATGATTGACGCCCAACCGGTATTTAGGGCGTAAACGATATACGTCACGTTGTACATAATTAATTGTAGTCGACATCGTAATATATGTATATAGTAGGAATCACACCAACGTCTACAAACTTGTTACATATTTAATAGGAATTTGAGTCGAGAGGACCGGTAAGTATATTTAGAATTGAATTTACGGACGTAAAGAAAACATAGTGACAATCACGGGGGACGTAAACTTCGCCGTTTAATAACCGTAATACGGAGGCGTGATTGCGCACTCGTAGAAATAATATTTCGTCGCGGTACAATCCGTCGTATACGGAGACGACCAAATATCGTGGCGAATTAAATTCCCGCGGTTACGCCAAAATTGTAATTTCACTCTTACGCGAACGTCGGCCCCCGAATTTTCGTGCTTCGAACACAAGTTAGTGTCTACGACGGGAAACAATGTGCACGTCACTGATACGATAAACATTTTAACGTTTGGAACCACGCGACGCGTTTATAAACTTTACGAAGGGCTCGTGTACTCGCGCCACGTCCAAACTGATTTTAATTAGACCCGAAATTTATGGGCGTAAAACGTTATTTCCATATTGTTTACCGTTAAAACTTCCATTTTTCGAAAAATAATTTTCGAATCGTTTGGATCGTACGCGCGATACAATGGAGACAACTCTCTCCGCTAAATGGAAACCGATCGCGTTCGAAATGTTGTGCGCGCAAAACGTACACGCGCGATATTCTTAATACTCGTACATTTACGTTCATTACCGGTCGCAGAATTTCTAAAATATCGTTAATATACAACAGGTAGAGGGGTTCGGATGCCGAGCGTTTATAACGTCGAAAATAATTATTTAGATTATGCTCTGATTGTATCTGGTTGAATAACCGTATTCTATATAATTTTTATGAAATGTCGCGTATCGCGCGATTCCCATTCGCGCGTTGTATAACGTACGCCCGTATACATTTTCTTACGGTTTACGAATCGAAACGATCGCGTAATTAGACGCGTAACATCGAGCTAAAACTAAAGAAAAGCCAAAATTTGTACGCGAATAGGTAAATTATTTTATGTTGCGTTGGTAATTATTTACGAACGTCGTTTTTCGAAATTTGAAAAGAGTTTAAGTTTACCAGTGTACGGATGTTAACAGCATACGCGTATAATATTACGTAGTTCAAATATATTATATTCGTATCTATGCTTTATTTTATGGTTTTTAGATCGGATTACATAATTATTATATATATATAATAAATGTATGTATAACAAAAGGTACCAATAAGGTATAACTGGTTCGGGTTTATGAAGAAATACAATTCTGGAGGGATAAAACCGTGTGCAAATGTTCAACATAAATACGGAGACGTCTAAGACGGCATTTACCAGTTACAGTTCTCGCAAGTGTTTCGCGTGTTCATTATAAACTCACTTCGGGCGAAAACCTCACATTTCACGAACGTTAATATGATGGCCGTCAAGGTATAGTAAATAACTTTATTTAACCGTTAATAATAATAATAATAATTTTATTATTATTTTCAACGATAGTTACGCGAGATTATATTTTTTTCAAATACGTATTCAAATAATATCGTACGTTTATTTAACGCGTATAATACGACCGAATCAAAGTCGAACGGTATTATCGTTTCCGAAACCCGTTAGAATTTCCAATGATTTTCTATTAGAACTGTATTACTTTCGGTAAACCTTTTACAAATATGTTTTCACGCGCCCATACAATAAACGTTTATTTTGCGTATGTGAACCGACAACGATCGAGCGTACTTTTTGATTGCAGATTATCGCATTCGCCGCCTGTATGACATCTGCCTTTGCCCAGTACGCCGTTCCTGCATATCCAGCGTCCACCACTTATCTCGCACCAGCTTACCACGTACCGGTTTACACGGCGCCCGCAAAGGCCTACGTCCCGGAACCCGCGCACGCGCCCACACCTTATAGTTTCCAGTACAGCGTTAACGACCCGAGCACCTATGACGTCAAGAGCCAGGCCGAGTCCGGCGACGGTAACGGTTACGTCAAGGGATTCTATAGCCTTGTCGAACCCGATGGTTCCACGAGAACCGTCGAGTACACCGCCGACGACTACAACGGTTTCAATGCCGTCGTCAAGAAGGAAGGTGCGTTCGTTCCCGTATACAAGACTGCTCCGTCCTACAAACCGACGCCGTACTGATCAAGCAGACCGTGTCACGTATGGCCGTCTCAAATGACATTCATTAATGCTGTGTCAGGAGAAAATCAAGGAGACGGGTCGTTACATAGTTCAATAGCGTTCACATTCTTTACGTGTTATATATATATATATGTATGTGTAATTTTTTTATAAACGAAATATACCAAAATCGAACCAATATGTGAAGTGTATTTGTTCGATGATATATTCAACCAATATTGTCGTTAGTGAAATTATTCCAAACATCGAAATACGACCGAAAATACGAGTTTTATTTGGAAAAAGAACCTAACGAACCGACATAAATTATCGTACGTTGGAACGTCGTTTCCTCGCTTATAAATAAAAGTTTACCGTTAAAAATATCTTGTGTCGGACATTCACAGTACGCCTTATTTTTGCTCGTCTGCTCGCAACTTTTCGGAAACTCGAAATTTTGGTATACCGTTGAATATGTAATACGTTGTTTCAAAGTATACTAAAATCGGAAAACTCTAGACATTTGAAACGTTTCAAAAACCGATCGGAGAATAATTCACATTTTTTTTTTCTTTAATATTTATGTGCATACCCTCGCGTATTTATAATTGTGCTATACGCGTTCGAAACGTCTATATAGAAAACTATTTATTAATTAGAATAACCAAAGGTCACGAAATAAAAATATACGGACTATATAATCGAATAAATCGGAAATAACAAAATAATTAGTAGCGTAAAAAGCATAGGTTGGCACGTCGGTAGATTAATTAAGGCCCGTCGGCCATTCGTCATTCCGAAGACCAAGAGAACAGCAGAAACAATTACCTCGGTGCCCGTGATCGACAATTTGTAGCGTTCTTGGGATTCGTATTTATAGAACGAGTATTAGAGTTTAGTGGTTGGGAAGGGAAAGGAACAACAAATGATCCCGGCGGTGTCGGCGCGATTGTCAATCAGTGGACACCCGACAGAAACGAACGCTTTGCTGCGGCGCACAAAACAAGATCCCACATTGAGGATTCACAATCGTTCGACTGCCAGCCACCGATCGACGACCGTCCTAAATCGGGGAAAATAAATGAATACGCGGGCGCTATTGAAGTGTCCGAACGGTATTTACTACGCGGAATCCCCGACGTGCTCGGCATACGAGAGTCACCGACCTGTATTTTACGATGACGCCGCAGCCGGACACGAACAACGAGCCCGTCTAAGACCGCTGTTGATTGGAACGTGGCGAGATTGGGAAGAAATGGACAACTGTCCGGCTAGTTCGGACCAAAAACACGCGAATCTGGGAAAAATCGGCGGTACCGAAAACACGCGAATTCTACGCTTCCGAAACTTCACGAAGACGAATATACGACCACGGTTGGGCGCGACAGTATTCGAACGTTGCTGTTGTCATTCGCGAGCCGAGACGCCCAAACCGCCACATAGAAACGTTACCGTCGATAAAACGCCACCCGTGTTCCATTTTAAACACGTGGCGATATCTCACTCGTTACCGACCGGCGTGGTAACTGAGGACACACGAGCTGTATGGAAGAAACGCAAATATCGCGCGCGATCGAACAACGTGAACGGATAAAGAATTGTGTTCAACAATCGTATTTACTCGACCAATGTTGAAAATAAATAAAATATTCGTATCGACGCGACAAAAACGAATTCGCTTCTATTAAACGGATTCGAGAATTTCGTTTAGCGACAATTTATTCTTTACCCGGTTAAGTTACGCATCTCGGCTACACGTTTGTATTTTAGGGCGATTTACACAGAAACGAACAACAACATTAGCGTGAATGACCCAAAGAGCGAATTTCCCGAGAAAAATCATTATTATCGTTGTATGTATATTCTCGGGGGTATGTCATTTTCATTGTGTCGTAGCTTATCTCGCTACAAATCCGCGTACGCCACCCGAACGACATACATTTGACCGTAATTAATAACGGTCGTACATTCGTTGGTTTGTAACGAAAAAAATTATATGACCACACGAAGTTATTAAAATACAAATACAATATACTACTCTATAAAGTCACGACCGTCTTACTTACTATTATTTGTTAAAAAAAATAACGATTCGATCGAATTTTAAAACGAGTTTAACGTGAACGCGTAATTTTTTTTATTCGAATTCGAATAATTTCTAATTACTATAATTACACGAGCGTTCCTTGGAATATGATAAAACGACCAACAAATTACTTTTAATATACAGATAATGAAAGACCAATATTTGACTTTGGTTTTCAATAACCAATCAACGTTAAACGCTAATGTTACAATATGAATAATTAATGAATAACGTCGTTTCACTCGTAAAAAAATACTTATATTATAATATATTACTAAATAATTATTTATTAAATAATATTGATATTTAATATTATTTAATAAGTAAATATTCGAATATCGTATACGACTATTTCTACAGTATCCAAACCGTCGATAGTTTTGTACATTTTATTTAACCGATCTTCAATCATAATATATTGGTATTCAATTATTTAAAAATATACGACGATAATATAAAATTATCTACAGCGAAATAAAAAGATCAAAATTCCACAAAATTTTATATATTAACTAAAAACTCAACTCGAAAGTTAGAAAAAAGGAGTGAAGTAAAAATTGAAAAATAACGCGAATGAAATAATTCAATTTATATCGAAAACATACGTACACGTGTATTATACTTGTGAATTGAAATTTAATAATTAAAATACGTTTATTTCACCATGATACCTAGAATTTTCGATTTTTTGTTTGAAACATACGTAAACCAAATATTTAACAACGATAGTTTCAATAAGAATTTGACGGTCGTTTTTAGTTTCGAAATTGTATGACCATTGAAAATGCAATTAAAAAGTATGTCTAGCGTTTTATTTTTTTTTTTATAATAAACCGTGCGATCACAAATACGCATAAATTATTTGTTTTCGAATTATAATCGTACACGATTCGTAAAAAAATTAAGGTGACTTAAAATTTAAATTATCGTAGACGTTTGAATAGTATAAAAAACGTATTAAATAAAGCGTTTTTTTCGTATTTGTTATTTTTCGTTCAATTTTTTATATATTTGCATTTTTCTCGCATATACTGAGAGATAATTTTGTCAAAAAAAAAAAATAAATAAACGAATAAATAAAAAATATAAAAAGTAATATATTAATACGTATTTCGCAACAAAGATAATGGTCGATTATTAAATGAGTGCCCACACGAAAATGTGTAACGAAAAAATAACCAGACGAATACACGTTTATAACAGTCATAAAATACGGAGCGCGTATAAATATAAAAAAAGGGGAACAGCGTAAGACAAATTCAATGTAAGATACCTATCATAATTACGCTTATTTATAACTTTCAAAATTTACGCCGAATTGTAACAAACATAGCATAATGGAGATTATACCCCAACCTATAATTATTGTATCGAACGAAATTGAACTACATTGCCGAACCGGTCTACTGACAGTTAACGTTTCGCAGTGACGAAACCGTGGGAGGGAAGAATTACCTTCGAACGCTTTTGTATAAAAACTTGATGGTTAGTGAGTATGATCACCAGTCGTTCGTCTCGTGTTTAGTTAAATCGAACAATAAAGATAAACGCGAAAAATGGCCGCTAAGGTATTTCTTTTCATTATTCGTTCGCGGCTCGTTGCCGGACTTCGCCAACGGCCATCGAAACGCTTTTATTACCGAAATGTATAAAAAGCGAATTTTGTTTAATGTTCACAGCTGATCGTATTCGCCGCCTGCGTGGCCACCGCCTTCGCTCAATACGGTGCCCCGGCTTACAAACCGGCTGCTTCTTACTCCGCGCCTGCTTACTCCGCGCCTGCTTACTCCGCACCCGCCTACTCCGCGCCAAAGGCCTACGCCCCGGAACCCGCGTACGCGCCGGCCCCGTACAGCTTCGAGTACAGCGTAAACGACCCGTCCACCTACGACGTGAAAAGCCAGTCCGAGTACGCCGACGGTAACGGTTACGTGAAGGGATCGTACAGCCTGGTCGAACCAGACGGTTCCACCCGCACGGTCGAATACACCGCCGACGACTACAACGGTTTCAATGCCGTCGTCAAGAAGGAAGGTGGCTACGCCGCCCCGTCCTACAAGGCCCCGTCGTACTCGGCACCAGCCCCGGCCTACAAACCAGCCTACTCTGCACCAGCTCTATACTCGGCTCCGTCTTACTCTGCCCCGTCTTACTCGGCCCCATCTTACTCGGCCCCGTCTTACTCGGCCCCGTCTTACTCCGCCCCGTCTTACTCCGCCCCGTCTTACTCAGCTCCGTCTTACTCCGCTCCGGCTTACTCCGCTCCGGCTTACAAACCAGCCCCGTACAAAGCGTACTAATAGTATTATTGCTCAATCTTTACATTTCAATTTTTAACTTTCGCCATCGAGTTGACATCATCGTAATCTACGAAATGCAGCTCTTCTGCCTCTCCCTTCCTATCCTCTAGACATGTTTAATTTATTCGACTGTTAAATACATAATAAATTATTTGAAACGTTATAAATAATCGTCATTTTTATTTCGCGCTAAACGAAAAAACCACCTGGACGTTCTTACTTCGTGTACAGTATGTTCGAGCGTCAAAAGTGTTTAAATTGGGCTTACACGAATAACAATACTGTCGGACAACAGCGTACGTGCCATCGAACGCTTTACTTCATTTTAAAATTAATTTTCGCGTCGACAATATCGGTTTTAAATTGTACGCGGGTCTCGAGATAGGTTTGACTAAAATCATATTAAGATTTCAACTGTATATTTTTAGAATTAATTTCTATATTTCGTATAATTGATATTAGATACGTCGTGTACGTTAGCGTCGAGTACGCCATTAAATTGCCGTATAAGCGACCGTGGTAAATAAGGTAAATATCCAATTTCCTAGATAATATCGTAAATATTTAGGAATTCTTAAACACAAATAATAATGAAATAAACAACGTTCAAAGTACTCGATATTATGTGATTATGACCAGGTAATTGAAAAACGACTGAGAGGATTCTAATTTAAATACGAATAACGATATTTGTTTAAAATTTGACCTATTTAATAAGTTCGATTTCGTTAAGTCCATTATTTATAAGGATTAAACTTTATGCGAAGTATGTTCACAAATTCGCCGAAAATGAATATTAATTTACGTATACGTACAAACTATGTAATTTATAAATATTTAACGTAATAATTAAAATTGGATTAAAAGTTCTATAGTGAAGAAATGTTTTCGACAACAACTCTGTCTTTAATATTTCAACTTCCATTACATATATTTTGTTATGTAATATAATAGCGTATTGCGGGATAACTGTAAGAATTTCCAATTTGAAGAACACCTAAATTTAATTTTTATAAATTCTGGCTAATACTCGTTTCATAAACAAATTTAAAACAATAAACGCTATTGTAATACAATTGCGTTTTTTTTTACGCTTATATTATTTCGTTTCAATATTCGTAATAATAATCGATGGAAACAAATTCGAGTATAATATATATTTTAAACCGTTATTTACTATGAAATACATAGCGCTGTCAATAATATCCAATTTTTTGAAAAGTATACATTTACATATTCTTTATAGCGAATTCCTTACGCAAACTCGGCGTGGTCTTGAATTTAATTGTTCACAATTTACGTGCAGGTCCGGACAATAGTGACGACGAATTATTTTTAGACGCCGTCGATTCGTTTACTTTGAAATAAAATCGTATCGTAGGGGAACGAGATTTTCGTTTTACAAGTAAAATTAACTTCGAATCGCGTAATCCGTTCGGTTCTCCGCAACTATCCGTATTCCGTAGACGTTCCGTATGTGACGCGTCACAACGTACGCGATATATTATATAATACCGGCTGCCGTGCGCGTCAGTATAATTTTCGCTAATTCGTACCGTTTCTATTTACGCTTTAGTATTACGTTCGTGAAATTTTCTGGTATCAAACCGCGCGTAAACTAGTTTCAGTTTTAGTATCGCTCCGTTTAACAGCACGCGACACCGAATCGGATTCACGCAGTGTGTAATATGGTTGTCCACACAAAAAACCGATTACGTGAACGGTAGGTGTCCACGTTTTTCGCATTCAGACCTTTTGCGTCAGTAACACAATAACCCTCGAAACTATCGACCTTATTATCGATCGAAAGTCCCGGCCGTTAAACGTTAATTAATCTGGCCGAGATCTTAACATATATATATAAAGACAAATCGCGCCGGACACGTTGACATTGACCAGACATTTACAACGTCAACGCCTTCAATCGTAACTCTAACGAGCGTGCACGTGTGTGACCAATCCAATATTGTTCGTTGTACAGATAGCATACGAACGTTGTTGTTTATGATTCACAATTAAATTATAATACGTTTATTTCGTACCATTTGTATCGGGAGCAATAGCTTACGTTTTTAGTCGGTCGTCGTAAAAGACGGTAAATAACGACGTACGTTCCCGTGTAGTCTTCCATATTGGTGGGTAAAACGCATTTTATTGGCGACCGTGGGACGGACCATGTTATTGGCGCATAAAACGTGTCCGTATTCGTCAGGTTGTTTCGGAAGAGTGAAAATAACTAGAAACGTGATATTTAATAATAAAGTACGGCAAGACCGAAACGAAAAGAGTAACAACGAACACTGGACGACGTGTAGCGATCGGCTAATTGACCGCGGTCGTCTAATTATTACGATATGAGATCGACTCGTCTAGCCAAACGTTCGTATAGTGTATAATACACGAGCCTATTATTACGATGGTAAATATTTTTATTTCGTTACACGTATCGTTGTACGTTTCATAATTTTCACTCGCGTGATTATATGCAATAATAACGTATAATACGTTCGTTTATGTATAAAGAACTATCGTTAAGCCTTAAATTGTTTTCGTACAAAACCAATCGTAGAATGTAATACGCAAATCCAAACGACGTGTTGCCGTTACATTTTTAGATAAACGTTTTTTCTTATGAACTTACAAAAAAGCCAATCGACGAAACGTAATTTTTGAATGGAAATTTCGAGTAAAGTTTAATCGATTGAAAAATTAACGCGTAATGTAGAAATCGCAACTTTGTACAATTTAGCTAAACGCAATATTCTACGCGCTAACACATAATGCTCAACTTTGCACATTACACTGTTTACCGAGTCAATATAAATGAACAAATTAATAACGCGAAACATTCGGTCGCGTTGTACACTCAACTTAAAGTTCACGGAGCAGAAAAAATACAAATTTACGTAAATTACGAAAGCAAATAGTAATGTAATTATACGCATGAACGTTTAAGGATGCTGCCAACGTGGACTTTTTTCCTGCCGTATTTAATGCCGTTTTGAACGCCTGATAGAACCGTAAACGTATCCCCTCGCCGCGGAGCATAAGGCCTTAACTAGACCAAAATTACAGGAGAGAAGGGAATTTAAATTAAATTATCTATTATTGTAGCTTCGATAGAAAGTCTTTTTTTAAAAAACAACGTACATAATATTTTAAAATACATAATAAAAATAATATTCTGTATACGTATTACATACGTGATCGTTTTACAAAATTTGAAACGAAATATTTTAAAATTACAAACCCTAGTGGTTTTTTCTTTTTCGTTACGGAACGAACGTTGTGGATCGCTACAGATCCGTTTACAAACACTTCAATATGCTATAGAACGTTTTTGGCTCGTTGAGTTCCGTAAATAGATTTTTATGAATGTGCGTGCGGAGAATGTACGCGTGCTTGTGGCATAACACGGATATATACGACATCATTGAATGTATATTTTTTACGTGGATATTAAATAATAACGAAAACACCCGAACAATGCGTAATAACGTATACGATAAAATGTTATAATACTCGGAGATCATATTATCGCGTTAATATATAAATCGGTGGGAAGGGACGATACCACAACTATCGTCCCGTATAAATACGGGGACTACAACGTGAACAGTGCGAGTTGCGAACAACAAAACTCTACCGTCGAACGTTTCCCCACGACTCGGCGAAAACGAAATTCAAATAAAAGCCGAATAAAACGACCGTTAAAGTATTTGACTACGAAAACGTTGACCAGGTTTTCTCGCCGAAACGACACGCGCGTCGAATTTAACCACGTTCGCTTTTCCACGTGTTTTAGCACGATCTTATTCGCCGTCCGTGTCACCGTCGTCCCTCGCCCGATACGCCTGTCTGGCTGACGAACGCGTGTGTACCTCACTATCAACGGTTAATGGCCCAGAACCATACAGCTCCGAATACGACCTACCCGAGCATGTACTATGTGAAAAACCAATCCGAATAGAGCGACGATAACGGTTACTTAGAGGGACCGTACAGCCTTGTCGAACTAGACGGGTCCGCCTGCGTCATCCAATAAACGGCCGACGACCGCAATGGTTTCAAGAGAATCGACGAAAGATCGTACAAACCCGCTTACTAAGTGATTACTAGTAATCATACGATCTTCTCTTCGACATTTGTGTCGACCTTATTGCGTACCTTCCTGTCCGCCGTGTTTGTCAATACGAATAATTCAATAACCGTGTTTCCAAAAGTCGTACGTTACCGTAATAACGTTTACGCGAATCGATACGACAATCGTGTTCGTCGTACGAACGTCGTAATATAAACGTACGCCACGGAATTCTATCCTATAGATCTTTTCTTTTACGACGCCATAGTCTTATAACCGTTTAAGAACTATTTGTCGACGAAGTCAGGATTTATTTAAAAAAAAATCGCCGGTGAACAGATTTACGAGTTTTCATGCCGTTCAAAATCGATCCAATTGTTTTACTACCGCTTTTTGCACACGGACAAAAACGTGAAAACGGCGACGGGCGATTGTTATGGCGTTTCAAAGAGTTGCTGTGTCGCCATTTTCGAAAACAAAAACTACGAATTTCCGAATAATTCCAAAAAAAAGTATCTCGCGCTGATATTAAAAGAATCTATCACTACGCCCGTAAATATAAAAATAATGGTATTTATTGAAAAAATCGTTTCAATAGGAAACTTTATTGATACGCTTAAATAAATAACGCGGTTAGTGATGGAAGAAATCAACTAATTCGTTTAAATCTAACTCGGATAATTTTTAACGGACTTTTATTATAAAACATACGCACGTAACGTCGCGTGTGATCTATAAAATCTGTCCAAATCCAAAATAGAAAACGTACGAGTTACAACCGCCGATCATTTTCGTTATTTTTTATATTTACGCGACGTTAATTATTTTTTCTTTTGAACAATAGCGTTTAGAAAATATGTGCATTACGTAAATTTAAACGTACATCTAGACGTTTTAACAATTGTAAAATGACAACCGTCATATGTCACACGTCGAAACACTAATCGGTAATATAATCATAAAAATAACGAAGAATTCCGCGTAAAACGTTTATATTCGTACGTCTCCATGCGATACGCTTTCGAGCGAAAATCGCCTATAGTTTAAAAAATTGACGATTATTTGATAATCATAAGTAAGTATTTGATGGTACATTGTCATAATATACTACTAAGTTAATTATCGTTTAATTACAAAACTCATGGTTAATATAACCAACGATGACGTAAGACTTACAATATTAATTGTGACACGTCGGTAATATATATTGAAGAATGTTTAACGATTCCTTTAAAGTGTCATCGACAGCCAACTAAAAAACTACTATATATTTTTATATTAAAAAGTTGTTTCTATAATATTTAAATTTTACCGTCCACGAAACGTAAACCAAATACTTGTGTTCCTATAACGAAGTATTTTAATCTTTAGAAATCGAGTGTTTAATAATGGTTCCTTCTAATTCAAATATCTCTTTTCTTCGATAATATTATATAACTGGACATAGAACATCCATTCGAAAAAAAACAAAATGTCGGTATTTCAAATTACGTAAATTGTTCACGTTCGATTAAATACACGAATAGTTAATAATATATTATTACACGAACGACAAAGACGTACGAAAGGGAACAAAAATGCGACGTACCTACCACAACGCTTACGTACAAACATTAAATCATTTTCAACTTTCAAATATATTCCACGGTCATATTTTTAATATTATCAGATATAAATTTAATTAATTTTTGTCCGACATTCATGTTTGTATACGATAATTTTTTTTTATTCGGTGTTTTTTGTTATACCGTCCGAATTGTATCCCGCAAGTGCCTCTGTATGTAAATGTTCTATATTACGGTATAAATACATAGAACACTGACAAGCACATATTTATATGAGACCATAAACGAGTGACAATAATCAATAATTTTGCGATATTATTGTCGGTTAGCTGTTTATTTACACGATAAATACACTGACGAGTATGTAAACGTTGAACATTCGCGAAACATTTTACCGTCGAAATTATATAAAAATTAATTAGTACGGTTTGTACAAAGCGGGCGCCGGTTTATAGACTGGCGCGGCGGGGACGCCTTCCTTCTTTACCACGGCATTGAAACCGTAGTCGTCGGCGGTGTACTCGACGATCCTCTTGGTGCCGTCTGCCTCCACCAGACTGTAGTAACCTTTCACGTTCTTGCCGTCGCTGGATTCCGATTGGCTTTTGACGTCGTACGTGGCCGGGTCGTTCACGCTGTACTCGAAGCTGTACGGTATCGGCGGATACGCGGGCTCAGGGGCGTAGGCCTTTGGCGCGGAATAAACGGGCGTTGGATAGGCCGGTTTGTAGTCCGGTGCTGGGTATTGGGCGAGAGTGACGGCCACGCAAGCGGCGGCGAAGATGATCAACTGAAACACGACGACGGTTGTTACGGGGTAAACATTCGTTTAACCACCACCGAGAGAGTGATTAAAGAAATCGAAAAACGCTTTTTTTAATTTTAAAAAAATTGTTCGACGGTTCAATATCGAGAATTTAATAAATCGACCTACCTTTGCGAACATGTTTGTATCGGGTTGGAGTATTCGAATACTTCGGTACAAGTAAAACACAAAACCAACACTGATGACATTCCCGAACAGTGTCACGGTATTTATATGCATTGAATGACACGAGATTCGTATATATCCCTTCCAATTTGTGTACGAACACTCCCCTAAGAATATACTTTTCATATCTTGAACCGGTTGTACTACGTAATTCATTAATATGAACGCGCGTAAAAATATAATAGAAGGTCTAAGTTTTCGTTTTCATTTTCTATAATTTCTACCAGTACTTTGGCGGACACACGCACTCTATGATCTAATCATATATTCGTCTGTTTGTGACTATTACCGAAAATTTCGATCCTTTAATTCGATTTTATACAGTAAACAAAAAATAATTACTCGGTACATAACAGTATATTATAGTAATATTAACAATTTATTTGAATCGATCGATTAGTATAACGTGGAATTTAATCAGGTACCTAGGACCATCGTTATCACCGATCAACGTTGTTCAAATAAAACTAAATAATTCGTCAAATTGTTTAATTACGTTTGATTGTAGACGCTTACATTATGTTATCTATTCGTCGTATGCTTTTAAAACAATTTTTCACCGAAATATGTAACATTCACTTAGTACGAAATTTAATATAATGACTATTTCGTCAAAAATCATCGATACGCTCGAACTAGAATGCCTATGTTTTCGTACACTGTTTGTTCTACTAAGTAAAGGAATTACCAATAATTTCGTATAGTACATACGTAATTAGCAACATTATACGTCGATGAGTGGATTTCGTTTTAATTAACTAAATCCGGCGAACCTACCAAAAAACACCGCGCGTTCGGTTTTAAAGAATTAATTAAAAAAATCGTTTATAACGCAAATGTTATACAACGGGAAATCCCAAACGTAAATTAAAATAAATATAATAGCGCGCGGCGTTTTACCGTAATAATTTTTATATAACAGGTAAATGAAATAGATCTAATTCGTTTCACCTTTCGCTCGATATTTGTTTACGATATTTATCGATTTCGCAACACATAATAAACGAATCGCAACGCAAAGCCGATATTTGTAATTTGCGTTTCCATGCGGATGATATTAACTCTCGTAAAAACAAATACCGTGTCGTTTACAATAAATCGTTAACCGGTTCAAGTCGATAAATCTCTCGGAACGAACTGTTTTGTGTGGGCAAAAAGTACACACGCCTATTGCAGCTTTCGACCATAAACACCGTGACCGTCGGCGCAGGAATTGTCGTGTACCGGAGGGTTCGATCGTCGTCCACGGAATAAACTCCCAGAGTTTGAGCGTAATCGAACACGCCATGCTTTGCATCGGCATGATTGTCCAGGTAGGATTTTTGAACAGTTGGCGGGTAGTTGAGGGTGAAAATCGGCGAACGCTCGCCTATCGAAAATGACCGCCCGTCGGAAACGTCGGATTTGCAGGTACTTATGTTGGCCGTGTGCGTGAACGCGGCCGTCATTGGTCGATACGTGGTGCCACCGAAGACGGCGTACGCGCCCGAGACGGAGAACGGGCCGATGTACTTTGATTACAACGCGAACAACCAGCAAGCGTACGACGCCAAGGACAAACCGGAGTACAGCGACGGTAATGGTTACGCCAAGGGATCGAACCGTCTGGTCGAACCGGACCGATCCACCCGTGGTGTCGAGTACACCGGCGACGAGCACGACGGTTTCCGCGCAGAAACCAATCAAGTCCGAAGGGACTACGAGGAGGAGACGCCGGCCAACAAACCCGCTCATCCGGCATCGGTTTACAGACTAGCCTATTAATTCGCCCACGCGCGAAATTCCGCGTACATATTGCGCGTGTCCCATTTGTAACGCTCGTCGGCTAATTGTTTTGTTTGTTGTTTTGCGTTTGTTCAATAAAAATACTCGTGTACGCTAACAAATCGTTCGTCGTATTCGCGCAATACAAAACAAAAATCGCTCGTCTAATTGTTTAGCGTCGGATTTTCAATCGATAACGATACGTCGGCCACGTAATTAGTTATAATCCGTATTTAATACGGCTAACGTAACGTTACAAAGCGTCGAACACACGACGTCGCTACTGCGGTGCCCGGCGTATACGGTTTAAAATCCGAAAAACCGTTTAAAAAAGCGATTAAATATAAACGTCCGTTTACCGGGCGTTGATACGAAACGCCTTATTAACTCGCGTTTGTGAACTATTTATATACCGAACAATAGTTATCGTTGGATCGTCGTTTTTTCACGCACCGATTGGTCGTATCTCCATTATCAATCAACACCGCGCCGCGTGTACGCGCGCATTTGACGTGACGAACGATAGATTTGTGTTTACTATTTATCCGTTACTATTTATTTTAATTGAATCGGAATAATGTATCCGTCTGTCGACGTTACTAGTCTTGGTTTAAGGTGCCGTAGAAAGTCCGGTGCCAATACTCTATTGACATCGCATCCCGATAACGTATTTATACGTATATTTTACCTTAAAAAAAATCGTAAAAAATTCATAACCCTGCGCGAATGTTTATGTTTCTTCATAGTCCGTAAATACGTTTATTGCTGTCAAATATCGATGGATTAGTGTCACTCTAAAATATATATATATACATACAAACACCTAGAAGAAATATCGTTCATAGAGGTCAATATTCGTTGCCTCTAGTTAAACGAATAAATTAGTTTAAAAAAAAATGTATACGCTCTTTTGTTACGATAAAATTATGCAAGAAAAACGATAAAGGGATTGTTCGTAATTCGGAGAAACAATATTAGAAAAACGTTTTTTGGAAAATTACTGGGCGTAGAATATCTTTCAAACGTTATGAAAATGCAAACGGTTTTGATTCGTTAATTAATTTATACAAATTTCCTTACGTTAATAATGCATGATTAAAATTATTTACAATTTTTAATATAGGTGTATTTGAAAACAATATCTTTCCATTTATCGCGTAACGAAAATCGTCTTATATTCGATTTAGGTATTAGAAATATACTTTAAACGACTTTATTTAATTTTCGAAATACAATATACTTTTACCGTTTTATATATACGAAATTGGATTAACGTAAATAAATTAGATAATTTTCAACCGAAACGAAAAATTGCATATTTTCTATGTAAAAATTATGGCGGTGACTAATTAGACGATTAACCGTACGATTTTATTTACTTTTTGATAGGACATAGATTTTGATAAAACGTGAACAGAATAAATGCCAGGTTAGAAATTTATTGGCAAATAAACCTTAATTATCGTTTAATACGATTATACAAAAACTACGTGGCCTTACACGTACATAAATTTATTAGGGGGTCGCTAAAAAGGTAATTATGTTGGTTATTACCAATCACGTCTATACCTACCGAATAATTGAGACGTTTTCTGTATTTAAGCTTTCGCCGAAACGCTATCTGATTATCATTGTTCAGTTATGTGGAGGACATATATTATGTGTTGTTTGAATATATTTGTCGATTAAAATTTCTCGGTTCGAAGTTCGAACGCTCGCCGACGTATTTTATACCTTCAGAGGAGTACGAACCGTAGGAAAAAATGATTGAAAGTATTTTTTGTCGTTGGTGTTTTTTTTTGTTTTTTAGTGGTTAATTATTGGCGTTAAAAAGCTACACGTACTTTAGAGAACGTATAAATACGTTAATTGACGTACGTCGTAAACCCGTTTCTTATTTTAATATACTCGGACAATGTAGTAATGTAAAGCGACGTACATCTTTATACGACAATAATAATTATTTTAACGATTAACGAAGACAATTTATTGGCCGTTTAAGTGACGCAAATATTAACGATATACCTTCCGTACGCGCGGATTCTATTATTTGTTTTCACTAAATAAATACTTTCAGAGACGATACCGTTAGGTTTCTTTAGATGTTTAACAATAGCGAAAACGCTGTTACACTTGTAACGCATATTTTATTTCAATACCAACCAGCTTTTAAATCGAAAAAAACTATAAGAATTCGTTTCGTATATATTCAAATAGTATAGCCATGGTAACTTCCTATTTTGATTACAATGACGTATTTTGTTTTCGGAAAGCTATTTTTAGTCGGAGCGATTCCAACTGATTTAACATATTCCTATATACGCGCGTGTATAAATATATTTCGGAATAAATAATATAAAATTCGATCGGTTTAATAACGCGGGTCCACGAAACAGAAAAAATGGATCAAATATGTTTCGGTATTATATAGGATTAGGAGATATTTATAAATAAAAGCTACAACCTATTTGAATAAACGTTATTAAAATAAACGAATTACGTTGGTGTTCACGGAACGTGTTTTTGTTAATACAACGCTAAACGAACCGTGAAAACTTTAATATCGAAAACATAGAATACTAGGTGAGGTAAAAAAAGAAATGTGCTTACGTGCAACATACAAACGGACGGTAAATACACAGTAAAACGGAATCGCGTTAGAATTTTTGAAAGAAAATGCGTTGGCAAACTGATGACGTACTGATATCAAAATATTAGGGAAATCTAATAGGACAATGTTATATATCGACGTGTTAATGTATTACATTTTAATAATCAGGTTTCAGCGCGAGTATTTCAAATATTTGGAACTTTTGAGATATAAATAAAACACATCTTTCACGTCATGTTATATAACGTATATTATATAATATTATTTCGAATAAGAAAAGCGTATTTCACATACGTTAATATTTTTAATTAACTGATGTAACTGATCTATATCTTCATTAAAGTATATGGATAAACAAACTATTGGAAGGGATTCAACAGTATATATAGTGTAGACCAAATAACATTAACTATCAGTGTTCTTCCGTTATCCATAAGAAAATAAGTTCATATTTGGACACTTATTTATATAAATAGTGCGCGTAGGACAATTTCAAAATGATTATACAGGTAAGACGTTATTCGATTTTTTTTATAATATTATTAATCATAATTCGTGGTCGATAATAATCGTTTTAAAGTATTTGTCTTCGACAGTTTATTTTTGAAATCTTTTCTCCAACTCATCGTACTCTGTATATAAAATACGATAATAACGAAAGTTAAATTAACTTAAACAATTATAAATGTTCGGATATAAACTCGCAGCTAAAACTAATAGTAACGTTACTTGATAAAATATAATATTAGGAAACCAAAGTATAATATTTTAAGCGTTCTGTAATTCAGTTGCTTGCATGTATCGCACTCACATAAACAAACACGCGCACACACATACATACACCCATTTATATAAATTGTACTTGTTCATGAAACTTATCGTATCAATTTTAAAAATACATTAAACACAAAACTCTGCAAAAAATATATTCGTCGATGAGCTAACGATATTAATATAAACACGTTACAAAAATCGACAAGGCATTTTATTTTCATCTTCCCGTCCACATCGCCCGATAAATAGAAAACAATAGCGTATTATGAATTCAAACGATATTATGGACATTGCAGTTGATCGTGTTCGCCGCCGTATTTGGACAATTGGCGCTGGCCTATCCACCGGAATACCACAGTTACGACCACCACGACTTTGGCCAAAACGACCACGCTCCAACTCCGTACCATTTCGAGTACAACGTCAAAGACCTACACACCCACGACATCAAAAGCCAGCACGAAGAGAGCGACGGTCACGGTAACGTCAAGGGTTCGTACAGTCTAGTGGAGCCCGACGGTTCCACACGAATCGTAAAGTACACGGCCGATCACGAACACGGTTTCAACGCCGACGTAAAGAAAATCGACGCGCCGCATCACGACGAACACGTCTACCATGAACCCATACATTCGTACAAACCGTCTTCCAGTTATAACTACTACTGAAAGTCGAATTGAAACGTAGTTTTCGTCTACCCTTCTTTGTACTGTCCGTTATTTTCGATATACAATGTATTTGTACGTATTAAACAAAACACACGTCGTTATTGTAATTAACTTTTGTTTGTATATACACGTACAATTGTATTTTACTATAAAATTGTACGTTATATTATGTTGAAACGAAATAAAATTTTATAGTTGATATCTTTAATGGTTTATTGTCTTTTCAAACGGTACTCCACAAATGTATATGTAAATTCGTCGGGTATTTATATACACGTGCAATAATGATACAATACGGCTAACTACGTAAATTTTACGTCGTACCTAAATTGTATAATTTGATGATGTATGAACAGTATACGCTATACCGCTCAATCATTTTATGAACCTGTAATATAATAGTTTGAGAAATTTTTTTTAATTAATAGTTTAAACTGCACATGAAATTCGATTTATCAATAATTAAGGCATATTATTTTCTAATATTAACGAAGGCCTGCTTTTCTGATTATCCACTATAAATAAAACGGCACTTACAGTCGGAAAATATCCACGGATAGAATAAAAACTTTTCGACGAAAACAATTCGTTAAATTATAAAATAATTACGTTTACGCGATTAAAATTGTTGAAGTTTAATGGTTCATTATTAGAAACAAAGTATATCGTGTTGATATACGTTCACGTATATAATTGAATACCTGCGCGTAATCATTTAATGTTAATAAACGATTCAATTTTTTTTTGTAATTTAATTACCTTTTTCTAGATATATATGAAGTATAATATATATATGTAAACTGCTTTTTTTAATAAATATTCCATAACATCCAAATACTTCAACAATACAACGTAATGATTTAAATATTTTTATTCGAAATAACGCTTAGACGTTAAAATAATATTTCGCCAAATTAAAAAAAAATTAATAATTTTTTAATCGATAATTACGACGTATGTACGATTTTCGTTGTTACTAATTTATTATCACTGTTTTTTATTGTACAAATAATTTATTAATACATAAAATACAATTTTTATTATACAATAATTTGGTTAATAATAAGGTGCTTAAAATGAACATTATTATTATAACGTGTAATATGATATTCATTATATTCGCCGCAGATTAATAAATTATTATTAAATTTGAAATATACTGTATTTTCATTTAATATCAAACGATACGTTCCTTATATATCATTATTTCGGTATTTCTTTCTCATTTTCTATCCTTCTTTCATTTTTTATTTATCGATTTATCCGATAAAATAAATTATTTTCCGCGTTTTTATATTTGTAATAATACATTTATTTTATTGAATAATTTTATTATTAAAATAATATTCGTAGAATATAGTCTTAAAAATTCGAACGTAATTTAAATAATTTTTAAGTTGTACGTTATATATTTTTTAGAATATAATTCGAATATCCCTGTTATTATTTTATACTTGTTTGTACATATACTCTCAGATATTTATTACATTATTAGTCCTATGTTGTTAATAAAACAATAATCGTATTACACATGTCTTTTCTGTCTTAAAAGCAATTCTTATGAATTTTTATGAAAAGAATTAAAGAAGATTGTGTTTCGATAAATTATTTTTTTAATGGTATTTTTAATATCGCGTTTAAATTATGATTAAACGAATAAACTTAATTTTGCAAAGTTTACAAAAATATCATTATTTACATTTCACCCAATCATAAAATACATACTCGTATAATTCAAAGAATGCTTAAAATATATTTCAAAATTAATTCCATTAAAATAACGTGTAAATCGTCGTTCAAATATTAATTCTTTTCCGTTATCGACATCGTTATTTTAATTAAATATTTTATAAATAATATAGACCTTCGTCTTAAATATTATGAATATTGGAATTATTATTTTTACTTACCTAAAGCATTTAATACATTTCATTCTTGTTGAGAATTAATTATCTAAAAAACATAAAATAAAATCTGTTAACATAATTATTATATACGGATATTTGTATCAAAACCAAATATAAATGTAATATTTTTGTAAAATATTAAGAAATGTAATCATAAATTTTACGCCTAATTTAATTATACGGACAATTTAAATTTATACAAAATTAACGACATTCTTTAAATGACATTTCTTTTATAATGAAACACCAGTAACGAATATTTTACAAATGGTAAATATTTACAACAAATGGTGACTTGTCGTTAAATTCCTTAATTATCCCATTGATAAATATTACTTTATAAAACAGAATTATTTTTGATTTTCAGTCGCATAAAAAATTAGCCCTCCATTTCCCCAACAATAAAATATCAAAATTATATTAATCGTAATAATAAGTATTAATGAGTTACAAACATTACTCGTATTAAATTTTTATAATAAATTGTATTTATAACTTTGTAAATTATATTGTACAAAACGTATTTCATATTTCGCTTATTTCTCGAGTGTAGATTTTGTAAGGCGCAGAATTAAATATGTGTAGAATTTTAATTACGGTTTCGCTACATTGTTATTTTTGTATCTCACATTGGGGATAAATTAACTATAACTATAAAACGAAGACAATTACGAAATCTAAATTAAGCGTGTTCGCAATAACGTATTCTCTCATAATATCAATAGTTTGGATTAACATCAAGTTTTATTCGCATATTAACAAGTTAGAAATTTGTTTGTACTTTACCAAGTCGATAAAGTTCGACAATAGTTTATTAATAAACGAATAATTTATTGTTGTTTAGATGTATGTAACCATATAATAAATAAAAATTACCGCGTTATTCAAATATAGATTATATCGTACATTATAAATTAATATTGTTTATAATGGCAATACAGTGGATTAAACTATAATTGAATTAAAAACACGTGTGATTTTGTTCGTCTCCGTAATAATTATGAAATATTCCTGGATATTTCTTGAACGAATCTTGATAATTTAATAAAGTAAAAAACTGTGGATTATATTTCACGTTTTACCGTTTTTTATTTAACGTTTTAAATAATATTTAAGCGTACGAATTTTTTCGCAAATTACCTGATTATTTTGATATTTACTATAATAGTACGACTCGATATATATACATATAAATACAATTTCTTAAAAATTAAACCTCATTTAAATTTTACGTAATTCGATTAAAACGGGAATGTTGAAAATATTAAGCTTTTTAAACAAGCACGTATCAATCCAACGTTACCTAGATATTATGTAATATTCAGATCCTAACAAACGGACACATTTTAAACGTACAATACATAACATAACACTAAGAAATATGTTATTTTTAATTAACGCGGATGATAACGTCGTTAGTGGTCGTGTCGAAATAAATCACATTACCGTGAACTTAAGTATTTTAATTAGGCATTATGGTCCAGTGTTAGGATTTAATTCCTCCACGATCTATTTCTTCTCAAATAACATAACATTATGGTTTGGTAGGGATTCGTAGACATTTTACGTATAAATACCAAAAAGCTACAGTTAAAATCATCAGTTGTTCCGAATACAATATTCCATCAAAATCAAATCGCCAAACCAACAAACACTACAATATCAAAATGGTCACTAAGGTAAGGCATAGCGCGTGTTTTTTAAACTTTATAACTAAAATAACTAAATCGAAATAGAATAGAATATAGTAAGAAATAAAAACAAATTATTTTGCCGTCCTTTAGTAATTATCGTATAAATAGAAAGCTATTCGTTTTCATCGTTAAATTAAACCATGACGCAATAATACGGGCATTTATGTATACAACCGCGAAAATTAATTTCACGACAGTAAACAATATCCACACAATTCGGATAAACGGCGCTCGCTTTGTGTGAGTTATTTAATACGGCGAACGAATTCGCGATTTTTGTACAAATTCGAACGACACTTGCGTGTCTCAGTCTTTTTCCCACAATTTTATTTCTATCGCACGACGAACGTCCGATAAACAATATATACCGTACAACACAGAATATAATTCGGCCCTTTAACACATAGCGTATATATAACGTAGATAAAAATTCGTTCTGAATAATCGCGAAAATTGTTTCGAACGTTGCAGCTGATCGTGTTCGCCGCCGTATTTGGACAATTGGCGCTGGCCTATCCACCGGAATACCACAGTTACGACCACCACGACTTTGGCCAAAACGATCACGCTCCAACTCCGTACCATTTCGAGTACAACGTCAAAGACCTGCACACCCACGACATTAAAAGCCAGCACGAAGAGAGCGACGGTCACGGTAACGTCAAGGGTTCGTACAGTCTAGTGGAGCCCGACGGTTCCACACGAATCGTAAAGTACACGGCCGACCACGAACACGGTTTCAACGCCGAAGTAAAGAAAATCGACGCGCCGCATCACGACGAACACGTCTACCATGAACCCATACATTCG